>JAJHSJ010000018.1:48212084-48582857 GCA_021015155.1 Magnolia officinalis | reverse complement strand
GTAACCCATGGAGACGCACCACACCATCAAAAAAGAGACGAGCAACATGAGACGCATCCGATGTCTTCGAACATGGGAGGAAATGCTCCATTTAGAAAAACGGCCACAACGACAAAAACGGAATCGTGCCTTTCTTATAGTCTTGGGAAGCCCAAGCACGAAGTTCAAACTAATGTCCCTGCCACGGAGCATGTGGCACTGGCAATGGCGTGTACAGCCCGTATTTTGCTTTCTTTGCTTTGTCATTTGCATGTTCGACACTGCCTTAAAACTTTGGCTACGTCTCGCTCGAGGCTTGGCCAATAGAAATGATCTTCCACCCGAGGGCAATGGTCTTATCACGACCAAATGGCCAACTATCCCTCCTGAATGAAGCTCCCAGATGAGGATTCACGAAGGGACATACGGGTAATACAAAGTCTGTCTCCCTTGAAAAGAAAGCCATCTTTAAGAACATATTCACCCTAATATGCTGGTCACTAGAGAGCGACTCGTAAGTACCTTCAAAATCAGGACATATGGGGTATTCATCTTTCAGTTGCTCAAATCGACTACCTCTACACTCAAGGAGTTGAGCAACGCCACTCTCCTACTAAGGGCATCCGCTGGTTTGTTTTTCAACTCGGCCTTGTGTTTTAAAACAAACGAATATTCCTTAAGAAACGCTACCCACTTGGCATGCCTTGGGTTGAGTTCTTCTGAGAATGCAAATATCTCAAAGCCTCATGGTCAGAAAACAAAATGAATTCTTGCGGTAGGAGATAGTGTCGAGTGTCGCATGTCTCAGGGATTGCACTACCGCATAAAATTCTTTGTCGTAAGTGGAGTATTTTTTTTTGCCTCATTCAGTTTTCTCACTGAAATAGGCCACTGAGTGTCCTTCTTGACTCAATACCCACCTATACCGACACCAATGTATCACACGCTACTTCAAAGACTTTAGAAAAGTCAGGTAGACGCATGACAGGAGCTTCCACCATCTTGCCCTTAATTTCTTTTAAAAGCCTTGACTGCGACTTTAGACCACACGAACTCTCCCTTTTCATGTACTCGGTAATGGGAGGCCATGATCGTGCTAAAACTCCTAATGAAACCGACGATAAAAAGTTGCTAGGCCGTGAAAGCTTCTCACCTCATGAATATTCCTTGATTCTGGCCACTCAACTATGGCCCTGACTTTTTCAGGGTCTGCGCGCATCCCTTCAGATGACACTATAAATCCTAAGAACACAACTTGGCTAGACATGATTGCACATTTCTTAAGATTAGCGTACAACTTTTCCTTCCTAAGGACATTACAAACCTTCTTTAAATGTTCAAGGTGTGATTCCTTAGTGGTACTATAAATAAGAATATCGTCAAAGTACACTACTAGAAATTTTTCCATGAACGATCTCAAAGTTTGTGTCATCACCCGCATGAAAGTACTGGGTGCGTTAGTCAAGCCGAAGGGCATGACCAACCACTCATACAGCCCATTTTTCGTCTTAAACGCCGTCTTCCACTCATCTCCTGGGCGTATACGGATTTAGTGATATCCACTCTTGAGGTCTATCTTAGAGAATATAGTGGACCTGGTCATCATGTCAAGCATGTAATCAAGTCTAGGTATAGGAAACCTATACTTAACAGTAATTTTGTTTATGGCACGGCTGTCCACACACATGCGCCACGTGCCGTCTTTCTTTGGCGTCAACAATGCAGGCACGACACACAGGCTCATACTCTCTTGGATGAAACCCTTTTACAGAAGCTCATCAACTTGCTTCTTCAACTCTGCATGCTCTGTAGGGTTCATCCTGTAGTGAGGAAGGTTCGGTAAAGTAGACCCTGGGACAAGATCAATGGCATGCTGTATGTCCCTCATAGGTGGCAACTCATTCGGTAAGTCTTCAGGAAATACGTCACTGTATTCCTTCAGGACCGAGGTCACCTCACGGGGCAATTCTAATGGAACCTCAGGTGTAATCTCTCTAGCCACAAGGGCATACACCATAGAATCCTCCTTAGCCTCTTTTTCAAACTCTCTTACGCTGATTATATGTAGAGACTTAGGTTTGGATTTTTCCATTCCTCTAGGCTCACTTGCCTTCTCATCCTTCTTCCCTAGTGTATTCTCAGGTGGCATTGATTAAGTTTGATCTTTTACCGTTATACATAAAAGTACACGCATTCGAACGGCCAAAGATCGTGACATCATTATCGAATAGCCACGGTCTACCTAGGATAACATGTCCCACATCCATAGGTAAAACATCACACCACAGGGACTCTTTGTATGACCCAAACTCGATGGGGACTAGACATTGCTGGGTGACAGGTAGGGATGTCTTGTCAACTCAAGAAACTTTATACGGGTCTGGATGAGGTGTGGATTTCAGTTTTAAGCGATCTAAGGTACAAGTGGAAATCACATTCTGACAACTTCCACTATCCACTATCACCTTACAATTCTTTTCACCACACTTGGCAATAGTGTAGAAGATAGTGCTTTGACGCCAGTCAGCACTACTTCTAGGCTGAGCTAACACACGCCTGACTACTATAAGCGTTGTCTCTCCATCCACTTCTTCTTCATCAATAAGTCCTCCTTCAAGGTGATACTCTTCAACTTCATAGTCACCCTGGTCATCTCCACCCTCGTGGGACTCGCCTATAACTAAGGTTCTCCCACGGCTCTTCGTAGGACACTAATTAGACATGTGGCCAAGATTGCCACACTCATAGCACCTCACTTGGCTCATGTTACTAGGACCGGCACCAAGAATCCTTTTGCCCTTGTCCTCCCTAGGCCTAGGCGAAATGGTCGCCTGTGCCCTAGGTTGACTACCAATATTAGGTCTAGTTTTCTGAGAACTACATCTAGTACTAGAGTCTCAGGACTCAAAATGACGAATGACAGGAGCCTTCAGATATTGCTCTAACTCCTGCACGACTTGATATGCTTCATCCAAGTCCGTTAAGGGCCGAGTCATAAGCTCGCGTTCAAGATCCGCACAAAGGCCCATCTTGAAACGCGAGAGCGTTACTAGAGGGTCTTTTCGGATATCACATCGCATCATATACTCTTCAAATTTAGCGATGTAGTCAGCGACAGACATTGACCCTTGGCATAAGGATTGCCATTGGTCAAGGAGCTTCTGACAGTATGAGAGAGGAAGGTATTTCTCCTTCAACTTCTCTTTCATCTCATACCAATGTGTGATAGGGGCTCTACCAACTCTCTCTATCCTACACTCGGTGTTGGTCCAGAAGAGCTTGACTTGACCCACAAGCTTCATCTTAGCAAATCGCATTTGACGGTTTTCCGACATGCCATACCACTCAAAGTAGTGGTCCATGTCAGCAAACCAGTCAAGGAATGCCTTGGGATCCAAGCGCTCATCAAAACTCGGGGCCTCAACTCTTACACTCTTCATCGCACGCTCATCTGGATCATAGCGGTCTTGATGATCACATGTGGCTCGTGCCTCTCGCACCACACCACGACCATTACCACGATCTCTATCCTCACTACCACCACGTGTGGTAGCGTGTTCTTCAATGATTCCTCCCACTTGGGAGTGCGCATCATCCCCTACAATGGGGTTTTCCTTTTGGGACGCCTCTAGTTGCTTGACCTTAGTCATGATAGTGGTAATTTGGTTCTCAAGGCGGGCAAACTCACGCTTTTGACCCGCTTTTAGGGCGGTTATCTTTTGTATCAATTGAGCAAGTTGCTCAGATAACTGCTCATTATTCATGGTAGGTTGAAGTCCGAAACCTCTACCTCTTCTCGTGGGCATACAATGAAGGCTTGAACCAAACTCTACCCAACTAGACTATTAGGTGTTATGACTTTCAAGATGAATGCGATGAATGCAAAACTACTATGAACTGACACAATTAAGTTGAAACAGGAAACAACTCAAATCTGAAAATTTTTAAGATTAGGAACTTTCTAAAATTGAAAACTTTCTAAATCTGGAAAGTTTCTAAATCTGGAAATCTGGAAATCTGGAAAGTTTCTAAAATTGAAAACTTTCTAAATTTGGAACTTTCTAAATCTGGAAACTTTCTAAATTAAACCTAAAAATCAAAACCCTAATTGATACTCGATCTAGACAAAAAACCATTCAAGCCTAGGCTCTGATACCAAATTTGACGCAGGACAACCCTAATTATGATGCATGCTCATGAACATAATTAAAACAGCGGAATAAAAGGAATAAATGATCTAAAATTCTAGCAGTAATCATCATAACTGAGAAAATCATAAAGGAAACATGCAATGGAGCGGGCCATCACCACAACCATGGAGTATGGAGTTCAATACTACTTAGGTTGGATCCGGCGAGGGATGAGACCTCCCGATCTTGCATGGTCACACCACATCGATCAATGATCAGATCACTAGTCCGAAGAACCAAGAAGTTTCTCGGATTAAGGATTTGAGAATTTGGGGGTTTAGGTTTAGATCTGTTCTCAAGATTTTGATCGAAGAAGGATTAGTCAAAACTGGAAAATAGAAGGAAGAAAATTATTACCTTGAAGAAGTTGGAGGGGCACAAGAAGAAATTAGAAGAAGAAGATCAAGGGAAGAAAAGAAGCACCATTAGAGAGAAGAGAGGAAGGAGGCAACCAAATGGTTTGCTTTTCATTAATCAATAGTTGATATTCGGATTTAGGGCTTTAACCCACTTAAATAAGCAAATAAAGACATAAAATTATTAAAATACCCCTAGAATAAGCAAATAAAGACATAAACTTACTAAAATACCCTTAAAATAAGCAAATAAAGACATAAACTTACTAAAATACCCCTAACTAAGCAAAAACGCGCAAATAGCATAAGTACGGGAAAGTTCGGGCGCTCGGTCTTCTTTCTCCAATTTTCCTTCACATGTGTCTTCCCTGAGTGGGGTCTTCTATATGTCCAATCACATGTGAATGGTCTTCAGCTCTTCAGTAGTCGCCTATCCACAAGGACGGCACTTGTGGTTGGCGCTTTCTTCGTTGGTACACCTTGAATGCGCTTGTGTCCACATCACAATACTCTATCAAAAGGGTAAAGGACTGGTTGTTTCCGAGTCTAACTCCCAAGTTGTTCGTGGGGATAGCTAGGGGGTTTGGATTTCAGAGGGTAAAGGAAGAAGAAGAGGAAATAAGAGGGACAATTCTATTTCAAAAGCTTCTTTGCGGGAACTATCAATGATCTATGGGGATAGTTTTGCGGATAGTTTTGAATTTTTCTAGGGTTTTTGGGCAATTTCGGTTTGTGAGGGAGGTGGTTATTCCCAGGGTTAAGGCGTCGGCAGCTAATTTAGGATTTGCTTCTATTTGAATGGGATTTGAGGAGGAGATGCTAAGGGCAATAGAGGATCTAAAAAGTAAGAGTTTCAATGACAAAGAATTAGGGTGCAAAAGGTTCATTATGGGCCGACAACTGTTAACCAGGAAAAGAGGATGTTTGAAAGAGGGAGGACGGTGGGGAGGTTTGCTACTGTGGATCATTTAGGCCAGGTCTGAGAGCAGAGGAGCTTGGAGGGGAGAGAAGAGGTTATGATTGGTGGTGTTTCGGCTATTGGGGACGATATCTGTCTTGGCCCTGAGAGTCTCCCAACCTCTAAGAAGTGGGCTCTGCTTGGGTTTCCATGTCAGTTTCTTTAATGGGGCTAGAGGTGACCGTTCATCCTCGGGTGATTGACAAAGCTTGCCATGCCTTGTAGTGGAGCCGGGTGGCATTGTTGAAGTTGGGGCCCACCACTACAAACTTCATTGGTTGGCTTGCTTAGAGTTGCAGGCTCGGGGCTCAAGATTTTATTTTACGTCAGTTGAGTGATCTGAATTTCTAGAACTCTCTTCATCAATCTGAAGAGGCGGATAGGTTCATCTTGGCCGATCATCTCTATCATGAAGGACCTATTAGATCACTTCGCAAGTGGTTGGACTAATCAATGTTTGGGTCCTTCTTTGGGACCTTCCCCTGAAGCTTTCGTTTGACGAGGCTCTAGTTACGGTTGGCTCTTGCCTTGGTGAGGTGCTTGCCTTTGATCATGCTATTGAGAAATGCGATAATCTCCGATCAGCTTGGATTTGCGTCTGGATGAGAAATTCATCTCTGATGTTGGAATTTTTTCTAGTTAGGGTGGGGAAGGTCGAATTTCGGGTCAAAGTTGAGTGAGTGGATTTGTCTGAAGGCTTGGCCGACGACCTTACGACTGGGTTTCATGGCATTGGGCTGGATGGGCCCTTAGGGAGGGTGATGGAGCTCCAGTTCGGTGCACCTGCGGACCACCAAAGTCAAGAGGAGACACGTGTACACTTGTTATTGACGCCCCTTGCCAGGTGGCCTCATCTCTTCCCTTAGGGGCAACGTGTGGCCCTCCTATTCGACATTCGTAGAGAGACGGTGACGTGCCTATCCCCTCCTGTCATGATGGGGATGAGCTGCCCTCTTGTTCGGTCCCACCGTAATGCACTAGTTACGTGGTACTTAGAGATTTTTCCTCAACTGCCCTCCGGGTCTCTTTGGGTTGTTGAGTTCACAGGTAGCGTGCGTTTTGGAGTTGTTTCGGTCGGTGGGCCTAGCTTAACCGTTGATAAGGATCCACATGGCTTTGATCTCGACATTTGAGATTTGAGGGTGGGAGTGGGACACATGTCCATTGCTTGGCTGTCGAATTAGGCTTTAATCATGGAAAATCATTGCCCTCCCCTATTATCGAGTTGTGGTCTTTACGCATGGTGTCTCTGGAGACGTTCTCTATGCCAGTTGTTGGTGGTACCCCTACTCCAGAGCCATGTGTTCGGCCTCTTTATGATGGGTGATGTCAGTCAAGCGAGGCATTAATGGTCTTCTGAGCAACTCTTGTTGCTTCTCTATGTTCGAGAGATGGGCTGACGCATGTGTTGCCAGGGTCTGATGCGGGTGGTGTGGTTTAGTCAAGCGACGCCAACGTTATTTTGAAAGCTAGCGCATGCTTGTGTGACATGTCAAACTTCTCTGGTCTTGTCAAGTCAGATGCTTTAGATTGTGACGTGTTCACCTCGTATGACATTGGGTCTTGATGATTATGAGATGGGCCTTCTTTTGGAGGATGATTCTCGTGTGGGTGTTTGCTCTCGTGCGAGAGAGGAGAGTGATTTATCACGTGTGGATCTCTTCTTTAATTTTCACTCGTGTGGCTCTCCCCCTTTATCCTCTCTCTCTTGAGATCTTTGATACTCCCTCTCCATCCATCCCTCTATTCCCCCCTGCTGAAAAGTCTCAATCTCCCACTGCCTCCCATTCTAGTCTTGAGGTGTCGTATGCTTTCGGTCCCCTCACTCTGACACCCCCCCATTCCCGATGCCTCCCCTTCCGCTCTTGTACTCGTCCTTCTTGAAGATGCTCTAGACGTTCCCACTCTGCAGGCGGTTGTGTGTCTGGACTATGACAATTTTCTCCATGGACACTCTCGATCATCCATTCTGCTTGAAGTTATGAAGAGTTTTGTTTTTTGCTGTTAGGGGAAAACGATGGTTTAGGGAGGCTATTGATCATGTGGGTAGGCTTCCAGGAATGGTGTTGGAGATAGGGAGGAGGACTACTTTGCATTATTCCAGCTTGTTGAAGAGAGAGTCCATGGAAGGAGTTCGACCTAGCTTCCTCGTTAGTCCCTAATTTGCCACAAAGGAGGTAGGGAGCTGGCAAGCCTTGGGGCTGCTTCTAGTAGTTCGTCTAGAGCCATTCCTAGAGGTGAGAGAAAGGAGAGGGGTGCGGTTGGTTTCCCAATGAAGATTCTTAGCTGGAATATTTGCGGGCTCGGGTGTCCCAAAAGCATACCCAGGTAAAAGATATTTGTAAAAAGTCTAGAGATAAGCTGATTGTTCTTTAAGAAACTAAACTCTAGAAGATCGTTTGGGTTTTGGTAAGCCATAGGGGTGTTAAGTGCAAGGCCCTGGATGCAGTTCGTTCTGCAGGTGATGTTCTGGTTCTAATGCAGGGGCATTTTCACACTGGGCTCAAGTGGGGTCGCTTGTGGGATGCAGGGGCACACTCAAGGTGGGTGGGGCCCACGGGGGAGGTCTCGTGTTTGAGACTCCTCGCCAGGGGTGATTAATGCGCATTTCACACCGGGCTCGAGTGGGGTAGCTTGTGGGATGCGGACACACTCGGAGTGGGCGGCCCGTGTGAGGCGGTACCCATGTGATTTGGGGCCCACGATAGGGGGTTCGACCGACGTCTTAACCCATGAGATGTGGGGCCTAGGCTATGAGATAAAGGGATTAATTCGCCGTACTCTAACAGTTCGAGCTTTTAGAGCAAGTGGTTAATTGTCCTGCATCAGGTTCTCTGGGACTTGTCTGGGTGGGAAGACAACATGAAGAGTCGCTTCTCTGTTTCTGCGGCCTTTTAGAGGGTCCCCTCCGGTTTCAAATGGGTTTTCTCGGGTGCCCATGGCTCTAATTATTTGTCCTTTGGCCTCTTTTGTAGGATGAGCTATCTGACGCTTTTTCTAGATGGCATCTCCCTTGGTGTGTGTGGGTGGTGATTTCACTGTTGTTCGCTTTGCCTATAAGAAGCTCCATGGAGATTGGGTTTCCAACAGTTCGAAAGGCTTCTTTGACTGGGTTATCAAGCATGAGTTGGTTGATCTTCCATTGGGAGGTGTTAGATTCACATGGTTAAATGGCTAGACAAATCTACCTATGTCCAAACTGGATAGAAACCTTGTTTCTCCTAGGTGGGTGGATTCTTTCCCTTTTGTTTGGTAAGGGGTCTTGCTAAACTTGTTTATGATCATTGTCCTATTCTTCTTGAAGTGGATGGGGCTTTTTTGGGGGCCCAAAACCCTTTCATTTTGAGTTAGCCTGGCTCAAAGTGGAAGGCTTTTAGTCTCGAGGTACCTGTTTGCAAGGAGTAAGTTAAGGTTGTCGTCATGGGTTTGGATAGGGACAAAGCCTGGGGACTGGATAGGTTCCCTTAGGCTCTCTTTCAGATCTTTTGGGACATGACCAAGCTAAATCTGCTGGGTAACTTGGGTTTTGTTACAAAATTCTTCGATTTTGGTCGAATACTGTCTGAGTTGGCCGTTTGTTCATTGCTTTGATTCTGAAGCTTCAAGGTGTTGAGTGTCTGAAAGATTTTAGGCCTATTAGTTTGATCAGTAGCGCCTATAAAATTATTGCAAAGATTCTCCGCCTTAGATTGAGAGCTATGCTTCCTAAGGTGATCTCCCCATTCCAAAGTGGCTTCATTGCTGGGAGGCAGATTCTCGATGGTGTGCATAAATTTTTGCCAATTAAATCTCAATTGCTTAAACTAATATGTCAATTAAATTAAGCAATGCAATTTAACACTAATGCTTCCAAAACAATAATAGGTCCAATCACGTAGACTACTAAAGATTTGCTAATTATACAACTAGTCTATAATTGATAGTGAACTTACGTGTGTATTACAAGTTAAGTGCCTAGCATACAATTCAATTTAAACATTCATATGATTTACCTAATCAAACACATAAGCATGGCACGAATGCACACAATTTACAATCGCAGACACAAGCATGTATAGTGGTTTGGTTTCCCTACTCCATTCCCTGAGGATGCACTCTCCCTGAGTGTACTAGTATTTACTATCGGTGGTTTTAAATTAGTTCACCTATAACTATACAAGCGTACTCTCCCGCCAGAGACCTACACAAAGACTTATCCACATACTCACCCATGTCGGTGGCCTATGTAAGGACTTACCTCGTACATACCTGTGTCGGTGGCCTACACAAGGACTTTCACACGTACTCACTTATGTCGATGGCGATACAATCCTACACAAGAACTTACGTGAGTTTGGATTATAAACTCTATGCTCAATCTTACACAAGGAATGAGTGTGTGGACTCTAACAATTGACAACTTACTTGTTGGATTGAGCCCCTTTTGTAGCGCCTTCTCGGGTTGCTTGGTTGATGTTTTCCCGTGCTTCAATTAGTTCCCTTTTTGCTCCCCCAATCGTTGATGTCGATGCTTGCCAATGCTTCAACTCCAAGATCAAACATCTTGCATGCAATGCTCCATTGAGGTGACTAAGGTGATGGGAGTTTGAGTAGAATCTCCTACAACTAATGAAAAGTTGAACTCCTAAGGGATTCACCTTGATGGACACTTTAGAGTTTGATAGACACTAGGATTTGCCAACAGAATCGGTGTTTAAACTCTAGAGAAGGCTTGAGATCATGATCTTCTTATATTGCAGCTTGGAATGTTCATTAGAGTGAATAATCACTAAGAAGAAAGCATAAATCTCATGGGGATAGAGCCTGAGAGGTTTGGTAAAGCTTGCGATGCATTAGGGTCTCTAAAATACCAAAATCTATAATTTGCCCATAGATCAAAATGCAATATGTATAACAAAAAGGCTTCAACATATCTCTAACGGCTAGGCTCGATCAATCGAGCCTAGCCCTCGATCGATCGAGGTAGGTTGAAATAGCCTAGTGAACTTGCTGGACTGTTTTGGCCATGTTCGATTGATCGAGCTCGTGCCTCGACCGCTCGAACTAAATCAATTTTAGGCCAGATGCTTGTTGGACGTTTTTGGCCACGTTCGGTCGATCGACTCGATTGATCGAGCTTCACTCGAGCACACCAATGAGTCTGTTGGTTTGGGCAGCATGTTTTCCAGCAGCTCGGGACCTTTATAGCATATCTTATCATTTTCCAACTAGACTCCTAAGGCTAAGGGATAATCAAACAAGGTTTTTCTATTAAGGCAAGGATCATCTAGAGGTTCAAGGGTTGTTTTGGGTCAATGTTAGGGTCACCAAGACACCTCATATACTTGTTCTTCACTTCCTTGATTCTCCAGTCTTCATGTGTCTTGGGTCTTCAGCTTCCAAGGGCTCAACCGACTCCCTGACACACATACGCATATGATTGACAAACAAGGTACACAAATAAGTGCACTAACACGCTTAGTGCTCATAAGTATCTAGACTCCTGTCATAGGGCTGGAAGGCAAGGTATTTTGTGCAAATTGGATTTGGACAAGGCATATGATCTCGTCGATTGGTCCTTGATTATATGTTGGATCGCATTGGATGTGGGGCCAAGTGGAGACTTTGGTCCTTGATTATTTTTTTTTAACCATGCAATTGGCAAAACATTTTCAAAATCTCAACAATATTTGTCACACTGCAGATAGGTACATTCCAACATCGAGAGATGAGGGCGAGTTTTCGAATTGATAGATTTTGTTATTCTTTTCAGATCCCACCACAAACTAGTAATGATCATAGTTTCTTTGCAGGTTTACCCTATGGGTTTTGCTTTTTATATGAGACTTTTTGAGGATGAGTTCGAACCTCGTGCTCAGGTGCTAGCAATGTGAGGGAGGCAATGTCAAGATCAAAGCCTCTACACCAACAGAAGAAAAATACACCGGTAGATGATGGGTGTCTTACCATTGGGATTCTCTGCAAAACCCAAAAGCTGAAAGTTGAAGTTGGTGCAGATGGATGAAACGGCAGCAACCACAAGTTCTATGCAATGGATTTCAAAGACAGAATACAAGGAAAATGAGGTTAGATTCAGGTGCTGCCTTTTACCTGTTTCATCAGTGAGTTATTACATAATACTCCGGCTGAGAGTTTGTACATCATATTTGGGTTTTCATTTTGTCCATGTGGGGCCCATTGTTCCATGATCCTGATCCCAGCCATAGACAATTTGGCCTTTTTTGGGTTGATTGTGAACCATTTTGTTTCATTCTTAACCATTTATTTTGATGGTCTATGGAGTGGAGGGTAGCAATTCTTCCATTGTGGGGGTTTTTTGGTGCATGTGCCATCCACAGCGAGATCAACGGTTTTGGATCACAGAACCGTGGGCCCCACTTGTAGAAACTGAAAGCTGCAATGGTACTATACAAACTCGACCGTTCGGGCTTTGTATAATACTCTCTTCATCAATATTGTGCTCTCTCTTCATGTTGGGGGCCTTTTACTTCCTGATGGATATCCATGTATCATCTTTTGTTATTTATTTAGATATATTCGAAGGAAGAAATCACCATAATCTGTTATCTTGTTTATCTATACTATATATAATGCGAGCAGTTTTAGGACAGTTTTGCCCTGCAATTAGTTTCACACTGTGCAAAAACTTTCAATATTCAAAGGACGTGGGAAGACATTTGACATCAGGATGTTCTAGCAACTGGAAAATGTGGCTGTTGTCTGGCATTACGATTCGGATTTAACCCACAAAAAACATACAACAGTTTATATTTTACCCAATATTTTAAATTCTTCAACGCAAATAGCCTATTCGAACTGTGATGCAAGTAGCCAACTGCACTGCTTCAGTAATTGAATCTGGTTTTGGCTTGTTTCAATAGGGGCTAGGATTTTAGTCCAGGGGTGGGCCATCTCTGTAAACATTGTAGATCACAACTTCCTTTTCTAGATTTCTGGTCTGATTTGTAAATTCCTGTAAATAGTCTTGTCAGATAAATAAATGATTGCCTTTCCAAAACAAAAAGAAAAAGAAAAAATAAGAGTAGCCAAACCCAACTGCTCTTCCGAAGGGGATTATGCTTTAGAAGGGGATTATGCTTTAGTGTACTGAGTAAGTGGACGCACCGTGATGTATGTGTCTTATCCACGCCGTTCATCTGTTTTACCAGCTCATTTTATGGCATGAGCCCAAAATTGAAGTGTATCCAAAGCTCAAGTAGACCACACCACAGGAAACAGTGTGAATTGGACGCCTACCGTTAGAAACTTCTCTGGAGCCACGGAAATTTTGGATCAAGCTGATATTTGTGTTTTGCCTTCATCCATGTCTCATGTCTGTGTGACCTTATGAACAGGTTGGATGACAAATAAACATCATTGTGGGCACTAGACAGTGGGCATCATTATCCCTACTGTTTTCTGTGGTGTGGTTCAGTTGAGATTTGGGTATTCTTCAATTTTGGGTTCATGCCCTAAAATGAGTTGGAAAAAACAGATGGACCGCGTGGATAAGAAACATACATCCACAGTGGGCCCCACAGAGATTCCTCAGTACGGGGCTGAGTAACTCATTACAAAATCCACTTCCCTGCTTCTCTCTGCATGTAGCTAGAATGGAGCTAGCAGGGAGACCGTACAAGAAGGCTCTGTGGGGCCATCGAGATGACTGTGAAATCCATACTGCAAGTCTCTATCCTCCACTATATATATATATATATATATATATATATTATATATACACATACACACACACACACGCGCACGCACACACACTGCGTGTGTGAAATGCTCACATGCACACCAATTCTCATGAGAACTCGTGAGAACTTTTTGAGAACCCATCTCACATTATATGAGCACAAAATTTGAATTGTCCATGTGATGTGGAGGATGGACTAGCAACAACATCTTCAAGAGTTTAGTCAGTTTAATTTGTATTAATTTAAGCCACGTGTACAATTTATGAGGGCATGTGTATCAAGTGTCGTTACTCTGTTGTAATATAAAACTATCATTCTTACCTGTTATTAATTGAAATGGCCCTTAATTATGGCATCGTTCTTACCTGTTATTAATTGAAATGGCCCTTAATTATGGCATAATAAAGGCATTGACAGTGGAATTTGAATCCATATCTTTTTTTAGCCCTTTGGGTGCTATTTGGCTTTTTCAAGATAAAAATGCTCATCTGACAATCGTCTCTCTCTCTCTCTCTCTCTCTCTCTCTGTGTGTGTGTGTGTGGTAACTTTTCACGTAAGTCGAGAGAGCCTTTCGAAAATGAGAGTGTGGGTCTCACTAAATTAATGATTGGAGCCATCCCATGGCCAATCTAATTCATTCACTTTAATCCAACAATCACGAACCTTAATCCAACAACCATGAACCCACACTAGGGTTATTTCAAAAAAATAAAATAAAAATTGCAGCTAACTCTGGTCCACAACTGCATTAACGTTGTAAGTTAATTCCATATTGTTTCCTTTAGTATAGTTAGAGCTAGGCATTAGACCGAGTCAGATTGGATGGGTCCAACTCGAACCGATCCGAAATCTGTATGGCCTTACCTGAACTCTATCCGATCTGGGACCGAGTCCGGGTCACCTGACTCGAACCGATCCGAAATCTACATGGCCTGATCCGATCTGAGTCCGACTCGGTCAAGAAAACTGAGTCGGATCGGATTGGGCACGGTTCGGATCGGTCCAGATTAAAATTGTCTTTTTTTTTTTGAATTTTTTTTTGTAAAAAAAAAAAAAAAATTTTTTTTTTTCTAAAAATAGTATCAAAATGGTGGTGATTCTCAAATCATAAACAATGTATAGTTTCATGAAAATCTAACATGCACATTCTGAAATAAAGTGTAAAAAGAAAATAAACCATGTCCAAAATCAAAAGTGTAAATGAACCTAACAATTAACATGCACATACTGATTACTGAGTCATAGATTAGGTAAAACCTTCATACATTCAATACCCTTTATATGATGAATGCCTTTGTGGCATGTAACTATATGAACTTTGTTCGTAATAGTAACCCCTTCATCTCCACCTTCGTCGCCAGATTCATCATTCGGTTATCTTTTTACTGATTCAACTGTAGGAGAACTTTTGGCTGACTCTGAGCTGGATGTGTCCAAAAAACAGTCGTTCACCTCTACTAAATCGGATGGTGAAGATCCCTTCCCATTGTCCTCATTCACAGATGCAAGAAGTTTTTTTAGACGCTTTTTATGATCCGATTTGTACGGGATTCCCAACCGCTTATAAAATGTTGTAAGACTTTTAAGAAACTTTGATGGTTTACTTGTGTCTGCTTCGGCATCATGTTGTCTCGGAGGTGGATGTTGTTGTCTGGTACTTCTTGAATTGGATGCTATTTGCAAGCTTTATTTGACGGCCTCTTTATAATCCCGTTCTTCTTGTTCTCTTAAAATTCTCTCTTGTTCTTCTTCTATACTAATTGTGGAAGGTTTGGAACCAAAGTACCAAAGTCAGAGATAGTTCCTTTGCTTAACCTTTCTTCATTTATAATAGGCCTACTTCTATATATTCTTTGGTTAGTTGTAGTTGTAGGGTGAAGGGTGTAGGAAGTCTTTGTATTTGAGTTGAGAATGACTTTAAATAAATCTCGGACTTCCTGAGGAGCTTTGCTACTTGGTGTGGCGTCTCCTCCTCGACAAGCTAATGTAATTTGAGCCGATTTGTTTTGTTGACAAATTGTTTTCTACACAACTTACATTTCAACTTTATCTTTCCATCCTGGGAGTAGACTTGGACTCCATAATTCCAAATATCCGTCGATGCATCATCTTCTGATGACATATCTAGTGTATATTTGGTTAGGTTAGGATTAAAAAAAAAAAGAAAAAAAAGAGTTAAAGTCATGAATGAATGTAATTACTCAACAATATAATAAGAGATTTAAATAACATTATCTAATTGAATAGTACAAATGAAAAAGTGAAATATTCATCCACCCTATAACCATAATATCACAATGTAACTGTTAAAACAAAATTACAAATAACATGATATAACAGAAATAGAAGGCATCAAAATCATATTGCAGCTGCAGGTACTGTCTCATCTATCTTGTCACTCTCATCTTCATCAATTCTTCATCAACAGAGTTCTCTTTCCCCCGCATCGGACTCAGCCAATCCTGAGTACAAATGAGTGCTTCAACTGATTCAGGTGTAAGTGAGCTTCTATACTTGCTTACGACCATACTCCCCGTACTAAAAGCAGATTCTGAAGCCACAGTTGAAATTGGAATTGATAATATATCTCGTGCCAGTAACGAGAGCATATGGTAATGTAAATTACTAGATCTCGTCCTTCACCAGTCCAAAATATCAAAACCATTGTATTTCAGGCTCATTTAAGACATGATCCTAAAAAATTAAGCATATCCAATTCTCAAGTGGATGATAACACATTGAATGCCTACCCTTAAAACTTAATAGTGGTGATCGAAGGTCAACCAAGGGCCCAACTCACAGTAATGTTTATTTGTCATCCCAACGCTTATAAAGTTAAGCAGGTCTAAATGAAGCTAAAAAGAAAAAAATAAAAAATTACCCCATTAATTAAAAACTTTTACGGCTCACAAAAAACTTTTAATGTTCAATAACCAATGTTTCATATTGGGTGGTCTACCTGAGATTTGGATCTCTTTCATTTTTTTATCTCATACCCTAAAATAATTTGAAACTGAAAAATTAGATGAACAGTGAATTTAGTGGGCAATATGCCTAAGTTTACAGCCGCTGCACACTCTTAGCATTGGGACTGTATCAAGAATTCTATGGAATTTAAAATCCAGCCTATAGGATATGGATTTCATTAGAAATTCAATTAAAAAAATAAATCTATTTCAGAATTTACAACTTTAAGTTTCTACCAAACAAACTGTCCAAGTGGACCCAATTCAGATGGCTAATATCATTTGACAGAGGAGATATGCAGCATGGCCCATCCCATGGTGGGGCCAGCAAGAACAATGGTATAGATTATCGAAAAAAAGTGTGGGCCCCACCTAATAACACCACTAGCGAGCCAGGGCTGGACGAGCGGCTAGTTGCAATTAAATATTAAATAAAGCATAAATAAATAGCTTGCAGTTGCAGGGTCCACTCGACCAACGGGCCACCAGCGAGCCAGGGCTGGACGAGCGGAATACAGTCGGGCAGGCAGGGCTGCACCACCTGACCACTGCCAGACGTTCGTCGAGCCAGTGCGGTCCACCATCGAGCCACTGGCTCGAAACTACATCCATAAATAAATAAAAAAACCAATAAACTTATTGACTCGAGCTTGGAGGGCCGAACGAGCAGGTGGGTGGTTTTGGAGTTTGGATTGGGCGCGACCGGGCTGTTAGAGAAGAGGGTTAGGGTTTAGAGAAGAGGGTTAGGGTAAAAGATTTTTTTTTTTTTTTTTAAAACATTACTTACCTGATTCGAGTTGGGCAGGTAGGGACGGCCGGACGAGTGGGATACCGTCGGGCAGACACAAGCTGGTGGGTTCGAATTGACCTTTGAAGAAGAAGAGAGGATTCTGGGCAGGCAGCAACGCTCGGTTTTTCGTTCGTCGGAAGAGGGTAGGGTAAGAAAGAGGGGTAAAAATGATTGGGTGGATAATTTTTTACTATATATATATATACTACCCGACTACCCGCTCCGGATCAGATCGGATCGGATCCATTCGGATAGGGTTTCGGATCGGATCGGTTCAGATTGACCACGATCCGAAAATCATTCAGATCTGAATGGCCCAACTCGATCCAAGCCGTCGGTTCGGTTCGGATCGGGTCGAATTCACCGGATCGGATCAGACATGCCCAGCTCTAAGTATAGTCCATTCGTGATAAGTTTTGCTTTCAAACTTTAACAATGGTGTGAAATTAAAACTCTTTTCATATGGATGGCTTTGATTTGCTACAAAATGATCCAGTGGGCCCAACACAAGATGTGATGGGTTCAATAGGTGGGTTCCTTGTGCAGAAAGCCATTTAGCATTTTATTTCTTTTATTTTTTATTTTTTTTTTTGTTCACTGGAGATGACCATTTTGGCCATTAGGATCGTTGCCACCTTTGTAGCACCCACTTCGGCATGCATCCGACGTCATTTCCTTAATTCTAGTTAGCTTATGAGTGTGGTTATATATATATATATATATATATATATATATATATATATATATATATAGATTTACAACCACACTCTTCGACGTAGAAGGTATGATCGCCAAAGTAAGTGGCTTTTGTGTGTTTTTTTATGTGTATCAATGATTAGAGTTTGTGAAAGGGAGGAGGATGTGGTGGTTCTTTCTATAATTGTTTTGTTTTGTTTTTTTTTGTTTTTTTTTTTTTGGATGGATGGTGAGAGTTTGTGAAAGGAAGGATGGTGTGGTGGTTCCCTATGAATGAGATGAGTTTGTGAAAGGGATGAATTTTGTAATGAAGGAATTTTGCAATGGAAGAATGTTGTAATAAATGAATGTGATGAATGTTGTAATTGCTAAATGACCTCGTAGTTGGTCGGTACCAGAAAAAGCTATATAAACCTCACAATGATATATGTGTCTTATCCACGTCATCCATCCATTTTCCCATATCATTTCAGTGCATGAGCTCAAAACTGAGGCAACTCCAAATCTCAGGTGGACCTTAAATGAGGCAGATCCAAGTCTCAGGTAGACCATACCATAAGATTCAGTGGTGATTGAACGCCCGCCTTTAAAAACTTCCCGGGGCCACGAAAGTTGTGGAAACAGCTGATATTTTTGTTTTCCCATCATCTAGGTCTGTGTGACCTAATCGATAGGTTGGATGGCAAATGAACATTACAGTAGGCCTTGGCCATGGGGCCATATATATATATATATATATATATATATATATAATATATATATATATATATATATATATATATATATTATATATATATCCATGCTGTACATCCTTTTTCGAGCTCATTTCAAGTAGGGTGCACCCTCGATTTTTTTAGGGCATGAGCCCAAAAATGAAGCAGATTCAAATCTCAAGTGGACCCCACTATAGGAAAAAATGGTGACAGAATGCCCACCATTAAAAGCTTCCAAGGACCCACCCTAATGCCCACCATAGTGTTTATTTCCATTCAACCTATTGATGTTGATAAGATCAGACCTAGATGAAGGGAGAAAAAACAAATATCAGCTTGATCCAAAACTTTTAGTTTTAGTGGTCCACAAATAGTTTTTAACAGTCAATCACCACTATCTTGTGTGAGATTTGGGCCGCACCTAATCCACCCCATATAATATACACCTATCACATGCGTATTTGCTGACTATTGTTATACACTCCCTAACTATCAAATAACCACTGCACTGAAATGGTATTTGGATTGCATGTGGGGACGGTGGTGGAGTGTATATACCACATCCAACCTTTCATGGAGAGTTGGCCCACAATGAAAGTAGGACACCTAAAAAATCAGGCAAATATAACCATCATGTTAGCTACTACATGAATCCAAAGGTTATTGGATGGATGCCCATTGTTTGATATGGTGTTACACATCTAATGATCATATGGGTCTGATTTTTGGGACATCCTATTATCATGGTGGGGCTTGGGCATGGATCGGGTACTTCCTGGTACCCCACCAGGACCTAGCTAGAGATGGACGGTCTTGTCACGGGATCTATGGGTTCCACTATAATGTATGCATTTTATCCATGCCATTCATCCATTTTGACAAATCATTTTTAGTGATGAGCCCAAAAATGATGCAGAGATCAAATGTTCAAGTGGATCACACCATAGGAAATGGTGGAGATTGAAAGTCTACCATTGAAAACCTCTTCAATGAAGGCAGTCATTATCACCATTTCTTCCTATGGTGTGGTGTGGTCCACTCGAGCCTTCAATCTGCCTCTGTTTTGGGTTCATGCTCTAAAATGACCTTTCAAAATGGATGGCCAGCTTGGATAAAACACATATATCATGGTGGCCTCCAGAGAGCCCTAACAGGCACATTCGTCTCTTGCTAGGTCTTGGTGAAGGTAATACCCAATGCATGAAAACAATTGACTCCCATCCAAAAGCCTCCAAATTCACTTGGGGCCTGTTTGGCCGGACTGATCCCATGGTATTAAGAGGGATGTGATTGCGATATCCCGGGATATGCATGACGAGCCAAACAGACCCGGTGAACTTGTCCCTGCGATATAAGCAATCCCATGGATCTTAAAACAATCCACCAACATCACCATCATTACCTTAAGATCCCCCCATCCCTTGGTTGGACGGATTGAAAGGTAAAATCCTGGGATATGCCGGGCGTGCCAAACAGACCCAGTGAACTTGTCCTGGGATATAGCAATCCCATGGATCTTAAACCAATCCACTGACACCACCATCATTACCTTAAAATCCATCCCATCCCTCCTAATCCCATGGGATTCGCCCGGCCAAACAGGCCCTTGGCAGATTTGATATGATGGTTGGGTTGATGTGAACTTTTTATCATGTAAGTAGACCAAACATGTTCATTGAAAAAAGTTACATGCCTCGAAATATCTCTAACTTCATTTAAAATATCATTATTTAAAAATCTAAAGCCCGTGTGACTTTAATGTGTATAGCTTACACATACAATAGATCCTAACTTATTGCTGGAACACATTGGGACTTTAGCTTTTTGATGTGGGATAATCCTCTAATGATCCAATGTAGGTCTCGACTAAGATGGGCATATAAAATAATAATAAAATCTCTTAGATTGAGATATTTCATCCCTTTGACCATTTGACAATTTTCTTTTGAATTTGGGTGGTGTAAACATAGATGATCAAATGGTTGAAATGCTTCAATCTGAAGGTTATTTTGGGTTTTCTTACTTAAAGTTCGGCCCATTATATAGATGATTATGGTCAAGGACGTTCATGTTTCAACGTATCCTATAAGGTGTCATACTCGATTAAGAATTAAAATGAGAATGTCTTCCTTTCCATCATGGTCAGTAAAATGGTGCATGAGAGAGAGAGAGAGAGAGAGAGAGAGAGAGAGAGATACATGTGTTTACATCTATATATATTGACATTTTTGCATCTGCAATTAATTATGGTGATTTTTTTTTTGAATATTTAAAGGACGTGAGAAGACATTTTAAATGAAGTTAGGAATATTTTAAGAATTAGAACTTGTGGTTATTATCCGACGTATAATTTATATTTCATTTGTAAAAAAGCTTGTAATGGCTTAAATTTTATTTGCATTTTTTAATTATATGACGGAAATGTGGATCACTGAAACTTTTCTTTATATGTAGCCTACACAGAACATAATAATAGGGAGATTGTGCAACAAAGGTTTTGTGCAACCTATTATGATGACTAGGTATTTCATATTGAACCTCTATTGCATTGGGTTATGTTAGGATGTTAACTAAAAAATTATGCATATTTAATGCTTAAGTGAGCCACAACATTGGAAAACATAGAAATGGATCACCCACCATTGAAACCATAAGTGTCACTCACTCCCTCTCTCTCTCTGGCCCTTACTTTTGCTAATTTTTCTTTCACCTCATCTTTGTATGAGTAACGCATTGCACATGTGACTTTCCCTAAGAATATATATGAAAAAGGTTAAAATAAAAAACTTTAATAAAAATAATTAGAATATCTATATGTATAAACAATAATTTATAGATAATTGGATATTCTTTACCTGAATTTCAAGTAATCCTTATATAAATCAATTATTCTCTACCAAAAATATTCACCTTCTACTCAATTTTATTAATGGGTCACAACCAATGGTCTCTATTTTTTAAATTGCCTCCAAATGTTTTTTTTTTTTTTTTTTTTATTATTATTATTTTTTTAAATTTTAAATTTTAAATTTTTTTAATTTTTAATTTTTAATTTTTTTATAACATAAAATATGTGTTTAATTCAATGTCCAAAAAATGATTTTTTTCCTATCTTATGAACTATACATAATTTTAAATGTTTAATCAATTGTATGCCTTTACACACACACACACACACACACACACACACACACACACAAAGTTTAAAAATGGAATTTTGCTAATGGTGCTCTACAAGTACAACGTGCCATACTTGTTAATATTATATAACATAATAAAAGAGTTGACATTATTCGGTACAATAGTAGAGAATATAACCAATTGTGTTCATCAATAAAATAAAATTTTATTGTATATTAGGTCATATTTTGATGTGTTGAAATCAAATTTCAAAGATGCATTTCTATGGAAACACTGTATTCCTTATGCCTTTAAAAAAAAAAAAATAATTTCGAAAGAAATGACCCAATCTACAAAATAAATTATGTCTAATTTCCATTCCAACAAAAAAATCATTGCTTATATTTTCATTTTAAAACATAATACATTTATTCCCACTTTGACAATAGATGGTGTGACAAGCTCATTAGATGTTAATATTTGCTCCTACTATATATGGCACCAATGCCTTTTTTTTTACACACGCACCCACGCACACATCCCCGCACTCACACCGTAGTGAGATTTCACCACCTGTAGGTATTTGAACCCCAGACCTCGTGTTGAAACTTGTGGGAGTCTACCATCAGGCAAGGATATGCTACCATTGTCTATCTTCAAGCACCACACATACATCAAATTTGCCATACGTGTCATTGTGGAATTTCAAGCATCCCTCACGTGTTTTATGTGCCACATATAACATATTCCATTGTTCAGCTTCAAAAGCCCCACATGTGCCAATGAACACACGCACCACTATAGAACTCAAGCATGTCGAATGTGCCACATGTGACATCCTACAAGTATGTAGCACGTGCTACTATTGCCATATATGTGCCGTGCCATATGCCACCATGTAACTTCAAGTTCCCTAAATGTGTCACATGAGCTAATGTCCATCTTAAAACCTCACGTGTCAATATGTACATGTGAAAAATGTGCCACTTTTTAGCTTCAAGTACCCCAAACAGGCCACATATGACTAATGTTTAAACTAGAACTTTCATTTTATTTTTTTTGCCAATGATTTCAAACATTTAAAAAAGAAAATGATTTCAAACATATAAAAAAGAAAGTGATATTATATGCATAACTAAAGTGTGGCTTTTTAGAGTTGATTATAATGTCAAACATTTTTTATTAACAATTTTGCATATTTAGTCAAAAAAGTATTTTCGAGCCCGTATGGAAATTAAAAGAACAAAAATAGAAAAAGTTGCTTATTTTAATGTTGTCAGATGTCTTAAATTAGTTTGAAACAGGGTATGTCGATGTCATCGACAGACCGCTCGATGCCCTCGAGAAAATCTGGAAAAAACTCAGTTGCTTGTTGGACAGTTTTGGAGATGCTACTTGATGTCATTGAAGGTGGCTTTGATATGGAAAAATCTCAGTTGCTTGGAGGACAGTTTTAGAGATGCTACTTGATGTCATCGAAGGTGGCTTCAATGTGAAAAAATCTCAGTTGCTTGTTGGACAGTTTTGGAGATGCTACTTGATGTCATTGAAGGTGATTTCAATGTCATCGACTAGTCTTTGATGGCTGTTGATGCCATCGAAGGTCCCATCGACAGTGCGCACGGAACTGCGTAAGTGCATGATTTGTTTCCTATTCCAATTGTTAAAGTATATATATCTAGTGTAATCGGAATTAGGTCATTCCAAATGGGATTGGTTGATGCATTGAGTTTTTAGAGAAAATCAAGTTTAATACCCCGACAAGAAGGTAAGGCAAGTTTTTCAAAGAAAATATGGGTAATGGAATTTCTCGGGAAAGTAAAAAACCAACCAAAAAGTGTGAACCAAACATTGATGATACAAAAACCAAGGAATTACGACGACGGTAAATATAAAAACCGGCGACCAAACGCCTAAAGAAATGAAACGTTTCCACAGATTTCAACACATCTAAACAGGGCCCTCAGCAGTTGCTAGCCTTTAGAATATTAGTTGCAAAAGAGCTGAATGCATATCAAGGCCATTGGCTGAGAGACTGAGATCAAGATCGAGGGAGGGAGAAGAAAAATTATATGACATGAAGTCATGTTCAAAATTGCAAGCACCATGGTTCTTAAATGAAAAGAAGTCGGCTGTATATTTTCCAAGGAAACTCCTCTCATTCCTCTAACCTGTTCTCTCTTTTCCTCTCTGAAGGTAGAACGATCCGAAGTCACAATTTCTTTGATCGAGCATTATGTGATTGCATCTGGCTTGAATCAGCCTTGCTACTTGCCTCATGTAAAAGAAGTCAAAAGAAACTGAAAGACAATGCATACTGAGAGTAACCTATCTTCGATCTTCGATATCTCATGACCGATCAACCAGAAACTCAAAAACTGATTTCACAATTTGGACCGAAAAATCACTCAATCAAGGCTAGAGATCACGAGATATTCATATTAGCCGTAGATTCAATTTGTACTGTCATCCACCCAAATAGCTTTGTTTCCACTGCCATCTAAACAGCCCAGTCCAACACATGCTATCAATCAATCTCTGCAAAAAAATATCCTATCTTTAGAGAGGAGGATCGAACCCATCCACAACGGCGCAATGATTGCTATACTACCGAAGAGGGTGGGGAAAAAAAAAAACTCAAACAATCTTGGTTGATGATTTTTCCTGACGGCATTCGTATAAAACCCACGTGATTTTTACATCTCCAAGCATTCTTGATTCTTAATTGATACCCATTGATTCCTCCAAATCCATGCATTGCCTATTCTGAGTGCACAAGATGGATTTAGCCCCAAAAACCTCGACCGCATAATGATCGAGACTGTTACTTACAAACCCAAATTCGGATTCTTCATCGTCACTGTCAATGTTCTTTGGGGTGACCCGGTTCTGGTAACTTCTGCGTCTAAGAAGGAACACATTGAAGTAATAGCTAACCAAACTTTTTCTGCTTCTTGAACGGAAGCTTCTGTAAACTACATCCCAGAAGTTCTTGTCCATGGATGCGGGATTTTGGAGCACGATTGCCTTGAATCTCCGTTCCTCTTCTTCCCTCCATGACAATGAAATTTCCTCGCCCATACGATCAAATTTCCAGTTATAAAAAGCTGAACCCAGTTCGAGTTTCAGCTGTAATCTTTTCTCTGCCACATGAAATCTCACGCATTCTACAGATCCTGGAAGTATGCATCCACATGAATCAGGCCGGCCTTTCCCAATTGGACACTTCTCGATTAATTCTTCGCCTCTGGGATCAGGGGCGGGCCAGTGTTGCATGCCCAACCATTTGGAGTCATCAGAATCAGTTGAACTGTGACATGAAAACTCGGAAGCCATTCCGGTCCAATCAGGTACTTCAGCTTGAAAGTGTGGGCCCACGGGGACCCTTTTATGGAGCTGATCTTTACAGAACAGACCAACTACCACTTCTGTGGTTAAAGAACCAATGGTCCTGAGCACTCGAATGTTGGGATCGTGGTCCATCCCTGCATCATAGGGAATCAGACGCTTATCAAAGGCATTGTCAGGAACGGTTGACGTGTCCGAACAAGAGCCCGAATGAGATCTCTTGTGAAAGGAGAGTAGCCTCCGACTGCACCTTAGGTTCTCTGTAGAATCAGCTCCATTATAATCTTCGTACATGGAAGGATGCATCCTTTGCCTTTTCTGCAAGACATAAAAAGTGATTTCTTTTACCTGGATCTCTAGTGAGGAGATATGAACAGAAAAAGACCCACGTGTGTTGAAGAAAGAAGAGACTTAGTAAAGATCTCAAAGAACAACACAAGGATTTCTTGTATGAATGAAACGTTGCAACTAATGAGTTGGGTTCAGATGCCATGCATCGATGATGGATCTGGAAAAGTTGAAGGTGGAGAATCCAATCGGACTTGAGCTCTGAGTGGGACCAAAGTAACACTCATGCTTGAACATCATGGAGCCTCATTGACCCACACTATGGCATCTCCATGTGTGTCCAGCAGTCACCCATTGAAATCCAGATTAGGACTCGGAACATGCCACATTCACCACTCACCAGTAACTTAGTGTCAAGTTTTATTGTATTTTATTTTTCATCAGCGAAACCATTACACAAATTTGCAATGATTCATCACTCACCCAGTCATCATAAGCATAAGATAAAGATTAACTAAGTACAAAACTCTAAATTGTATAAATTGATGATATGATGAAAATAAAAGAAACATGTTATGGTGTTTACACAATTAAAAGAAAGAAGAAAAAAGAAATCAACAATGTTTCATATAGTTGAAAAGATAGTAAGGCTACATGTAAATTGTCTATCATCTGAAAGAAGTAAACAAAAGCACGGGAAATAGATAGAAAGCAGAAAGATGGAAGTATCAGCGAAAATCAAAGATATAAATCCATATATCAAATAATGTGAGGGAAAAAAGAAAGAAAGAAAGAAAACATGAAGAAGAAGAAATGCAGCAAATAAACGGAGATTTTAAAAAAAACAAAAAAAACAAAAAAAAAAAAACAAGAGAAGAAATCAAGAAAATACAGATAATGCAGCAACTAAAAACAACAGATGATTGGTTGGAGGTTTATGAGGCATACATTATATCTTCTTAAAGAAAAAATGAACAAATATGAAAAACAGCAAATAATGGAACAAAATGAGGAAAAAGAAACAAGATAATAAAATCGAAGAACGAGCAACATTTATTTGATGGAGGATAAAAGAGAACTGCAAATATACAAAGAAGGAAAGAAAGAAAAAAAATAAAATCAGAGGGAAATACAAATTGGGGGAAAGGAGGGCAGAAGGCTAGGAAGGACAAGATACTCACCCTCAACCATCTAAATATGGACTAGAAAGGTTCAACATGTGCTTTATGAGTACAACAAAAGAAGAATCAATTGATCACCACTCATCCATTGCAGTGCTTTAACTTGCCCATGTGATGTAGCATATAGCTTACGTTTCATAGCCTAGCTTAGCCTTAACACTGCGTAGTTCATGAAAATAGCTTAAATCACATGTAGCCTACACCACATGCTAATTTACATATGCTACCCATCACATAGCCTATGCTGCATAGCTGACAATACAAGTTATTTTTCACTAAAACAAAGTTCAATTGATGTTTTCAATGATTTGTTACATTTTTCTATTTTTCAATTAAAAATTAGATAATCTTTTCAGAGATTTTACCAAAATAATGAAAGTAATAGCATTAAACTAGTTCGGTTGCTCTTTCTTTATCTTTATAGTTAATCTTTACCTTATTTTTCCTATTATTTTAGGTTGTGTTTGGTTGTACCAGATATTATAAAATGTCATTGTTAGTCAATCTATTTGATGAAAAATATCATAACATGTCATGATATTCGGTGCGACCAAACACAACCTTAGTTAAAAATCTAGAAGCAGCATGTAACTTACGCTATAAGCTAGTAGCTTACGCCTCACGCTTCGGAGGAGTGAACAGTGAACACTACGCTTCAAACTATTCGCTTTCCAATCACGCCAAAGAAATCAAATGAAGCGGAGGTGTGGGCACTACGCGAAGGATCAAGAATTATTTTTCTTCGTCCTTGCAAAGGTCTTCTTAGTGTATATGGAGACTCCAGGAATGTTATTATGGGTATTGGCATTGCCATAAGCACCCCAAGCCATGGATGGGGACACCTTTGAAGCCAAAGCATGGGTGCATCAAAAAGTTGAAACATTTCCCATCCTTTTTGTCATGACTTGCATTTTGGTATAGAAGTTGGTAGTCATTGTGGGCCGTTCCCTCAGAGAGATCAGGTTTTATGTAAAGAGATGTTGTTTGCTCTCATGTCATGTGGGAGGTGTGGATGAAAGGAAAAATTAAATTTAACAAAAAAGTGTACCCTTGAGAAAGTTATGGAAGCAATTTGTATCAAACACTAGGCACTAGGCCATAACAAAAGCTCAATGGATTCCAAGTTTCAGGCCAAGTAAGCAATTTGCTGGTTGTGAATTATTGTGAAATGAAGGTCACAATGTCAAAATGTAATGGATTTTCCTCCCCCTCCCAATGTTTTGAAACTCAACCTTGGGGGTAGGCCCTTCCAAAATAGAATTCTGAGAAATCACCACCACATCATCAGAATCATCATACCGTTGTCTCAACCATCAGGGTTGGCTTGTTAGCACCAAACATGAATTTCATGATTTGCTTGGCAAAAATATGACAATCGGGTACCTAGTTGACAACAACCCTCTTTTAACTGGGACAAGAAGTGGCACTTCAGACCAAGTCCTGCACCATGAGGCCCAAGCCCAGACTAGGCCTTGCATACAAGGCCCAAGAAGTTTTACATTGGCCCAGATGACCACCATAGCAAGATGGCTTGGTATGGAGAGAAGTTTCTTTTTTTTTTTTTTTTTTTTGGGGGGGGGGGGGGGGGGGGGGGGGGGGTTCCAAATACCCTTCTGGCTGTCGAGCATGACTTGAGCCCAAGCGTGGCCCGAAAATTAATTGAGAAAACACATCAGGGCAAGCTCATCTCATGGTCCAAGCCCAGTCCACAGCCAGGCGGGCAAGCAGGCTGCTAAGCTATTGCCACCTCTACCTAAGCCTACGACCAGCTAGCTCGTCACACTACTAGGTGGAGCAAAGAGGAATCAAAATGAGATTCTCCCATCCAGTTAAACAGTGATAGAGTCAAAGCGAGGCAGAAATGAGAGAGTTAACAGATGGGCTAAGGTGATATGCATCGTCAGCCATGACGCAAACACTTCATTTGCCTTGTAAACTCTACATATCTTCCTCATTTTGAGATGAATTATCAGTCTATCACTTAAAGTAGCTGGGACAAGGCTAGGATGATGATGAATTCATATGCAAGTCAGAGACAAGTATAAAAATGACCTCGCAATTCCAGTTGGTCCAAACACCAACAATGCAAATGCAAAATGGGCCTTCTTTCTCTATGATATACACAGCTAGCACCCTAACAATCCAACAGCTCCTAGAGAAGGAACAACAGCAACAGCGACGAGAGGCTGTAGCAACAAGGTAGCATCGATGCATCCCACAAGGCATTCCCTTCAAAGAAGATGTAAAAGCCCTCAACCAAACCCATAAAACCCTCCTTCCACTTGGGACTTATCTTTTGGTTGATTGTATTTTCTAGAAGGAATCTCACAGAGAACCTATCTTGAATGAGTTTAAAACTTTCCATAAAGGAATCTCAATTCATCAAAGTATCACCAACTCACAATCAGACCCTCTTCTGGGCACCACAAATTCCACTAGAAACCACCTTTAGGCAAAAGAAGACACCAAAGGTCGACCCAAACTATGGCAGGAGAAACTGAATAATCCTCCCTTGCGAATCCCAAAAGATTTAGCAATTACTGAAATATACACTCAGCACAAGGAATTAGAGAGAATCGTATCCTAGGGATATAGGGACAGTTCAACATTCATTGAACTCAACGTTTCACCACAAGAAAACTCATCCTTCGTTCCCATTTTAATTATAAGAGAAATAACCCAATGAGACCAACATTATCAGAGTTTTGTTTAGCCCACATGTACCTCTAGGTCCTCTACACAACCTCATGTATCAACCATGTACGTGTGCAGGACATCCAATGCATGCATCATCAGGCAGACCCCCAATGCGGATGATGATGATGATCTGGCCCAAGGTCAGGCCAGTCAACTCATCCAGTGGAACATGGGAATCAATGAATGGTTAATGACATTGCCAACTATGTTCAACATACAAAAGTGACCCACCTGATGCGTAGAGCAGCCTAAAATTTAGGCCAGATCATCGATATGTTAGTCAACATGATGGACAACCACCCTGCATGGTTTTCAGATTTGGAGACTCAGCTTGACTCATTCGGTCTTGAGTCAAGTCACGACTCGCCCGAGTTCGGAGACTCAGCTCGACTTGTTCACAAAGAATTATTTCATCGGCCAAAGTATCCACACTTTGCTGCACGCTTGCCAACATGGCATACATGTGTGTGTGATCCGAACACTTGTCAGGCAGGTACTATCCCTTGACCAAGAAACCAGGGTAAAGTCTAGACATTCATCTCCTTTCAGGCAAAATAACATTTTCAGCTGACAGTTTTGTCCATATAAATGATAGAACCTTGTGCGAAAATGATACGAAATGAATTCAACTCATTTAAGCCCATCACTCAAACTGGCCCTTACAAGTCCACATCACATTTTCCCAATGTGTTGTTTGATAGCCAAAATAATTACCTCAACAGTCAAATAATCTTTAAATAGTTCAATAACTATGGATGTGTGGATGCATCTGTTTCTTAGTAGTAACATATATATTGTGGTAGGAACATTTGCAGCAAAGGTGCAATCCTTGTATCCTTTTCCTCCGCTTCATCTATCATTAGTGTCAAAAAGTGTAAAAATGTCTAAGAAAAGTTGCACAATTCGCTATTCTTCTAACGATTAGTTTGATTGTACCTTCATAAAAGATGGTTTGAGCTCAAAACTAAATGTAATGAAGGAAAAATTGTAACAAGTTCACCTTTGCAATAGTTGTTCCAACTATAGTTGCATGAACCATGAAGCTAAGTGGCAACAGGTTTAGGTGCAGCAGGGGGAAGCCATGTACATACGGCGCCTTCTGATACACGATATGGGGATCTGATATGGGGCCGATACAGGCTCGCATCAGCCAAGGAGCTGTATGGGTCCATATCGTAGATACACTCCCTGATACTGTTATTAAAAAACTTTGGGGAAGCGCCTATTTCAAAGACTACGGCATGAGCTATACTATGAAACTTGGGAGAGTGATTGAGCAAAGAGACCAAGGCATGAGACCATACCATAAACTTTGGGAGAGAGTGATTGAGCAAAGAGACTAAGGCATGAGACCATACTATAAACTTTGGGAGAGTGATTGAGCAAAGACAAAGACATAAGACAATTGTATTAGAAAATCAGTTTGTCATGCCTAGGAGGTCAACCACAGAACCTATTTTCCTACTGACATAATTAAAGGAAAAATATAAGGAAAGGAGGAAGGATATCCACATCGACTTTATTGATGTAGAGAAAGTATACAATAGGGTCCATATAGAGTTAATTTGATGGGTGTTAGGAAAGAATAGAGTTTCAAGAGGATATAATGACATTGTTAAGGATATGTATGGGGGAGTGATAACAAATGTGAGGACCACTAGTGGAGACAAGTGAGTTCCCAATACTGTAGGCTACTAGGCTTACGCCAGTTGTCAACATTGAGCCCTTACCTTTCACATTGGTTATGGACGAGCTAACGAAGCATTTGTAGGATGAGATCCCATGGTGTGTGTTGTTTGCAGATGACAATTTTGATTGACAAGATGAGGAAGGGCGTAAACACAAGGCTAGATTTATGGAAGGATGCTTTAAAATCTAAAGTATTTAAAATTAGTCAAACTAAAACAAAGTATATGGAGCATGGTATCCAAAAATGGGTAACAGTGGGTACCATTATGCATTACGGAGCCATTATGGAAAAAAAATGCCCCATAACAGTTGTTACAGTAAATAAATTTTTTAAAAAAGGTTGTAATGGCTATTATGGTCTGTATCATAATGGTAACAACAGTGGCCATTACTACCACCGTTATCTCTATTGAATACCTTGATATGGGGTGCAGTTTTAGTATCGATAGGAGTGAAAACGAGGAATTAATTATGATTGCTGACAAGAAGTTACCCAAAATGACCACTTTCAATATTTTGGGTCGACAATTCATGAGAGTGGAGAGATTGAAAAGGATGTTGCCCATAGAATTCAAGCTGGGTAAAAGAAATGGAGATGTGCCTTTGGAGTTTTATATGATCGTCGTGTACCACTCAATTTGAAAGGGAAATTTTATAGGATAGTTATAAGACCACCATGCTTTATGAGACAGAATGTTGGGCAATTAAGAACATGTTCATAAGATGAATCCAGCTGAAATGAGGATGTTGAGTGGCAAGAAGAGGAAGGACATATTAGAAACGAATGCATTTGATGGAACTTAGGAGTAGCACCAATAGCTAATCCGATGAGGAAAAGTAGATTTGGATGGTTTGGTCATGTGCAACGTAGACCAAGAACCACACCGGTTAGGAGTGAGTTGGTACAAGTTGAAGGCTCTAAAAGAGCAAGGGGAAGGCCCAAAAGGATGTGGATGGAGGTTTTAAGAAAAGACTTGATCATCTATGGTCTAACTGGAGGTCTGGCCCTTGATAGAGTGGAATGGTGGAAAGGATTCATGTAGCCGATGATGATGATGATGATGATGATGGAAGCATCTAGTCCAACTTGTTAGTAAGTATAACCAGCAAGAACATGGGGGTGGGAGGGCAAGTCCAGAGCATGATTTGAAGTGGGAGTGGCACCTAGTTAAGGATCATGCAACTAAGGTTCCAACTTCCAACCACAATTTTTATCTTGTATCTGACGCAGCACAATGAACAAAACCAGATCTAAAGCTGTACTTTTCCATATCCGAATCTAACACTACATACTGCAAGCAACCTAATAGCTGTATGCTAGCATCCGTGCACACATAACCCCACTTGCTACCATAATAAGCAACACATGCTCTAAGAAGACACCTTTTTAATCATTTATTATAATTGTTCAATACATATGGAGGATGGCTTTAAATAGATTTATACTTGGATTATTCAAAAGTTCTTCTCAACTTCTATCTAAAATGGCATAAGACCATGTGCTCTTGGAGCTAATTTGAATTAAGCCTACACGCAACCGACAGATATGGAACATCATTTGTGTGAAACCCCAGTATACTCCTTCAACTTGAACCGAACGGTTAGGTAGGGATCCTCGTATATCAAACTTGGCATGCTAAACAAACGGCTTGGATTATTTTGACTCGGAGAACCCAGATATTACTGTGTAGGGGTTTGAGTACAAAATACAGACCCAACCATTTGATGGGTCGGGTCCTGAACCCCCTTAAACCTGATCAGACCCGATCCATTTACACCCCTAAAAGCAATCACCCGAGGAGGGCCTGAATAATGCCATATCTTGGCAGTCAAAGTCCTCTAATCCCACCCTCCTCCAAAATATATGAGTAAAAGAACTTCACAGAAAAAATCAGGCTTGTTAAGCATGCTTATTGAGCACTGAAGCAAGGACATGAAGTGAATAAGCATGTTTGTGCTAGCCAGTTCAATAAAGGTGATGCGGACCCCAAGCGTCAAATAATTTCTTCTCTATCCAGAGAGCTTGGTTTCCATTCTTTTGACATCCCCATCACAGAGGTGCTTGGCCATCTTTCCAAACAAACCCCTAGAAACTTGCACTTTTGGAGATTGTACTTCAACTCGATACACCTTAGAGACACCTCACGACCTTTCTCATATTTAGCAACTGAGTCCTTTATGCCTCATAGAATCACATCATATACAAATTGTAAAGGGGAACTTGGAAATTGGAATTTTCCACTGTAAACCCCTACCATACCGTCCATTATGCCCTTCGTATATGTGGTTTTCTTTCTTCCTTAATCAGTTCCTCTTAAAATCCATCTTTATTCTCATAAACATCTTCCAACAACGCGATAGAAAACATTGCATACAAGGAAAGCTTCAACAAAGAGGATTACAAAAAATTATCATCACATCAAGGCTCATGACTCCCTCTTACATACCTTGTCTCTACAAAGACTATATCAAGTAGATAATAACTACCTCTTACATTTAGGCATCCAAATTTGAATTTCAATATTCAAATCAAAATGAAAGAATTTGTGGCAAGCCAATTAACAAAAGTAATGAGAAGAAGCCATCAAGCATGACTTCCAGGGCAAACTATAACTTACTAGGCTAACACAAATTTCTAATGCATTCAACAAAAACCACACATACACTTGACGAAATTTTGCATTTTATTCCTATTTCATTAATCCATGTTTGAAATTTTTTGAAAGACCAACAAATGTTTAGAACTTTACAAGAAGAAAGAAAACATAACCCAAATCTCACTGACCAGAATGATCCTCAAACACGCTTCAAAATCAACAAATTGTCAAAGCCAACAAGGGGTGAAAGTAAGATCTGATAAACCAGCAATCAAGCATGTTATATCCTTTTGCACAAACGTCCTCATTACAAAGATACGAAGATTACCATACAAAGGATGGACACAATTTTGACTCATGAAAATCCATGTAACACCAACAATTTATGCTTTGAACAAAACTGTATCACACAAAACACCCTTAAACTTCACAAAAAGTTTAGGTATTTTTTTCTGTTTTGTCACGGGTAGTTTAGCTAAGTTAAAGTGCATTACAATTTTAGGGCATATTGATGCTAGAGAAGCAATCCCCCACATCCCATTGTAGGTTAATGTAACATATAACCACTTTTGCAATTGCTTTTCCCTTGAAAATATACTATTCTTTTCAAGGGAAAATTGGAATCAAATATTACAAAGGTAAAATGCAAGGATAGAAATGGATAAATTAAGACACTAAATGGATGACAGAAATTTTATCAGTTGTACTTTGATATGGTTAGCAATCACACCAACTGGCTTGGAGCATCACTACCAAAGAGTAAAGAAATCACTCCCCAAGCATGACAGTCTCTCTCTACTCATCCAGCTATTCACAAAAGACTTTTACATGCACTAGTTTTGTACACATGTGTGACTGTGAAACCCATGTCAATCATTTGAACATGCCTGTTTTTACAATCATAGCCATTTGTTTGGACTTAGAAGGGTGCGTCCATCCAATGTATGTCTCAGATATCCCACTTATAGCCCGCATCACATGCGCCAACAGACGCTGATGATAGCTTCACCGAAAGTACACTCACAAGACACTGGGAATTTCACCCTAAAGAGCAACAACACTCTTTCTTATGTGGTATAGATATGCTGTCTCTTGGCTAAAGACATTTTAAAGTACGGCCCATCCAATGTAAGTATCAGATGTCACTTATGGCCTGCATCAAGTGCGCAAACAAAAGCTGACAACAGCTTCATCGAAAGTACATTCACGGGACATAGTGAGAATTTAATCCTAAAAAGCAATAACACTCTTTTACATAGTATAGATATAGATCAGTGTTTTAAATAGCGGTAGCGTATTGCGTAGCGTTCAACCCTCCGTAGCGTGTAGCGAAATAGCGTAGCGAGTAGCATAAGCTACACAATACTTCTATTTTTAATTAAAAAAATATTTTATATATATATATATATATAATAATAATATATTATATATATATATATATATATATATATATATATATGATAAATATTAAATAGTAAGAAAAAACAAAATATTTTGGCATTTTGAGTTAGCAATTACAGTCCATAATTTAATTGGTAAATTTTAAGTTAATACATGTCTCGTGTACAATTTTTTAAGGGCCCAAATTAGGTAGGACTTAGATTGTGAAGTGTAGCACACGAGTGTCAAAGTTTTTCGGACCCCACTCGTGATGAATGTGTTATATCCACACCGTCCATCCATTTTGCTAAATAATTTTAGGGCATGAGCCCAAAAATGAGGCAGATCCAAAGCTCAGGTGGACCGCACCATAGGAAACAATGATAATTAAATGACTATCATTAAAAATTTATCGGGGCTACAAAAGTTTTAGATCAAGCTGACATGTGTGTTTTCCCTTCATCCACGTTAGTGTGACCCTATTAACAGGTTAGATGGAAAATATACATTACAGTGGACCCTAAGAAAATTTTAATGGTGAGCATTTTATAACCACTGTTTCCTATGTTGTGGTCCACCTGAGATTTGTATCTTACTAATTTTTTGAATCATAATCTAAAATGATATGGCAAAATGGATGGACGGCATGGATAAAATACAGTATTGTACATACAGTATGGTGGGGCCCATGTGGCACGTGTACATTTTATTAAATTGTGCACGCGTACCGGTCCTTTCATTTGACGCAAGCAAGTCCTGTGGGTCTGATCATGAGGCATGTGTTATATCTAAACCGTCTATTCATTTGAAAAGCTCGTCTTAAGGCTTGACACGAAAAATAATACTGATATAATTATCAAGTGGACCACACTGCAAAAAGCAGTGGGGGATTGAACGTCTACCATTGAAACCCTTTTTGGGATCACAGAACTTCTGGATCAATATGAAATTTGTTTTGACTCTTCATTCAGGTCTTTTTGACCTTTTGAACAGATTGGATGGAAAATAAACGTTATGGTGGGCCTACGAATTTTTTAACGGTGAAAAATCATCATCTCGCTGCTATTTTGGTGTGGTCCAGACGATCTTTGGATACGATTCATTTTTTGGCTAATGCTCTAAAATGATATTTAAAAATAGATGAACGGTGTAGATATAATAAATACATCGCTATGGAGGCCATGTAACTTTGATCTCCTTTGAACCGTTCGTACAACTCGGAGCTCGAGGAGTGTCAGCGCTCGTCTTAGCATGACACGTACCTACGGTAGCTATTCTACACCAGTCAAATTGCTTCCGATTTCAAAAGAAAAAAAAAAACGGGAGAGGGAAACCGAAAAGAAGAGGGAAAGAAGAGAGAGAGAGAGAGAGAGAGAGAGAGAGAGAGAGAGAGAGAGAGAGGAGAAGGAGGAGGAGGAGGCCCGGGCCGCAGCCACCGCAGCCGCAGCAGGGCGAGAAGAAGGAGAAGAGGAAGAAGGAGAAGAAGAAGAAGAAGAAGAAGAAGAAGAAGAACCAAAAAAAAAAAAAAAAAGGTATGTTTTTTTTTACCAATTTTTTTTTTTCTTTTTTTTTTTAAAACGCTACGTAGCGTTTTTTGTACGCTACGCTACAACGCTATTTAATACACTGATATAGATATATTATCATCATCGTCGTCATCAGCATTGTCGTCATCTAAAGCCTTATCGCAACAAATTGGGGTCAGCTGCATGAATCCTGTTCTGCCAATCCACTCCATCAAGGGCAATAACTTCGATTAGACTGTAGGTCATCAAGTCTTTTCTTACTACCTCCAGTCCTCCACCCATGCCCTTGTAGAGCCCTCGACATGCACCAACTCACTCCTAATCTGTCTCCGTTTCACATGACCAAACCATATGTCTACTTTCCCTCATCTTATTACCTATTGGTGCCACTCCTATGTTCTCTCAAATGCATTCATTTTTAATTCTATCCTTTCCCATCTTGCCACTCATCCATCTTAAAATCCTCATTTCAGCTAAACCCATCCTATGAACATGTTGTTCATTAACGCACAACATTTTGACCTATAAAGCATTGCTGGTTTTATACCTATCCTATAAAATAAGTATGGATATGGAACTATACTTTTTAAGAAAAAAGAAATCCTAATATAATCCTTACCCATTTGGTAATTCTAATCATAACCATCTACTTCAATAAGATTGTCATTGCCATCATCAACTAAGCCTTGTCCCAACTAATTGGGGCTGGCTACACAAAACTTGTTCTACCATTCTACTCTACCAAAGACCGTATTCTTAGTTTAAACCCAAGGTGCTCAAATCTTTTCTAATTGCCTCCACCAATGTCCTTTTGGGCCTTCCCCTTGCCCTTTTAGATACTTCAACTTGAACTAACTCATTCCAACCGTTGTTGTTCTTGGTCTATATTGCACATGGCCAAACCATCTAAGTCTAGAGGTGTACACGAGTAAAACCGAGTTGAGCTTGGCATAGCTCGACTCGGCTCGCCCACTTGCTGACCCCAGCTCAAACTCGGCTTGGCTCGGTCCTCGAGCCTGATTGGCCAGCTCGGCTTGGTTCGGTTAGCAGCTCAGGCCAGTTCAAGCCGAGTTAGCGTTTTCACAAACACATGGCTTGCACCTTCAAAATCTCACTTAATGTAAAACAGCAGCAGTGGTTTTACATGTATTTCATCAAACACCTTGTAAGCAACATAAAAATTAAGAAAAAAAAGGGTATTTGTTTCGTATACGTACCTTCCTTGCCACCAGCCACACTTTGTTGAGTCATTTCATCAAACACTTGGTGAGCAACATCAATATCAAAGTAACTGAGTCACCGAACTGGTTCGATCCGAGTTTGATTTGAGTTGGGTTTGATCGAAGTCGAGTCGAGTCGAGCTCAGGCAAGCTCGAACTCGGTTCGAAATTTTTTCGGGCTAAAAAAATCAGCTCGACTCGGCTCGAACTCAGTTTCGAACCGAGTCAAATCGAGCTTTTTCGAGTTGAGTCGAGCAAGCTAACCGAGTTAACTCGGTTCGTGTACAGCCCTATCTAAGTCCACTTTCTCTCTTCTTACTGCCTATTGGTGCTACTCCTAAGTTCCCATGGATGCATTTATTTCCAATTCTATCCTTGTCTTGCCACTCACCCATCTTAACATCCTCATTTCAACTACACTCATCCTATGAACATGTTGATCCTTGATTGGTCAACATTTAGTCCCATATAGCATGGCTACTCTCTCTCTCTCTCTCTCTCTCTCTCTCTCTCTCTCTATCTATCTATATCTATCTATCTATCTATCTATATCTATCTATCTATCTATATATATATAATATATATATATATATATATATATATATATAAAGGTCTCAAGTCCAACCGGTTGGACCACAAGTTTGCCCAAACCACAAGGATCACCTAGTGCAAAAATCATTCATAACCACTCATCGAGTAGGCCACGTTTTTATTTTATTTTTTTAATTTATCGATGGCTAGACATTGTTTTCTATGGTGTGGCCCACTTGATGAGTGGATAGGGCTGATGTTTTCATAAGGAACACTCACCATGGAAGTTGTGGGATTCAAGGCATTAAAAGAATGATACAAGGAAGACACCATTTTTTGCAAAGTGCCTGACAGATGTGTGGATGACCAAGATACAATGTGTAAATTCATCTCAATCAATGGATATTTATTCAAAGGTTCTTGTTTATGCATTCCTGAAGGATTGCTACGAGAGAAAATTCCATCTGAGCTACATGAAGGAGGACGAGATGGACAATTTGGAAGAAATAAAACATTGGCCATGGTGGATGGAAAATACTACTAGCCTCATATGCGCCGTCACATTGAACAATTCGTAGTACAATATCGTCGATGCCAAATCTCCAAAGGTCACGTACAGAATGCCAACCTTTATATGCCACTTCTCGTTCCATTCACACCATGGATGGACATCTCTATGGTCTTCATTCTAAGTCTTCCTTAGATTTAAAGGGGATAATATTTGATTTTCTTTGTGGTAGTGCATTTTTTGAAGATGGCCCACTTCATTCCATGCAAAAAGATGATGGACACTATGCATATTGTCAACATATTCTGCACAAAAATTGTGAGACTTCACGGGGTACCGAAAACAACAACTTTGGACCACAATTCAAAGTTTGTGGAGTAGTGTGGCGCACTTTATGGAAGTGGTTGGAGACAAAGCTTCAATTCTCTAATGCATATCATCCTCAAACAGATGGCCAAACCAAGGTAGCCAACAAGAGTGCCTTGGTAACCTCCTCAATGGGACTTAGCCACAAGCTGAGTTTGCCCACAATAACTCCATAAATCATACCACCAGAAAATCCCCATTTAAGACTATAAATGAGAGAAGTCCACATCTTGTGCTTGAGTTAGTAGCATAATCGGTACAAGATCAAGTGACGATGTTGATGCTTTCGCCGAGCACATCCAAGACTTGTAAGTTCAAACAAGGAAGAAGATTGAGGAGAGCAACACCGGGTACCGAGAAGCCATAAATGAAAATTGATGGGAGAAGATAGAAAGAAAAAAAATAAAAAATAAAAAATGACTTAGCTTTGGCTTACCTCTACAAAGAAAGGCTTTTTAATTGAGGGGCATTTTTACACCGGGCTCAAGTGGGGTGGCCTGTGGGATGCAGGGGCACACTCAGAGTGGGCGGCCGGCATGAGGCAAGTGGCTCGTGTGAGGCGGAACCCATGTGAAGTGGAGGCCACAAGGGGGGTATGGCCGAGGTCCTAACCCATGGGATGTGGGGCATGGGCTATGAGATAAAGGGATCGATTCGCCACGCTCAATCAGTTCGAGCTTTTAGAGCAAGTGGCTAATTGTCCAGCATCAAAGTGGTATCAGAGCGGGAGGTCTCGTGTTCGAAACTCCTCACCGGTGGTGATTAATGCGGGGGCATTTTCACATCAGGCTCAAGTGGGGTGGCTTGTGGGACGCAAGGGCGCACACAGGTTGGGTGGCCTGTGTGAGGCGGAACCCATGTGAAGTGGGGCCCATGAGGGGGGTTCAATCGAGGTCTAACCCTTGGGATGTGGGGCCTGAGCTATGAGATAAATGGATTGATTCGCCACGCTCTATCGGTTCGAGCTTTTAGAGCAAGTGGATAATTGTCCTGCATCACTTTTGAGGGGAACTTATAATAAGCTTAAGTCTAAGAAGATTGATCCATGTCAAGTTAAGATGAAGTTGGGTGACAATGCCTATGATATCGAGTTGCTAGATGACTTAGATATCTTGCCGACTTTAAACGAGATGGATTTGTTCAAGCACTATGGAGAAGTGTCTAACGTGCGAGATGAAGTCATTATCGATATGGATAAACAACTCCCAAAGAAAAAGAAGTTGTTTCAAGTGAAGATTACCGAAACTCGACGGGGCCAATACAAGCAATACTTGAAATGGAAGAATAAGCTCTCTTTTGAATATGATTGGATCACACGCGACAAATTGAAACAACTGGATACACACCACTATTACTTGTATGAGGCATCCAACTTGTCAGAGTCGAGTTCTTTCCGACCCAGGGAGAATGATGCAACCCATGGCCCACAGTAGGGCCAGCATGTGCTAATTTTAGAGTGTTTATTTATAGATTTGGGGCTTAAATATCAAAAGCTACGATGTGATAGATGATATGAGGCTGATTTTAAAACATGATTAAAGATTTTGAGGATTATTTCCTAGATTTTCTTTTACTATTATTAGGCTTTTACCATCTTAAGTGGATTATATTGATCTCAAATCAACTATGATTGATGAAATCAATCTCTTAATTGGGAAATCCTCATTAAAGATTCATTTAAGGTTTACAAAAGGGGGGTAGGAGGTATTTTCTAAGTATTGAGTATTGCATGAAGAAGCTTGATATGATATCAATAAAATTATTTGTCCCTCTCCACTCAACTATTCTTATGAGTATACTCTTGTCCATTTCTTTGCGATTCAAGTGTTGAGATCTCATTGACTCGATAGCTTGGGTTGCACCAATTTTCCTTCAGGGTGGAACACACCTAATCATAGTCGAGATGTCGCATCTATGCCTCACACTTAAAGATATTTTGGGTGCTTGGCATAACCACATCAAACATTTATGCACTATTCGCAGTGGGGACCAATCATAGTAGCGCAGTCGGCTGATGAGAAGGATCCTCCCAAGCATAGACACCTTCAATCTAAGCACGAGAACCACACAAAGTAGAAAGAAGCAAGCTGAAAATTTTCATTCAATTCAAAAGTGCCTTGATACTACTCATCCCAGGCCCTTATATAAGCTTTGAAATGTACATAAAAGAAAATCACATAATGTCATTGACAACCAATGACTTATTACAAATATAGAAAATAAATAAAAGGGATTTGACTAGTGGATTATTCATAGCTAGCTTATTGATTTCGTTGACTAACTACCTAAACGGAAGGGGGACCTCCTTATTGATTGGCCAACTGTTGGGCTTGGACTTAATGGGCATGGGCCTAGCCCGTGGATTGTGGGACCAGATCATCCTACATCAGTCCTCCCCCACTTGAAAGAACTCGACTCCGGCAAGTTAATGGCTTGATATTGCTCGTAGAGGTCAGGATTCAGACATGGAAGTCGGTAGTTGTGATCCATGTAGCATCGAAGAGAGGTCGTCCTTGCCAACGAATGAGAAACTTTTGGTAACCACCTTAGCACGTGGAGACGATCTGGTCATTGAGAACATCAACGATCGTGTCTATAGGTGGTAAAATGGTCGGAAGTGTGATGACGTGTTATTCGATGCCATCGTCGGTATGGTGCACATGATAGATGGAAAATCTTTCACATTGAAAGTAGGAATGATAGGTAAATCTGGTGAGAGATCTAAAACATAAGCATTCGCACTAATCTTCTTTATGATTTTGAATGGCCCCGCATTGCGAGAATAGAGCTTCTTCAAGGTGCCGGGGGGCAATTGTTCAAGACAAATACAGACCATAACCATGTCACCTTTCGCAAATTCAACATAGCGACGTCTTGTGTTTGCATGTTGCTTATAACTTTCATTATTTGAGGCGATAATGCGTCAAACTTCATCATGCACCTACTGCATATGGTGGATGAAGTCATCGACTTTTGCACTTGGTCTCCACTCTATAGGTAGAGGAACCAAATCAACTGGAAGATGCGATCGTATACCAGTTATTGCTTCAAAAGGTGACATCCCCGTTGACTGAGTTATTATGAGCAAATTCAGCCATGGGTATAACTAAGTACCACGTAGCTACATGATCGCGGGCAAGACATCGTAATAACTTGCCCAAGCTACAGTTGACCACTTTGTTTGACCATCAGTCTTTGAGTTGTTTGGCCACCAATTTGATAGTGGTAGACACTAGAGAACTGAAGCTTCGTTTTCGTTGCTGCTCAAAGGATTTTCCATAAATAACTCATGAACTTGGTATCACGATTAGATACAATTGTCCTTAGAAGCCCATGAAGACAACCGACCTCTCGAAAGAACAATTGAGCAATCTTGAGAGCATCTACCGTATTCGAGCATGGTATGAAATGAGCCATCTTTGAAAATCGATCAACAACCACAAATATTAAATCAACTTTCCAAGCGGTCTTTGGCAAACCTAGGACGAAGTCTATGCTAAGATTTTCCCACAGAACATGTGGGATCGACAGTGGTTGATACAATCCACTGTTTTTCTTTTGACCTTTAGCACGCTGGCAAACCCTACATAATTGGAAAATCTTTGCGACTTCTGATTTTAAACGAGGTCAAAAGTATCTATCTCCAACAAGAGGTTGGGTCTTATTACGGTCCAAGTGCCCACTACACCCACCGGCATGTAATTCCCTCAAAATATACTCGCGGATGGATGTATTTGGTAGGCAAAGTTGTGTTCCTTAACTAGTAGTCATCATAAATACTGAAATGTGGGTGTCTCGCAAGCTCACCACAAAGAATGCCTGCATAAATACAACTGGAATTTTTGTCATTAGCATACTCACGTTGTTATCTCTTTGAATCTCGGAACAATGACCGTGATCAATGGCAATAGATGCACACGACGGCTTAATGCATCAGCAACCTGATTGTCCTTGCCAGCCTTGTGACGAATGACAAAAGAAAACCCTTAAAGGTATGCACTCCACTTGACACGACAAGCACTCATCTTCTGTTAAGAGTTTAAATACTTGAGTGCTTCATGATTAGAATATAGGATAAACTCCTTGCCAACCAAATAGTGATGCCATAAAATTCCAAGTCATAGGTGGAGTACCGCTGCTTCACATCAAAGAGCTTTTTGCTAAAGAAAGCTATAGGATGGCCCTCCTAACTGAGAACTCCATCAATGCCGACATTAGAGGCGTCACAACTCATCCCAAATACATTCTCAAAGTCCGGAAGGCACAAGACTAGAGCTTCAGTCATCTTACGTTTGATCCTATTAAACGCTCATATTGCTGCATTTGTCCATTGAAACTTATTTCATACAATCGGGTGCTCGGGGCCATGATGTTGTTGAAGTTCCGCACAAAACATCTATAAAATATAGCGAGGCCATGGAAACTATGAACTTCAAAGATAGTGGTAAGTGTCGGCCAATCAACAATGGCTTTCACCTTGGCGAGATCCACCTCTACACCTCGCGATGGGACAATGTACCATAAGAAGACCATTGATGTACTCATGAAGGTACACTTTTTAAAGCCGATGAAGGGTTCTGAATATAAGACTTAGGTGATTTAGATGCTCTTTTCTTCATTTACTGTAGATACGAATGTTGTCAAAATAGACAATGACAAACTTACCAATAAAAGGGTATAACAACTGGGTCATGATGCGCATGAAAGTGCTAGGCGTGTTTGTGAAACCGAATGGCATAACTAGCCACTTATAGAGACCGTCCTTCGTCTTAAATGCCGCCTTCCATTGTTCACCAGGTCGGATGCGAATCTAGTGGTATCAACTATAAAGATCAATCTTAGAGAAGACGCTAGCACTTGGCATCAAGTCCAGCATATCATCAAGCCGAGGAATGGGGAAACAGTATTTCACTGTTATTTTATTAATACCTCGGTTGTCTACACACATGCGCCAACCTCCATCCTTCTTGGGAGTAAAGAGGGTTGGCACTGCACATGGGCTTAGGCTCTCTTAGATGTAACTCTTTTTAAGTAACTCATCAATCTGACTCTTCAACTTGGCGTGCTTGGCGAGACTCATCCGGTATGCTGGTAAGTTGACTAAGGATACTCCAGGAACCAAATTTATAGCATGTTGAATATCCCACAACAAAGGCAACTCCCCAAGCAAATCATCAGGGACCAAATCTTGGAAGTCATGTAACATGGATTTGACTTCGTCAAGAATAGGCTCATCCTAGTAAATAATAGGCTCTTGCACATGTTTTGTGATTAGAGCGAACATTACGCATTTCTCCTTACTCTCTTCTTCAAACTTCTGCATTGTGAGAACATGGGAGTTTAAAAGAGTAGCTGATGTTGATGATGGAGGTGAGGTAGGCTACGACAAGCGAAAAAGGATACGATAACCTCACCATAGGAAAGTATACATGTTAGCTTCATCGTCGCTTTGTACCTTTCAATCAAAGAGTCAAGGTCGACCGAGAAAGATGTGGGAGACATTCATCGAAATTATGTCACACCAACTATTATCCTCATATATGCCAATTTTAAATGATACCAAAATACCTTCGAATCACAAGAATGGCAGTATCCCCAACCCATGCAACCTTATATAGTTTTGGATGCCTTTCAGTTGGGAACTTGAGCTTATCAATCACCTCTTGAGATACGGTGTTCAGTGCACTGCCGCCATTAATAATCATGTTACATAACCTACCCTAGCATTTTTACTCGGGTACGGAAAACAATGGTCCATCGCCAATCTTCTTCTTCCTCCTCGATGGTGGTAAGGAGGCGACGTATGATAAGAGTAGGGCTTTCATCCTCAGCTTCAACCGCAGTTTCAGCAAGAGGGACCTCTAGCTGTGATGCAGGTTCTACATAAGGTCGTTCCATCTCGATGTGTCATTGTAATACTCATGGCCGTCTGAGTAGTACGAGTCATCCTCATTGCAGTAGCAATGGAGGTTCCTGACTTGCAAGCACTCATTAGAAAAGTGTCCTATCTGTCCACAACGGTAACAATCAACACCCTGTCATTCTCTTCGATGGAATGATTAAGATTAATACCTCGTTCACTGGTGTCATGTCCCTGCACTGTTAGTTGATTTTGGTACGAATTTTGTGGCGGAGGGCGTTGCAAAGGTTAAGGCTACCTTATACGAGGAGTCTACATCTATGGGCGTGACTGAAGTGGGTGGGGAGGTGGTCGGTAGCCCTGTGGTGGAAACCGGTTGAGATAGGGATCCAAACCCTTTCTCACGGAAGGTTTCCCAACTAGAGAACCAAAGCATCAAAGAGCACGTTGTTGCTGCTGTTGTTCAACTCGTCAAGCCTTCAGATGAACATCATCAGCTGACTCGAAATCACACATGACTATCTCGCGCTGGATCTCTTGGTGTAACCCTGCCCGATCGCAATTAGCGGTTACGTGGTTTGTCTCTACAAGCTTAAAATGAATAGAAAGCTAATTGTAACTTTTCAGTGTAATCATCCATCGATAAGGTTCCATGTTTGAACACAAGAAGCTCCTAGAGAAGAGTATCCATGTAATCTGAAGACAAATACTTATTTTCCAACTTCTCCCTCGTGTCAGCCCACCTGGTGATGGCAGGACGAGCCATGATGAAATTGTTGTCGCCAATGCTTCGCCACCAGATTACTGCTGAGGCCTTGAACTTAACTTGACAAAGGCCACTTGATGGACATCATCCTTGTCGTACCATGCAAAATAATTTTCCAGCGTTGTAATCCAATCGACAAAAGCCTTTGCATCATGATAACTCATGAAGTCCTGACTTCAACCCGTAATTTCTTAATAATATCATCTTTCTTAGGCGTCTCTATCGCAATGTTATGGGCTCTCTGCAAAGAGCCGTTGCATGAAGTTATAAATAGACTCCTAAGGACCCGTACCATTTTGATTCGCCGAAGGTTCTACTTGGAACCCTTGTTGTGGATTTGGATTACCATTGGGATCTTCGATAGGATCCGGTTGTTCACCGTGTTGTTCTCCACATAGCTGGTCAACAACGGTTTCCAGGCTAGCTACCATTGCGAATAGCTCGGTGATGCAATTGTCTTGTTGTTGATCGGTAAGCCTCCCTCGATAGACGTTACCACTATGGGTAGACATAGTGATGTTGGATTGAAATAGGCTGGATTAGGGTCGTTACTAGTTGGACTAGATTTGGACAAGAATATGGCTTTTTTGTCTTTTTGCCTTCAATGGGATAGAATGGGCTGATTTGGGGGTTTTAATGGGGCTGATTTTGGAGGCTTTAATGGGCTGTAATAGGGCTGATTTGCGGGGGGGGGGGGGGGGGGGGGGGGGGGGGGGGGGGGGGGGGGGGGGGGGGGAGTTGGCTGATTTTAGGGGATTTTAATGGATTGGAATGAGGCTGATTTTGGGGTTTTTAAGTGATGGAATAGGGCTGGTTTTGTGGTTTTAATGGGCTGAAATGGTGCTGATTTTGAGGAATTTAATGGGCTGGGATATGGCTGATTTTGGAGGTTTTAATGGGTTGGAATATGGCTGACTTTGGAGGGTTTTAAAGGGCTGGAATGGGTTGATTTGGGGGTTTTAATGGCCTGGAATAAGGCCGATTTTAGGGAGTTTAATGGGTTTGAATATGGCTGATTTTGGGAGTTTTTAAAGGGTTGGAATATAGGTAGATGGCTGCCAAAATTTCGGCAGAGACTCCCCTTGTCAATTGGACTTCTAGGCTTTGTAAAAGAAAAGAAAAAAGGAGACCGGGTAGGAAGGATGGATGCAATGAAGAAAATAAAGGAAAAGAGGCAGATTTTATGATTAAAGAACCCGGACACAATAATATCGAGTTGTTGTTGATCCAGGACTTCAACCCAGCCGTTGAGACCTTCTTTGATACCAAACTAGCGGAGCCGGCTGATGTGAAGGATCCGCCCAAGCGTAGGCACCTTAAATCTATGCACAAGAACCACACAAAGTAGAAAGAAGAAACCTGGAAATTTTCATTCAATTCAAAGGTGCCTTGATACTACTCATATCAGACCCTTATATAAGCTTTGAACCGTACATAAAAGGAAAACTCATAATGTAATTGACAACCAATGACTTATTACAAGTATGGAAAATAGATAAATATGGATTTGACTAGTGAATTATTCATAGCTAGCTGAATGATATCACTAGCTAGCTACCTAAATAGGAGGCTTGAAACTCCTTATTGATGGGCCAACTGTTGGGCTTGGAGTTAATGGGCATGGCCCAGATCAGCCCGCATCACATATTATAGGGCAATGACCCTATATCTTCTCTATTGGATAATAATAGCTATGAAATGTAACATATCAAATCATGTTACGAAGGAGTATGAGGAGATTTTACCTCAGCAACATTGAATTAGAAAGGGGCCAACACAATAGCTAACATTTGGCAGGCGGATCTTATAATGGGTACAGGTGGAGAGATGGGTCAAATGGTCATGAAAAGGGTAAAATCAATGTCAAATATTTGACCGTTGGCTAATAGTCGATCGCATATGTTGCATATTGTCAAATAAATGCATATGTGATCGCATATGCGATCACACTTGACAACATGGGTCACCGCGCAAATCTATGTGGGTCTAAGGCTTTGAGCCACATGCACACGCATTGCTCACAGGTATATTTCTAGTTTTCTACTTCTTTTGCCTTTGAATGTATTGCTTGTGTTTCCATACTTGTCTTCTTACATTTATAAATTATATGAATTGATTTTGAATATATTGCGTTAGTTCAATCAGACAATGCATAATTAGGGCCCCATGCAAAGGAAACCTATCAGGTGCACATGCTTTTGTGATGTTTTCATTTCTAAGTGTGTAGTGATGTCTTGTTTAACAATTCTTGAAGTTTCATTTAAAATTCAACCAATTTCCCAATGTTTCCCAACGGTCAAATATCGGTTATTTGTTATTATTTATTGCAAATTCCTCACTTTTTCCTATAAAAAAGCCACTCAAAATCCCCCCCCCCCCCCCCCCCCCCCCCCCCCGCAAATCTAACTCTCTCTCTCTCTCTAAAGTTTAATCTCTCTACAATCTTCTACAACCCTACAAGCTCCTAAGAAGAGAAGTACAAAGATCATTCAAGATTGGAGCTCCTAAGAAGACAATCATGCTACTCACTCATTCTCTCTCTTACATTCTTCTCTTTCTTTTACATAGTTACATTCTTTAATCTCTCATTCTCTCTTTCTCCTACATTCTTCTCTCTCTTTCTTTTACATAGTTACATTCTTTAATCTCTCTCTCTCTCCTCTCTCTCTCAACATTCTCACCATCCATTCTCTACATCATCTAATCTTTACATTCATTCTCTAATCTCTACAATCTACATTCATTCTCTACATCATCTAATCTTTAGAGTCATTCTCTAATCTCTACATACATTGATGCAGGACATGAAATTCAAATATGATGTGCAAGATATTCAGGCTTTAGATCACATTAGTACAGAAACAATTACACAAAATTCCATATCCCACACAAAAGTTCAAGCATTTAATCAAGGGGAATCTATGCAGGCCCAGGCCTACACAAGCTAGGGTTGGATCAATCAAAATTATAGATCAAACAATAATAAAAGGAGGGTAAATTTATCCACACATGCACAGAAATAACTCCTCAATCAAGGGGTTCACAGATTTCAATTCAGGGAACCCTGAGGTTGAAGAAAGGGCATAAAATTGGATATTTGAGTAATTTAGGGTTAGGGTTAGGGATTTGGGGTGAAAAGGGGTGAAAGAGAGAGATACGAACCAGAGAAGCGTCATACGTGTGGACAGCGGCGAAGGCCCAGCCACACATGCGCTGGAGGTGTCCCGTACGTGTGGGGCCCACAAATAAGAAATCGGTCAGCCGGCCAGGGGTGGGCCACAAAACCTCCAAATTTCAGCCTGATCCGATGCACGGTCTGTGCGTGTTGCTCCGCCGAAGTTTCAGCCCTCCTGCAGGGCCAGATTCTGGAAATTTGCTATAGAGAGAAAAACGGCTGCAATAGAGGATGGATTTGAAGCGTAGATGATTGTAGGAGAAGAAATATGAATGGTAGAAGATGGAGGCGAATCGGGATAGGTGTGGCTTCGCACCATGGTAGTCAGCCCTTCGAGGAAGGAAGGTTTCATACCCAATTGAATCTCCACAACTCAGAAATTTAGAAGAGCAGAAAAACGCAGAAATTTTATTAATCTTCGATGAGAAAAAAAAAACCTACAAGGGGTGCCTATTTATAAGAAAACCTTATACCCCAAAATTCATGCCATGTGCGCAACCTATTACTTGGAAACGAAATAATAAAAAATAACAACTAATCAAAGCAATCTAAACATTCCATGATATTCCTAATAACAATAATAAGCAAAACCCAAAGTACTAGATTAATTATAATAGTGGGCCACGATCATGAGAACCCATGGTGGGATTTACATGATTATCGAGCCTACTCCAACAAACCAAAACGCAATCTTCTAACTAGGAGGCCCTCCCTGGACGTCATCATCAATCCAAATCGATGACGGGGCCCTCCTCCTTGCGTACGTGCGTAGGGGGGCGTGCGTGTGCACGTGATGCCCCCATCAACTCTCCCCGGCTGCAAAGATTTCGCTGCTGGCGAAACAAAACTCCTGAACCGCTCCAAGATGTCAAAATCAAGTCTCTGAAGCTCCTCCTCAGTGAGTCACGTACTGTCTGAAGCTGGGTGTGACTTCCACTTAACCAGGTACTTTTGAAACCCGCCATCCAACGATGATACTATCTGATGGTCCGGAATATCCGTTATTTCCTCTCTGGGTGTGGGAAGGGTAGGTATGGGAGGTAGAGGCTGGGAAGAAGGGTCGGAAAGAGGCCATGAATGAAGGGACGGGTCTGGGCAATCAGGATGGGTGGGCGAAGGGCCGGACAAAGTATCACTGGTCCCTTGAAAAGTAACTAGATCATCCACATTGAATGTGAAACTAATTCCCATGGAAGGTGGAAGATCTACCGTATACACATTGAGACCATTTCGTTTTATAATTTTAAAGGGTCTAGCGCTACGTGCGTGTAATTTACGAACGGCCCCCTGAGGATACCGCTCGGGCCTAATGCAGACCATCACAGTCCCCTACATTGAATTTCTTGAAACGTTTATGTTGGTCTGTAAAAAACTTGTAATGTTCATTACTAATAATGATCTTTCGCCTAATTTCTTGATGCAATGAATGAATGTGATGCGCAAAGGACTCTGCAGACTCTGATAACCTATGGGACAGTGACATAGGAACAAGATCAATAGGCTTCCTAGGTTTATAACCAGTAACGACTTCAAAAGGACTGACCTGTGAACCTATTGACAGAACTATTGAACGCAAAATCGGTTATAGGTAGTAAGGTGTCTCAGGTCTTGGTGTGCTCCCCCACTAAACATCTGGGCAAACTCCCTAGGCTCCTATTGACCACCTCCGTCTGACCATCGGTCTGAGGGTGGTAGGCAGAAGAAAATTGGAGCCTAGTATTCATCATGTGCCATAGTGTCTTCCAAAAGTAACTCATGAATCGCACGTCACGGTCAGACACTTTGGTTTTTGGTAACCCATGCAGTTTGACGACCTCACTAAAGAACAACTTGGCAACATGAAATGCATCAGAGGTCTTAGAACAAGGAATGAAGTGGGCCATTTTAGAAAAACGGTCCACGACAATAAATATGGAATCGTGTTTCCGAATAGTCTTGGAGAGTCCAAGCACGAAGTCCATACTGATGTCCTGCCAAGGGATGAATGGAACTGGCAAAGGTGTGTATAATCCTATATTTTGCTTTTTCTGCTTTGCCAGTTGACAAGTACGACATTGCCCTATAATTTTGGCCACGTCTAGGCTTGACCAATGAAACATATCCTCCACTAGGGCAATGGTCTTGTCTTGACCGAAATGACCTGCAATCCCTCCTGAATGTAACTCCCAGACAAGAAAATCGCGAGGGGGGTGCAAGGTATACACAAGCGGTCACTCCTAAACAAATATCCGCCTAAAATCAAGTACTCTCTGCTAGCTCCTGACAAACTCTCTAACAACGATGCGTACACAACTCCAAAATCTGGACACTCAGAATAATCTTCTTTGATGCGCTCGAGGCCCATGACTTCAACACTCATGGAATTGAGTAATGCGATTCAACGACTCAACGCATCGGCAGGCTTATTCTCTACACCAGCCTTGTGCTTAAGCACAAAAGTGTACTCTTGAAGGAATTGAACCCACTTGGCATCCTTAGGGTTTAATTTCTTCTAAGAGTTCAGGTATCTCAAAGCCTCGTGATCTGAAAATAAGACGAATTCTTGCGGCAATAGGTAAAATGAGGCCAATGGTGCAGTGATTGCACTACCGCATAGAACTCTTTGTCATAGGTGGAATATTTTTGTTTCGCCTCATTCAGTTTCTCACTAAAAAAGGTGACAGGGTGCCCCTCCTGACTAAGTACTCCTATGCTGACTCCTGACGTGTCACATGCGACTTCAAAAGCTTTTGAAAAATCCGGAAGTCGCGTGACTAGAGCTTCGGTCATCTTGACCTTTATCTCCATGAAGGCCTTCGAGGGTGCCTTTGTCCATTGAAACTCTCTTTTTTTTATGCAATCCATGATAGGAGCCATAATGGAACTGAAGCCTCGAATGAACTGCCTATAGAAGGTGGCTAAGCCATGAAAGCTGCACACCTCATGAATATTGCGGGGTTCAGGCCAATTGACGATGGCCTTGACCTTCTCGGGATCCGCCGATACGCCCCCAGCTGACACAACAAAACCTAAGAAGATAACACTACTAAACAAAAACGCACACTTCTTTAGGTTGGCGTACAATTTCTCGGCTCTAAGGATCCCACAAACCTGCCTCAAATGGTTGAGGTGTTGTTCCTTGGTCACGCTATAAATCAAGATATCATCAAAGTATACGACCAGGAACTTCTCCACGAAGGGCCTCAACACTTGGGTCATCATGCACATGAAAGTGCTTGGGGCATTAGTCAGCCCAAAAGGCATAACTAGCCACTAGTATAGCCCATCCTTCGTCTTGAAGGCCATCTTCCACTCATCACCGAGGCGTACACGGATTTGGTGATAACCACTTTTGAGGTCAATTTTTGAGAAGATAGTAGCATTGGCTATCATATCCAACATATCATCAAAACGCAGTATGAGAAATCGATACTTGACTGTGATTTTGTTGATGGCCCTACTATCAACACACATCCTTCATGTGTCATCCTTATTAGGTGTAAGAAGGGCGGGCACAGCACATGGGCTCATGCTCTCTTGAATGAAACCCTTTTTCTAAGAGCTCGTCAATCTGTCTCTTCAACTCAACATGCTCCTTTGGGTTCATTCTGTAAGGAGGGAGGTTTGGTAGAGTTGCCCCAGGGACTAGATCAATGGCATGTTGTATATCCCTCATATGGGGAAGCTCATTTAGTAGATCATCAGGAAAGACATCACGAAACTCATGCACTACCTGAATGGCCTCAGTGGGTAACTCTACACTAACCTCTGGTACACTTTCCCTAACCACAAGGGCGTATACCATCGAGTCTGCCTCCGTTTCTCGCTCAAAGTCTTTGGCATTTAGAATATGGAGAGGTTTGGACTTCGACTTCGACTCCTTCAATTCTTTTGAGCCGCTACACCACTCTGTGTGGTGGACTCCTTTCCAGTCGTGTTCTTGGGTGTTGGAGGATTTAGCTTGACCTTCTTGCCCTCAAACCAGAATGCACACACATTTGAACGACCAAATATGGTAACATCCCTGTCATAGAGCCACGGTCTACCCAAAATGATATAGCCAACATCCATGGGAACAACATCACACCAAAGTGTATCTTTATATGATCCAAACTAAATAGGAACAAGATAACGGTGCGAGACTAGAATGGAAGTTTCATCAACCCAAGACACTCTATAGGGTTGAGGATGGGCTTCAAGCTTCAAGCCCAAACGGCTCACAATACTAGTCGATGCCACGTTGGCACAACTACACTATCCACGATTATCTTACAGCTCTTTTCCCCACATTTTGCACAAGTATAGAAGATCGTGTTACGGCGCCAATCGTCAGTGTTCTTGGCTTGAGCAAAGGTGCAACGCACAACTGCGAGGGTCGCAGACTCTTGCGCTCCCTCTTCCTCATCACTAGAGGTGTCTACTAACTCATATTCTTCCTCTTCGTCGTCACTCTCTGGGGGCACTACTTCTACTTGCCCATCAATAAGGAGCACCTTGGTGCCCTCTCTCGTGCCGCACTGGTGGGAAAAGTGACCAAACCCCTGACACCTAAAACACCTAGTTGTTCCACTTCTACGTGAGCTAGACCCGACAATTTCTTTACCCTTATCATCATTGGGCCTGGACTGAGAACTGTTGGAAGGTTTGTTTCGGTATCTAGTGTTAGGTTTAGCCCCAGAAGGATTGGCCTTAGCACTAGAATCGTGAAAGTCAAACCGCCTTCCCATAGAAGTTTTAAGGTATTGCTCAACCTCCAACACTACCTGATATAACTATTCAATAATGTCTCTGTCTTTGGCGAGCAATTCTCTCTTAATGTCAGAACGGAGACCCATTTTCAATCGAGCAAGGGTGAGTACGGGGTCCTCATCAACCTCACAACGAGTCAAGTACTCTTCGAACTTCTCAATGTATTCAGCAACACTCATGGAACCATGTCGAAGAGACTGTCATTCCTCAATCAACCGTAAGTGATAAGAGAAAGGGATGTACTTTTTTTGAAAGAGTTTCTTTCATTTCTCCCCAATGGACTATTGGGAGCTCCCTCGCTCTTTCTTTCTTTCACTCTACAGTAGCCCGAAACCTCTTTGTTTGGCCTATAAGCTTCATCTTGGCGAATCGGACTCGACGAGCATCCGACATGTCATACCACTCAAAATAGTGATCCATATCTGCCAGCCAGTCTAAAAAGGCTTTAGGATCTAAGTGGCCATCAAACGTAGGGGCATCTACTCTAACTTCATTGAGGAGTTGCGCATTTGGGTCATATTGATCATGATATCCCTCGCGGGATGGGTGCACAGGTGCGCGCCCATGATCAATTCTTTGGCCACCTTCATTCCTTGGTCTAACCTCCTGATTACCTGCCTGAGATTGAGCATCTTCCCCAATGGTGGGGTTTGCTCCGGCGGAGGCCTCTAGTTGAGTAACGGGCACATTAAACTGCTTAAAGTGTTGGTCCATACATTGTTTCAAGCGCTTACCCAAAGACTCAAACTACTGGGTCAGCTTGTTCATTAACTCTTGCAATTGCTCCGTGTTTAGTATACGGTGCAAGCCAAAACCACAACTCATACGTGTGGGCATACAACTACTAACTCAACTTAGGGACCTTTTCATACGACAATATGTGCCTAGATGGGACTAAATGCTCCTATACGACTCTATATGGGGGAAACGACACAATACTACTCAATTTCCAGCACCCTATCTGTCCAAAGAATCTGTCAACAGAAAATCCAGCAAAGAGATATGCGGATTTTTTTATAGCAGAAAATTCAGTAGCTTATATCAGAAATTATGGACCTCTAAACAGCTCTATATGATGATACTTAATGCATAATGGACACAAATAAACTAAACCCTAAACATGCAATGCATTCCCCTAAAAAAACCTTGTTCTCTGATACTAAATTTGATGCAGGACATGAAATTCAAATATGATGTGCAAGATATCAGGCTTTCGATCACGTTAGTTCAGAAACAATTACACAAAATTCCATATCCCACAAAAGTTCAAGCATTCAATCAAGGGGAATCTATGCAGGCCCAGGCCTACACAAGCTAGGGTTGGATCAATCAAAATTATATACCAAACAATAATCAAAGGAGGGTAAATTCATCCACACATGCACAGAAATAATTTCCCAATCCAAGGGGTTCACAGATTTCAATTCGGGGAACCCTAAGGTTGAAGAAAGGGCATAAAATTGGAGATTTGAGTAATTTAGGGTTAGGGTTAGGGATTTGGGGTGAAAAATGGGCAAAAGAGAGGAGAGAGACGAACCAGAGAAGCGTCATACGTGTGGATAGTGGCGAAGGCCCAGCCGCACGTGCGCTAGAGGTGTCCCGCACATGTGTGGGGCCCACAAATTAGAAAACGGCCAGCTTGGCTCTGGTCATCAGGGGTGGGCCACAAAACCTCCAAATTTCAACCTGATCCGATGCACGGTCTGTGTGTGTTGCTCCGCCGAAGTTTCAGCCCTCCTGCAGGGCCAAATTCTGAAAATTTGTTGTAGAAAGAAAAACGGTTGCAATAGAGGATGGATTTGAAGCGTAGATGATTATAGGAAAATATAAATATGAATGGTAGAAGGTGGGGGTGAATCGGATAGGTGTGACTTCGCACCACGGTAGTCAGCCCTTCGAGGAATGGAGGGTTTCACACCCAATTGAATCTCCACAACTCAGAAATTTAGAGGAGCAAAAAAACGCAGAAATTTTATTAATCTTCAATGAGGAAAAAAAAAACCTACAAGGGGTACCTATTTATAAGAAAACCATATTCCCCAAAACTCATGCCATGTACGCAACCTATTAATTGGAGACGGAGTAATAAAAAATAACAATTAATCAAAGCAATCTAAACCATCCATGATATTCCTAATAACAATAATAAGCAAAACCCAAAGTACTAGATTAATTAGAATAATGGGCCACGATCATGAGAACCCATGGTGGGATTTACATGACTATCAGGCCCACTCCAACGAACTAAAACGCGGTCCTCTAACTAGGAGGCTCTCCCTAGACGTCGTCATCGATCCAGATCAATGGTGGGGCCCTTTGACTTCAAGAATCTACAAGTGTAGGCTTAAAGAAACAAGACTCAAGACTCAAGCAAGTCTCAAGACAAGAATCAGGATTCAAGATTGTGTGACTCTCTCTCTCTCTCTCTCTCTCTCTCTCTCTCTCTCCTTTTTAGTCTACAACTATAAGTTTAAGTCTGTAACTCTCTTTTCATTCTCTAATCTTTACAACTTACAAGTGTACAAGAAGAAAGAATCATGTCTTCTTCTTCCCAATCCTCTTCTTTGAAACCCAAGTCCAATGACGTGATTGGATGTACGAGCACTATCGTAGTGCTACCAAAAAGACTCACATAATATGTCACTTATGTGGGTTTGTAAGTGTCAGTGGCATTGCACGGCACAAGCAACACCTTGGAGATCAAATGCAAGAGCATGTCCCAATATTACTCTTGAAATCCAAGGGGAAATCATAGAGTATATAGATAAACAGACAAGAAAAAAACACATGATAGTTCTATACTTCAAGAGAAATTTATAGAACATGAAACATATGAGAATATAGATGTGGTTGATGTGAATAAACCCTTCTCCCCCTATTTTGACAGGCCAGCCTCGAAAAGAGCTTATAGGCATGGGCCCAATGATAGGTGGTGTAGACCACACCCCGAGAATGTAGTCAACCAAATGAGTTGGGCAAAGGACCAGCTCAAACCATATTAGAAAACAGATACAAGCAAAAAGATATAAAACCCATGATTCAATATATCACAAAGTGGTTATACCAAGCCAATGTTGTTTTCAACACTGTTAAGTTGAAAAGCTTTAAAGTTATGGTTGAGGCAATAAGTCAATTTGGTCCTGGGCTTAAGCATCTTTCATATCACGAAGTGAGGGAGACATACCTCAAAACCGAGGTTAACTGTACACAAAATTTCATAGTCTAATATAAAGAATCATGGAAAACCTATGATTGTACACTCGTGGCCGATAGATGAACCGATAAATCCGATCAAACTCTAATAAACTTTCTAGTGAATTGTCCGGCTGAGACAATGTTCTTAAAGTATGTGGATGCATCGGATCATCTTCATACGGCAGATGATATGTTTAAATTACTAGATAGTGTAGTTGTGGAAGTGGGAGTTGTCTAGATAATCACAAATAAGGCAGCCTCATATGTAGTCGCGATCGCCTTCTTATAGAAAAGAGGCACCGTTTATGTTGAACCCCTTGTGTAGCTATGCGTTTTGTATCACACAAGTGGGATGGTAGGTATATTGTGGGATAAATCAGCCGGTATCGTTGATACTGAAAACATTGGGTAAAATCATCATTGCCGAACCCTTCTGGATATCGTTTTCCGTTATCAAAATCAAATGTGGGCTTTTTTTTTTTACCGCGTGTTTAAAGGATAAGCCTTATTTGAAAATAGGAAAAGGAATAAAGGGATAGGCCCTTCTTTGGAATTCCACTAGAAGAACAGGTACACATACACACAAGTGTGCGCATTAATCAATCGAAAGTGCAATTGATCACCACATTTGCATTGTAGATATGCAATTACAAATAATCTGACCGAAGTAATAGGAATTAGACCAAAGACAAATCCAAATAGACAAACTTTTTGAAAGGAGAGAAGAAAAGTAACCTTTATCCCTAAATATCAATCCGCAATAGCCACACTTGGCAAATACGACAATCTATCCATAAAAGGGGAACATTTCTTCCAGCCATGACACGTTGATGTCAACGGGGGAGGAACTATAGAATATCTAAAATCTCATAGAGATGTTCTTTGTCCATAAAAGTATTGATAATGATTAAAATACCCCTAAATCCTGTCACAACAACATAGCCATTCTACAGATCCAGCCATGACATGGTCAGTTGATGTCGAGAACACTTGATCACAGGCTTCTTTGAAAGATAACACAATAAACTTTCAAACTACACCAACTTCGTGTCATGTGGATGCTGTTTGGCCTGAAAAATAAGTGACAAAAATAAGGGTACCCATACCACAAGTTGTCACTTAAACTCTTTTAACCACAGTACCTCAGCTGGCTGTCAGGGATCATTCATCCAAATGTCACTAGTTAATTTTTCTTACTATAGCAAGTTTCCTACTCAGTTTAGAACTATTAATTCTATGAGTATATAGATTCGCATTATGTAAGGCATGTCTAGGTATGAGAAAAACCATGGAAATCCAAAGAAATGGAAAAGGTTTTCCATTGATGTGACCCTTTGTGTTCTTTCGATAGCAAAGAAATAACGGATTCCCCCGAACAATTGCTAAAATTTTGCATAGTTTGGATTCTCAAGCACACGATACAAGGTGAGCATTGTCAGAGGAATATGAGATTTCCACTTGTTATCTAAACAAGCCCAAATGGAATCCATGCTTGCATAGCGCCTTGGGAAATAATCATTATACATGAGGATTGAGATTTCCAATCCCACGCCAAGGATTAGGGCCCGTTTGGGAGCGTGGATTTGAAACCCCCTGGATTTGAAATCCTCTTATAGCGTTTGGCACCCTGGACTCAGAATCAACTTTAATCCAAAAGTAGCTATGCATAGTATATTTACGGGGGTTTGAATTTAATTACTAAATCAACTTTAATATCTTTAATTAGTGAACGTATGTAATGTTTGACACAATGGTTGTAATAAGCCCATTGAAATATATACTTTGCCCGAAAATGATGAAATTGCAAGTCTCGGATGGGCCACAAGCACAAGATCATGTCCGAGTGACTAACCAACTATTTTTAACCATTGATTTACATGGAAAATGCTTGGACGGCGCTAATCATCGTATTAAAGTAATTATAGTGATGCAATTGATAATCTAATTACTTTAGGATATCATTAGTGGGCCATGTGTCCAATAGATTAATAGTCTAGTGACACACATGCAACTCTTGAAAGGATTTTAGATGTAATCCAAGCTTTCACGGTGGATTTGAAATCAACTTTAATATCTTTAATTAGTGAACATATGTAATGTTTGACACAATGGTTGTAATAAGCCCACTGAAATATATACTTTGCCCGAAAATGATGAAATTGCAAGTCTCGGATGGGCCACAAACACAAGATCACGTCCGAGTGACTAACCAACTGTTTTTAACCGTTGATTTACATGGAAAATGCTTGGACGACGCTAATCATCATATTACAGTAATTATAGTGATGCAATTGATAATCTAATTACTTTAGGATATCATTAGTGGACCATGTGTCCAATAGATTAATAGTCTAGTGACACACATGTTACACATGCAGCTCTTGAAAGGATTTTAGATGTAATCTAAGCTTTCACGGTGGATTTGAAACCCCCTGTTTGAGGGGATTTGAAACCCCCTGGATTTGAAACCCCCATTTACTTTATGGTGCCAAACAACCAAGGGATTTGAAATCTCCCCAAATCCATGGTTCCAAACGACCCCTTATGGTGTTTTCAGGCAGAAGCTTTTCACCTGCATTGGCATACCATTAAAACCAAAGATTTGCATGGCAAAAGTTAAAAAAAGGGCATGGCTCAGCAACATACCAGCAAGAGGAATCCCTCACTTCTCAAACAAGCCGGCCTTCTTGAAAACAACAGCTTTCTAGCAACAAGCACCTGGGCCCAGTACTCCTTGACTCCGACCACCTTCCTTCCAGATCCTTCACATGCCTTCTCCATTGCAGGATCACCAGGATTCTTTGCAATCCTCATCACCCAATTCAACATTCCCGACAGACACTCTTGATCTCGCTTTCTCTTAAGAGAACAAGTGTCCCCTTTCACACCTGTGGGGTCCACAACCATGGCTTGATAGTCATCGTCATCATCAACAATAATGCATTCCCTGGCCGCCAATCTGTTAATGCTCTCACCCACATGCCCATTGCCACTCACCACCGCACGGACCATGTTCCTCTCCGGTAACTCCCAACCGTCCATCTTCCAATCTGTGGCCCCACATAAGAATCCTTTGATCTCCATCTCCAGCCCAACCGACAATGCCCGGCCCAGCATCCCCTTCTGATCGAACGTCATCCGCAACCATTGATCCAACGCGTGCAAATACTTCACGTAGATCAACTTCACCATCGATCCCATCTCCGTTGCCAGCCCAGTTTCCTCCGAGACCAGTCCCCACTGCCTGTTCGACGTGACCAAATCATACCCACCCTTCTGTCTAACAGCCCAATAGAGCTTGAACAAATCAGCGGTCTGCCCATCACCGAGCATCACAGGAGTCGGCCGAATCTCCTCTTTCTGCGAGATCTCTTTCAGGAAAAGAGTGAGGATCTGATCGAATAAGCATCTGACGGTCTGATCTTTGCTGCCGTCGAGTCCAAATCCGTTGATCTCGAGATTGCGGAGGATTTCAACGCTATCTAGAGAAGACCCATCTGATAGAAGAGACCATCCGGCCATGGAACATAAACGAAGGGTTGGGATCTTTTTTGTCTCTTTGATTGAAAATTCAAAACACGGGTTTTCAACGTTTGGGAGATGGGAGAAAAAGGTTACCGGATTGGCTGGACTCGATTTGATTTTTGGCGGGATTTGATTGATCTTCGGTCTGGTTTTCTCGCATTTGTCCCGCGCTTTCTCCCTCTCTCTCTCTCTCTCTCTCTCTCTTCTCTGTTGCAAAAACGCCAGGGAACAAGGGCTTTTTTGTTTTTTTCTTTTCTTTTTTCTTTTTTTTTTTTCTAAGGAGTATTGGGAAGGTGCACTGTATCAGGACACTACAGATGGTGGGATTCCATTGATGGGGATTTTGGTTTCCATCTTTTCTTGGGATTCTTGGGCTTTTATCTGGTTGAAGGATTCCAAGGAAAGGAATATATGAATATTTATATATGGAAATAATTGATTTAGGGTTTTTGGAGTCCTTGTATGTTAGAACATGTGGTGATATTACACGTGAATAAGATCTAAGCCATTCATCAAGTGGGTCCTAATATGGATGTACTCTGAAACCTATAATTAGGTAAATAAGGTAATTAGGTCAACCACGCCGGCGCGAAAAAATTACATGGTTGGACAATTGGTAAGTGGTCCACATTTTGATGCACCCAATGAGCCAAGTCACCTAATTTTATGGCCCACATCATAAATGGATTGGATCTTAGACATGTATCATGATTAGATTTCATTGACTCAAGTAGGCTTTAATAAGTTCAAAGTATAGCTTCCATCAATAAGTTCCTCTTCCTCCCCTCTTTTTCTCCTTAGAAAGAGGGCATGAGGAGGAGAAGGAAAAAGAAGAAGGAATCTTTCCAATGAGATTTTTATTAAAATAACTCTTAGACATGTTTTTTAATCAGGAAGCTTTTATGCTCTTTGTTTGTTTGATTATTATATGAAGAAAATATTATTTTTACTTTTTTTACCTTTTTAAAAAATAACATTATATAAATATACATGTAATTAGCAAAACACCTTGCAAGAAAATTAATATGGGAATTATCCACTTTTAATTCAATTTTTATCATAAAGAAATAGTGAAATTCATGTCAAATAAATTAAAATGCAAAAACATGGGAGATTGAAATTTTTTACCATATTACACTAAAATTTTAAAATGAAAAAAAAAATGTTATGTATTCATATATTTGTATATTAGTTTATGTTACATACAATAAAATTAAAATATAAAACTTTAATTATGATGGTTAGAATTCTTATATTCATGAGGTGTTTTTTTGTATATAGAGAAAGAAGACTCGGCCATGTAACACCTAGGAAAATTAAAATAATAATAATAATAATAATTTTTTTTATTTCATATATTATCTTTATCTTATTTTTATCTTATTTCTATCTCTAATCCTTATCCCTTATAAATATCTCTTATTCTCTCCGTATCTCTCAATTTCTCAAATTAGTCTTTCTTTTATAGGAATGTGTCGTAAAAGGAGTTTTACTCCAACTCAAATATTAACTAAAAGACGCCCTATGATAACTAAGAAAGGGCGAGATATATAAGATTTTTGAGAACTTCGATCTAGTAAGTTTATTATCTATTCTTTATTTATTTATTTTTTGCATCTAATGTAATTTGATTCGATTTATGCAATGAACGGTGTGGATTGGTCACACGTTCATTGCATTGATATGTTGATAGATACAATGTAAAGATGATGAAAGTCTAAAATTCTATACGAAACTTTTTGTCGCTAAGATTAATTGGTATGCATTTGGTCGAATCAAATTAGATCTGTACGAATCATACAATCCCTAAAACTAAAATATACAAGGGTCCTAACTTCCAGATCAATCTGACCATTAGATAGGCCACAATAGTCAGATCTTGAAATGTTTAATAAGAAAAGTTCATATTTATGCGCAAGTGTTGATGGGGGTGTACACGGGTCGATCCGAGTCGAACTGGCTCAATCCTGCCCAGCCTGATCACCAACCACACCCAGCCCGAACCCGGCCCGGTAGCAATTGGGCAAGTTCGGGCCAGTTTCGAACCTTACAACAAGTTCATGGGAAGGGCTTTGGCGGATAATCCGCATCCCATTACAAGGCCCTTGATCAACGGTTTAGATAGTTGAACTATAGGCTCCACAAAAAATCTAACTAGTCAGGACATTATAATTCCTTTTTGTATTTGGATGAATCTAGGTCGTTCAAGTTATTCGTCTGTGAGGTGGATAAGTCACTGTCACTTCAAAGATGGGCGATGAACTATCCATAAGGGTAAAGAAAAAGGGACACGGATAGGGTTTTGAATATATATATATATATAGACACACACACACACACACCACTCGACCGAGTCGGGCCGAACTAGGACCTACCCGAACTCAATTTTTGGGCCAAAGAAAATGGCCCATCCCGACTCGAACTCAGTTCCGGGTCGGGCCGAGTCGAGCGAGTTAACCGGGCTAGCCCGGTTCGTGTACAACCCTAAGTGTTGGTATCACTTGGCGTATAAGGTTGAGATGGGCTATCGGTGTATGTGTGATTAGATCCATACCATTCATCCAATGTGTAGAGATAAATTATGTCAAGATCTCAATAATCCGGATTATCCAATCATCCGGTGGGCCACCCCGATCAATCATTTTTCATTCAATTTCACAATCTTAAAAAGAACAAAAAAGAAAATCTAAATTTTGATAATTAAATTTAAAGAACATATTTGGTTATTTAGGGCTTTAGCACTTGGGATGTTAATCAATGGTGGGCCCCACTGTGTAATATAATCGGATGAATAACAATGTTATGGATATAATTGATAAGATTTCTAAACTCAAATCAACATGATTACCATGTGTATTTTACACTATTAGACTCAGGTGAGTAACCCAGCATGTCTCATGATTCATTGGAATTAAAATAAATTATTTATGATGGTTTGATTTATTAGAGTGTTTGTTACAATGTTGTTGATTTAACTATTATGAATGTATGTCACAGTAAATCATATACTAATATGTGCCGAATTGCATGAATTATAATAATTATACGTTAAATTCATATATGAATGTTTTGATCAAGACAAGTAACTATGGTAGTTATGAAAATGATGCATTCATACATCATCCATAATTCATTTCATTTGCACATTGCATTATCAATCGTGCAGGCCCTCATTGGAAGAAATGTCAATCCTGGTAGAGTGTTACTAAATGTGAGCAATGTCCAAGCCTACCAAAAGGTAGAAGCCCAACAGGTGGATGCGGGTTGACGACCTCCAGCCCAAGTAGATGGACGATCGTCTCATCTGATGCATTCATATATAATTTGCATCCATATCACTATGCATACATTTTTATATTTAATATTTTATATTATTTTAATTGTTATGATTATTAACCATGCTGGGTTTTTTCACTAAGTTCAACTTATATTTTTATTGATATAAAAATCATTCAGATGAGCCGTTAGTAGATGATGTGGCGTGAGAACCGGAAGGAGCAACTGCACCTAAACACAACCCATGTGAAACATGGTCATACTTATCTGAAAATGAATTGGCAGTATTAGACCATTCTTGAATATTTGATTTATTGTTATGATAGTTTGATCGGCGTATAATGCATATCTGTATTGATAATATGATTTTAAGAAATTATTTAGATTTATTTTATTGAGATAGTGTGAGTTTGTAATAAATATATTTATAGTATGATGCGATAATAAATGAATGATGTTTGAGATTTACGTTATTTTAATGATCGTGAAGATTTATATATGCTTGGTTGATTAGTCCTCAAGTATTATGTATGCGTGGTTGGAATTCGATGATATTGCGTAGAACTTAGAATGAATGTAATTCTCACATATAATTAAATTAATCAACAAATAAAGTTAGTACACTTTGTATACGAGTTACAACTTGAAACTTAGGTCTGAAGGTGCACACTTTGTACCCGAATTTTGGGGCGTGACAGCCCAACCAATTGAACCATACGTTAACCATCCACCTATTGGATATATTCCAACATGTCATGCGCATGTGTCATCTAACCCATCCATTAGGTTAATCCTACTAAGAGGGCACATTGTTCAAAAAGTAGCTTAATGCACTCATTAGGTGGACCACATTGATATTTTGTTATTTTATCTGTAGCTATGCATTGTTTTCTATGGTGCGGCTCATTTAACAAGTGGATAAGGCTGATTTTTGTACAAGTTTATTTTATTGTGGTGGGCATAATCAATTGGACAATTTAGATAATGCACTTACGTAATTCGAGATATTCTTACACACCACTAGGAGTATGCCACGTGCAACGCATGTTAAGTGAAGATAAATGTGTGTTTGTATACGTGTTTAGAGAGAGAGAGAGAGAGTGGGTGACTCATCCCTACTATTCCCATTTTTATGGCTCGATTAAGTCCCTAATCCATGTAATTTTTTAGTTGATATTCTCACATAAGTCAACACGACAAATGTACAGAATGAATGTCGCACAATCATCAAGGTACGCCTCATAAATTCTGTCTTACCATCTCCCTAATCAGGAACTTTGTATAAGTTACATATGAGAAGATGAAATGTCGATGTAGGCTACACTTATTAAAATAAGTGAAAAAAATAAAGTTAATATAGGTTGTTCATAGCACTTTGTGTGGTAAAAATGAATTGTCCATTGCTAAGCAAATATATCTTTAATAACAATTGTGTCATCTAACAACTAAAATACCTAAGACTAATATCAAAGGAAAGCATGTTCAAAATTACTAATGTTGTATGTACACATACGTGTGTAATTAAAGGTGGTTTACTTATCTTACTTATTTATCACTTTTCGAGCCTTGTATAAGTTAATTCATCTCTACTAAATATTTTCAACTCAACGCACTTCTCTACTAGAGCATGTTTAAATCGAATTATACGGTCGTATAGTATTTTTATAAAGGATATATACCACGTAAAATACATTTGGATACAATCCATGCAACAGTCTCCATTAAGCTAGATCATGACAACTACCTGTTGTGGAAAAGCCAAGTTGTCCTAATTTTATGGGCAAACAAATTGCTTAAATTCATTGATGGTTGATAATTGTAAAATTTTGCACGATTATGATCAATTTCATATTCTTTCCTCATGCATATCAAAGGTAAAATGGTCTTCATTAGATGTATTTTCATTGTGCAAAAGATTGTTAGAAGTCCAAGATGATCGAAGACATTCATGAAGTTTAAAAGTCGAGAATTGGCCACTTTCTATGGTGGAGATTATTGATCAAGTACCTTTAAACTAGCACAACTTTCTTTCTTGATTTAATCGAGTATGTTTTGGTCGACTGAAAAACGTTGTAGAGTCTTCAGTCAACCAAGATATATTTCGGTCGATCGAAGTACGCTTGTAGTTTCTGGTCAATCAAAGGTCCAGTTCGGTCGATTGAACGGGCACGCAAATTTGCGAAAGTGCGAGTTTTGTTTCTAATCCGGATAGAGGTCTCTATGTAAACTCAATCTAAGTGCAATTAAAAAATAATAATAACGGAGAGAGAAAGAGCAAGGGCGGAGCATCTTCATCATCATCTTCTAGTTTAGGTTTTAATGTTTTTTTTTTTTTTAAAAAAAAAAAAAAACTTTTCTTAGCACAACGCGTGAATAATCTCTTAGCTAAGGCTAATGGGTGAACCTTTTGATAAATTATTAATGTTTGGTTTGTTTTGATTCAATGCTAAAGATGAGAATGATGAATTTTAATTTATTTGATTAAATTATTAGTTTGGTGAAGTTGTTAATATGTAAAATCTCTCGATCAATTAGTAACTCCGGGTATAGTAGATGCTTGGAATTCCATGCGATCAATTTCTTAGTTTTTCATGATTAGATCGATCAATTGAGATTTATGTCTTTGTTGTGAAATGTAAATTAAATTAATTATTTATCTTTCGATTGAAACAAATACTTATTTGATTCTAATTGAGTTATTAGGTTGGATCAATTAATCAAGCATTATGAATTGATTAAAAAGAGATCTCTGAAGTGTTAAATTTCTCTTATTATTGTTCTATGCAATTCAATTCGTTAGAGTGAAAAAAAATCTTCTCTCTTTTTAATTAGTGTTTTTATTCCTTCAGTCGCTATGAATCGACCTTAGATTTACCGAGTACTTTATTATTTCGCTAATTGTACTTGGGTGTACAATCTTAAAGTTGTAACAATGGTTCATCGAAATATCTGATCAAATTTCTTTTTTATGATAAGGGAGAGCCGTACAATCTTAAAGTTGTAACAATGGTTCATCGGAATGTCTAATCAAATTTCTTTTTTATGATAAGGGAGAGCCTACCCCCACTATCAATCCTACTTTTGAGGTGTGGCTGGAGTAAGACTCCCTACTGTTGTTGAGACTGCTAGGGAAGTGTGTCTCCATTTGGAGAAACTCCACCTAATCCAATCTCGATCTCAAGTTTTGCAACTTAAACGCCAGTTCCATACTCTCCATAAAGGCGATTTATCCATCACTGATTTGCTTGATAAAATGAAGAATTTGGTTGATGCTTTTGAAGCTATTGGTTAACCAGACTCTAAATATGGTTTTCGTAATTAGTTTCTTAATGGACTTGGTCAATAACATGACTCTATCCATATGTTATCGCTAATCATCCAATTCCAATAACTTTTAAAGATTTATTTGGTCAACTCCTAAGTTTTGAACTACAATTTGACTCGCATCTATCGGGCCATCTCTGAAACATCCAACCACTATTCTTTTTACACCTAAGGCCTCTCCATAACGTGGAGGCTCTTGGGATAGGTTTTCTTTTTGGGGACATGGGAGGGGTTATATTGGGGAGGTTGTTGAGACTTAAATGTTACATATTTATCCTCTTAATTGCATTAATTTTCAATGAATTTAAGTGCTTAATTAATCTATTAACATATGTTTTTTGCATGCGGAGTAATTCGAGAATTAGTAATGAACACGTGCTTAAAAGGGATGAATTAAAGCTCAAAGAAAGTTATGGTGAAGAATTAGATGAAGGGAATAGGAATTTTAAGAGTTAAAGATCTGAAGAAATCAAGTATCAAAGCGGTGAATGGGGTTGAATCAAGTAGTTAAGAATTGAAGAAACTAACAGAGGTTCGATTGATCGAACTCAGGGATGCATTGAGCTGTCTCGAGCGATCCACTCGAGTGATCGGTGGAAATTCAATTTTAAGACTGAACTTTCTAGACAATTTTTAGGATGATCAATCAATCGATGGAGTTAGATCAATTAATGAAAATTTAAATTTTTTACAAAAGTTCGTTGAACACTTGTTGATGCTTTCAATCAATCGAATGATCGAATCAATTGATCAACCATGATACCCAAATTCAAAAACCAGTTGCAGGATGTTATTATAATCTAATTGATTGATCAATCGACGGTATGCACAATTGCACAAATTTTAAGTTGGTTCAAAATCTTTCTATTTAAGGAGGTGTTTCTAGGCATTCTAGGTACGAATTAGCTTAGAGGGGAGGCTTTAGAAAAGACGAAGCTTGTCCGACATCATTCATCTTCTTCAATCCATTTATCCGAGTTTATTTATTTATTTATTTAAAGATGTTAGCCATGCTAGGTTAATCTTTTATCTAAAGCTAAGGGATGAACCTTTTGATAAATATTTGATATTTAATTCATTTTGTATGGAAGTTATTAGTTTTTTTTTTTTTTTTTTAATGTTGAATTGTCATTGGATTCCTAGATTGGAGAAGGAATTAATTTATAAAATCGATTAATCTATTGTGGCTTCCGAGTACAATAGATGTTTTTGATTTTTTGTGATTGATTTTCTATATCTTCATGAGAGATAAAACCTATTGTGATTCTAATCTATGTTAGATGTTTGTGATTCAATTTACTGCTATATCTTCCAACTAAAATGGATTGGAATACAGATCTAGTTGAGTAATCAACTTAAGAAGACGGATTAAGTTCAAGTTCTATTAATTGGGGATTCTTGGATCCTTATTTGCTTTTATTACTTGTTTAAACCATCTACTTAATTTTCCACTGGATTGAAACTCAAAAAACTGTTTAGCTTTCATTATTTTCTCACTAATTGCCTGTGGATCGACCTTGGTCTTACTGAGTTTATTACTACAATGCAATCCTACATTTGGAATTGCATAATAGAGGTAATAATGGCCCCTCTTCCTCTCACACTACAAGAAAGCTGCCCTTTACCGATGGTCAAAACCGCCGACAAAGGCCCAGGGCGTCGGCAAAGGTTTTGCCGGTGGTCGACTATTTTTACTAGTAGTTGTTCTAGCCGCCCCTGTATGTATGTTTTACCAGCACTTTTATGACCACCAGTAAAGGCCAGCGAAAGTGTCGACACAAGTGCAGGCTATTATTTACCCAGTAGGTTGATCTGTTTCTTTTACCCAGTAGCATGAAACCAAACAACTGCTAAATGTAAACCTTTGCACCATTGACACACTCATTTTTTTAAATACAAAGTTTAAAATGGAGATTTGCTAACAGTTGGTTGGAAATCCTTTGCACCATTGACATAGGCACTTAGGTTGAGTGAATTGTCATTATATAAGTTGTATATTATACCCAAGACTTGGTTGATTTAGAAGTCCTCCCACCCTATTATGGCCATAAATTGTGACGCCTGTGTGTTACAACTCACATCACGTAGACCATTGGATAGAAGAGTCCACTATGGATTTCACGCGGCCCATATATATATATATATATATATATATATATATATCACCTTGATTGAATGATCACAACCATCGCCTAGAAATCTCATTCTGTTGTAAATTTGCAAGCTGGGGCGAGGTGTTTGTAGATTCCTCTGCTGAAAAAAGTATCCAATGTTAGTGTCGAATTTGTATATGAAAAAATGGATGGTTAGAAATTCAGACTCTCAAGCCTTGAGGTAGACTCTGATTCTGCAATTGACATCAATAGAAGATAACATAACTAAGAGGAAAAGCTTGGATAGGATAAAGGAAGATTGTTAGCAAATATCTGAAAGTATCATCTATGGTTGCCCATTAAGGACGGTAGTCCATTAATAGATGGTGTATAACTTTGCCAGTCCAACAATGATGGGTTCCCTTTTTTTTGTGTTTGGTTATAAATAAATAAATTAAATTAAAAATTAAAAATTAAAAAAAAAGGATTAAAATGGTGTTACATGATACTGAGCTATAACCTTTTCTTGAGAATTTACATACATATGAACCTGCAGAAAGCAAGCAACAAAAAACATTCAACATAAATGCATTTGTACATCATCGCTCTTTAGTTTCATATGAAAAAGACTGACCTTTCTCAAGGAATCTCTTATCTTTGCCTTGCGTTGATGGAAAAAATAACCTTGAAATATATAATTTACTTAATAGGAAAGATTAAATTGTAGACCGGCAATGATCAAATTGTAATTACATTCCCAGTATTTATGATGCAAAAACATTTGTAAACATCAAATTGTAGATGAAATGATGCAACAACTAGATATATGCATATGCAGCACGAGGAAGTCCACCGATCAGATAGCTGTGATTGTTCAACATAGTAGATTTCTGATCTGTTGAACATTCACATTGGGATCCACCAAACGAATTATCTATATCATCATCATCAATGCAAAATATCCCCATTTGTACAGACTATTGGCCTCAAATGAAAATTCTGTTAATTCAGTCAAAGTTGGTATAAAAGCTCAATAACATAGTGTTACGCCCCAAACTCGAAAATCGGGCTAACAAAATTTTCGATCACCAAATCCGGTGCCGACAGCCTCCGTAGTACCCCATTCTCGGCTCTCAGCGTCCATATGCCAGATTTCGATCCTAAGATCCTACAAGGAGGATTTTCCAACGTACATTTAACTTGTAATAAGTATAACTACAAGTTTACCCAAATCACAAAAGCAACATCATCATTACATATCCATTAATATAAACAGTTGAATACAATGCTAAAAGGGAAATACATATATCAAAAATCAAGCTCCATAAGTCCGCCGCACATTCCAAGCTTAGTGCTATGTGACCTAACACCACCTGCACGCATCTATCGTGCATAAGCTTTTAGAAAGCTTAGAGGGTGGTGTAAGTGTGTACTGACATGGATGTGTACTACTATTAAGTTAACCCAAAAAAAGAAAAGAAAAAAGAGGGTGGTGTAAGTGTGTGCGATGCACGTGCTAAGCATATAGATATCAGAGTAAGTGGAAATACTGGTAATCCATAAATCGTACAATATCAGAGTAATGCAAAAACATGCTGGCAAGTTCATAAATACCATCAGCCATATCCAGGCTATGCGATATAAAAACATAATAGGCCAATATCATATGCTGAAGAAGCAATGTCGAACAGCTCTGCAATGCGGATCGACTATGCAAATGCGGAATCATAGAGAGCTAAATATCAGATGTCGATGATGCAATGCAATATGCAATTCCTGAAGAGCCACGAATACCATTAACCTCATCTAGGCCACACATTAAACCTGCGCGTATCACACAATCATGTGGGGATAACTCCGTCTCACAAGGAGTCTCGTAAACATCTCAGCCCAATGACATCTGCTTTAATCAATCATCCATCACAGCATGCATACGAATGATGGGGGTCTACAAAAGGATGACAGATCTAGTTCAAATATCAAGATAGGCTCTAAACAGTGGATACACCAAACCTGATATTGCATATCCTTCCGTCTACGACAAGGGGTGACATAGACTGATTTGCCAAAGCTCACTAATTTAAAACACGTCACGATAGTTAAGGAAGGAATCCAACTTATAGCCACCACAACATCGGACGATGCTTCCGATGTGGAACAAAGTTCTGCCTTTACTGTGTGCACAGTAGCCTGTCAATCACTGGTAGCTCGCCCAGGCCCGTAGGCCCCGCTCACATCAGTGTCCGCCTACGTGTGCCCACCCATGTGTACAACAGTGACGGAGCGTCACAATATCCCCCATCAAGGGCAGAACCGAGTCTAAGTACAATAAGTGGGCTTCCTTACCCTCTCTATCGCGCAATAAACTAGACTTCCCTATGGGGCCCAATACATACACAAGGTGGGCTCCAAGGTAAATAAATAATCTTACTAACAACAAATGGGGGCCCAACATCTTGGGATATTCCAATACGAATAAATGGACTATGCAAACATCGATGGGGCCTAATGATTTGGGTCAACCTAGAATGATGAGAATGAGACTAACAAAGGCCTAAGGGAAGGTCACGATGTGGACATTTAACCATCATTGTCCATCAATGTGGACATTTAACTAACATTGCTCCCAAGGAGTGGCCTGTATGGAGCCTAACATATAATGGGTCCATGGCCTCACATAAGGGCCTAATACACATCACAATGGGCCTCTCATAGGCCTCAAATACATCACATGGGCCTAATACGTATCACAATGGGTCTCATACAAGGACCTCATATGATGGCATTGGGCCACACTCATAGGCCTCGAATACATCTCATCGGGCCTCATTACATGGGCCGTATATACATCATAATGGGCTTCAAATACAGGCCGCATATAATCACAAGGAGCCTCAAGTACGGGCCACATATACATTACAATGAGTCTCAAATATGGGCCGCATATACATCACAATGGGCTACATCTCATGAGCCTTATATACATCACAATGGGCCAGAACAATGGGCCTCTTATACATCAAGTGGGCCGCATCACATGAGCCACAACAATGGGCCTCATATACATCAAGTGGGCCGCATCACATGGGCCTCGTATACATTAAGTGGGCCACATTAATAGGCCGCACCAATGGGCCTCAAATACACAATAGGTGGCCTCAAATACATCTAATCGGGCCCACCGTTCTAGGTGAACTATCTATACCATACATCTATTTTTAGAGATCATTTACCCAAAAATGAATCATATCAAAAGATCATCTGGATCACACCCTAAATAGCGGTGGAGATAACGATTTCCACTGTTTAAAATCCACAGGGCCCACCATAACATTTATTTTCCATACAATCTATTCATACGGTCACAAGGACCTGGTTTAAGAGGAAAATCAAATATCATTTTGATCAAAAACTTCTATGCACCCAAAAAGGGTTTCAAGGGTAGCCGTTCAATCCCCCACTGTTTATTACAATGTGGTCCACCTGATAGATCTGCCTCCTTTTTTTGTCTCAAGCCTTCGGACGAGCTGTAACAGCCCGGATTTTTCCCAATCTGGAATTAGACATCCTTAGGCAATGGGTCAATCCTAACACCGGTTTAACTTCTCAAACACTCAATTAAAGCCTCAAGTCCCTTTTCAAACCATTTTCTTCACAAATCTCACCCTTCACTACCTTGTTCTTTCAATTTTTCTAAGCACTTTCGCCCTAGACACTATCTTAAACTAGCTAAGTAGTATAACTTGGATCACTTTAGATACAAACTACAAGGGCCCAGGTACCACCTCAGACAGAAATTACTCAGGACTAAATCCTTTAGAAATTAGGCGAGAATTAGCCAGTGTTAAACTAGAGTACCTGTTAAATTAGCACCAACCACTTTAAATACGATCTGCAAGACCCAAAACTTGCAGAATCATTGACGCCAGGTTACCCTAAAATCTAGGATCAATCTCATTACCCGACTGCTCTCGGGAGCATCTCGAAACTCCGTATCAGATCTGGACCGCACATCGGAAGTCCGATAACACGAAGTTAAGGAATTAGGACCGCCTTGTTAGGCTTGACAACCATCTTGGAAATCAAATCCAGATAATGTCCCAGCGCTATTCGCTTGAGCTCGGAGTGAAGAGTGTGAAAAATGTGAAATTAATTCAAAATAAAATATCTCAAATAGTAATCTGTCACCTCTCGCTTGCGGATCAGTTTTAAGCAACCAGACCGTCAGAATCAGACCAAATTACACCCTCGGATCAGGAGAAATTTCATACACATATCCATGTACTCGGAATCTCCAATCGAGATCCACTGACCGTTGAACTGAAACTGGTCCGCCACGTGTGATCTGAGAACCCTACTGGAATGAAAACTTAATAGAACCTAGATCCATAGTTTGTGAGCTTAAGTCCGACCTTTGGCTCAAGAAGGCCCGCCAGAAGTCCTCTGTTGAGCTGAAATAGGTCCGCTTTGGTTATAACCTAAATATACTTTGACTTGGAGTCTATTTCGGTGAGTTTTTAGGCTATATAAGGACTTTAAACCCTCTCTCATTGTAGCCATACGAATTTGAGAGAAATCCTAGAGAGAGAAGAGAGAAAAGAGAGAGAAAGCGTGGGAGCAGTGGAAGAATCTCTTTGTCACTCTTCCCTACCGCTATACGAGCTTCACCACTCTATTCTAATCACTTTCCCGACGATTCCAGCTCCGTTTTTAGGAAAGAAACCCTAACCCTAATCTGTTTTGAAATTGTATAGGTTGTAGGTTATGAAATAGCTAACATATTTCGTTCTATAGGTTACCAAACTGCCGTATACGAAAGCTTAGCAAACCTATCGATTCCGTTACGATTCTACGACAAAAGGTGCGAACTTTATGTGTATAGGTTATGGTTTTCAACGCTTTCAATGTCAGATAATGATAGATTCATGATCTGCATGCAATTGCACATGTACAAAGTGCTGTCTGTTTTTTTTTCGATTAAAGATGAAAAATATGGAATTCTACATACTCTAGATATTTGTAGAAAGTACCATATACGTACAAATTTTGAAAATGTGTTTGACATGATTAATTGTTGTATGAATATATTATATGTGGATAAATTACTTGTTTGGCGAAAGGACTCGCCCTAATACATGTTTTGCTTATATACACTATGTATGTTGAAATTGTGTATTCTAGAAAGTACCGTATACGTATAAATTTTGGAGATATATTTGCCATAATTATTTGCTGTATGAATATATTATATATGGATAAAATACTTGCTTGGCGAAAGGATAGCCCTAATATATGTTTTGCTAACATACACCATGTATGTTGTAATAGTGTATTCTAAGAGTTTGTAAAAATGACCGAATGAGTATAGAATTCTCATTCGTGCTTGCCATGACTAATTGTCATGGATTTATGATTGTTGTATTGGCGATACCCCTTTGACGAAAGGATTTGCCCTGAATCACGCCACGGCTACTATACGCTATATATGTTGAAATGGGTAGCCCAAGTGTTTGTGAAAATGTTCAAATGAATATGGAACTTGGATTCCTACTTTTCATGACTATCCGTCGTGGGTGTATGCGTGTTATGATTGAGGCAACTCCCTAGTGAAAGGATTTGGCCTAATGCCTATGTGATCAACATATGTCATGTATGTTGATGTATGTATTTTAAAGTGTTTGTTGAAATGTCTGAATGAGTAGTAGTTAGTAAATTGTAATGTTTAAGGGTGTTGAGATATGATTCTCAACTTCTTTAACTATGTGTATGATTTCCTTAGATAGCTGTGTGATTAGGAATTGAATATGTATAAACTCATGCTTGTGTTGTGCTTCATAACATGCTCAATTGATTGTATGATTTTATCTATGTAATGCATATGTTTAAATTCAAGTTTACGTTGTATGATCCGTCATGGGTGATGGGGGAGTGGAGCAACGAGTGCGTGTAACAGCCCTGGCAGGCCTAAACGGATAACATCAGTCGTTGATTGTATGATTTGAATTTTGATCCATTACTGCTTTAAATATCTGAAATTGAATGTGATTGGGGCTATTGTATAGTCCAGGCAGTCGGTAACGGGATCGAATTCGTGGCTGAGTTTCATTTGCCACGTAAGGCGTGTTTGACGAACCTGAGTCGTACTTCAGTTGGCGATAGTGGTCAGCCACATGAAGTGCTTATGCGCTTCATATCGTTCAACTTGTTGTGCGCTCGAGCTAGCCGAGCTCGTCAAGTAACCCGATCTGTCTAATGTATGTTCACCATGTTTGGACGCTACTGCTTGAACCTAGGGTACCAAACTTACCAATGAAATCCCTTTTAACCATGGTTCTCGATCCGCTAAGACTCATGAGCCGAGCATGGTGGTATGGGATACCGTGGTCGAGCTGTCGGCCTACGCTGGGGCCACGTGCCTTCCCGTAGTGACCAGTGAGTAACCAGACTCATGAGCCGATTATGGTGGTATGAGACACTATATTTGAGCTGTCGATACCTACGGTGAGAGTCGAATACGGTGAGACCTGTATTCGTGTTGACGGGTGACGAGCCCTCCGTAGTGTCTTCGAGTATACTCTAAGGTCTGTGATTGGCGATGAGCCCTTCGCAACAACTAGAGCATGAGTTAAGCCGAGTACGGAGACCTGTATTCGAGCTGACGGCCAGTGATTGAGCCGAGTACGGTGAGACCTGTATTCGAGCTGACGGCCAACAATTGAGCCGCATACGGTGAGATCTGTATCCGTGCTGACGGGTGACGAGCCCTTTGTGATGCCTTCGCTACGCCTCTCAAACTATAATATCGTATGAGATTAACTAGGACTGACAACCCTAGAATGGATCATGTTTGGGAATGATATAAGGGAGGTACCTTAGTTTCCCAATACTGCTGTTTGAAATGGACTAATAATTACTCGGTAATCATGCTCATCATCGCACTGCATGTGCCTGGTAGATGTGGAGCACTGAGGGATGAACGCATTCGCGAACGTAAGATGGTGTCACATGAGGGTAGTTTGACAAGGGCATACATCATGTCATTTCATACTTGCATTAAATAAGAGTAGTTAGAATTGTTTGATTGTACTGCTTAACTGAATTGATAACATGTTAATCTATGCTTTATTGTTCCACTAAGTTGATCACTCACTCCCACGTTACGGGACGGTGTTCCGAACACCCACCAGACTTTGTCTGATTACAGATGGCGACGCTACTCCTGAGGCGGAGCCGAACTTTTGTGGCGACGAGGATGCTTTCTCGTATATGCGGTTTTCGGGCAGCTTCATGTGAGCCGTGCCTTGATCGACGGGGTTACAGGGATGTTGACTAGATTACACTACACATTTGGTAGCATTTGAAATGTACTTGAAATTCTTTAACCTGGTAACCTTATCACACTCTGGAGACTTACCATAGTTCTTTTTTTTTTTTTTTATATATATCTATCACAGTCTTCCGCTTGAAATTTAACTGTCTCTGGAGTATGATATGCTGTTTTGGCTTAATCTCACTCATGTTCAATGCTAATCTTGGATCCGGAATGATATCATGGGCGACTAAGAAGCAAGAAACTACCGCACTATCAAGTTCAGAAGCCGAATACATTGCTACCACAAGTGCCGCTTACCAAACAGTATGACTTAGAAGGATCTTATTTGATTTGAAGGCAAAACAAGAAGAAGCTACGGTAATTTACTGCGACAACAAATCTACCATTGCAATGACAAAAAATCCAGCATTTCATGTAAGGACTAAACACATAGAAATACGTCATCACTTCATAAGAGAACTCGTGGCAAAAGGAGAAATCAAGTTGAAACACCGCAACACTGAGGATCAAATTGCAGACATTTTCACTAAAGCGCTTTCCTGACAGAAATTGTCAAGTTACGAGAAATGCTCGGAGTTGAGGTTGTTTGAATTAAGGGGGCGTGTTGAGAATAATTCAAACTCAACGGTCGTATGAACGTTTGAAATCCCACGTATTACTCACTGTTTGTTTGTTGTAACTAAGTTGGATGTGGTCAAGCCACATGTCAGTAGCTGCTTAAATCTCTCAAGTATTAGGTGCAAGCCACATGTCAATAGCTGCTTAAATCTCTTAAGTGTTAGGTGCCTCATCATATCTATAAAACAGTCTACCACGTAGTGTAAAGGTATAACAAAAAAATTTGAATATACTCTGCTATCCTACAATCCAAAGAATACGGCCCTTATTGCTTTTGTGTGCTATTTGTGAAGTTTGTGTTAAGCGTGATTCAGTTGTTGTTACTCCAACATATCCAACCGTTGTTCTTGAGAGGGGCATGATAACCACCCATTCTCATCTTGTCTGAAACTTCCTTAAAGCTAGCGTTCCAGCGATGACATATTCAAATCTCAAATATTTTTGAACTTGTATTTGTTCCAAATACTATCAACAGATTCATATCAATTACTAAGTGTTTATAGTGTTATGGTGAATTGTCAACCTTGGGATATTATCCAACATATATATATAGGTGCATGCATTTATATACATTGATAAGATCTAAGAAATCAACTTTTTTTTTCGTCTAGCATTAGCTTGTACTTCCTATACTTATTAGGCTTATCCTTATTCATGAAAAAAACTAAAGTCCTCGTGGAGGTTTGACGGGTTACTTTGGTTCACCAATACGTATGCATTTTTGGTGGATTGTGGTGAGTTGGATGGTCCATTTTTTTCATTTTATTTTATTTTTATTTTTTTTACTCACACTCACGCCACACGCACACACACCCCACACACGCACACCATGGGATTTCACCACCATGGGTACTCAAACCCTTGACCCGGTGTTGAAACTCCAAGGAGTCTACCACCCGGGTAAGAGTTGGATGGTTGATTATGTTCCCATAAGGACTAGGATTCTCAACAAAGGATCTACAAGCCTTACAAATTTAGCCTTATATTAGAAATCAGAATGATCAACTTGACCAACTAAACTTGCATTTGTAAATCATTTTGATTAAATAATTGATCCAATTTTGACGTATTTCATTATAATCATTACATTCCTTAGTTGTTGATGAGAAATCTACTTAATGAGAGATCTACTTAATGTGTGGTAGAGTTTCAATTACCATTTAAGCTCCACAAGTGAGCTTCATGAGATATGGTAGGCCCTAGGACAGTGGGCCTTAAGGAGGTAAGTAGAAGGATATCCATGTTTATGTACATAAGAAAACATTCAAACTGAAAGGGATTTGACTTCGTCAAAGTCCTTACCTGATTAGATAATTATATTATGGGTGTTGCTTACGGTTTAGCCAGGTAATCTAAGAAGATTGTCATGGAGAAATCCTTTTATGATAAAGAAATTAAGTTGGTTACCACAACCTTTAAGTTTATAAATATTAGATAATAGCATAGGCAGCCTGTAGAATTCCACACCCTAGGAACCTTTATTGGCACATGGAGTTTTAAGTTTATAAATATTAGATAATAGCATAGGCAGCCTGTAGAATTCCACACCCTAGGAACCTTTATTGGCACATGGAGTAAAAACTCTATGGTAGTTGGTTCACGATGAGAATGAGAGAGAAAGCAAACATTGAATGTCCCTTCCAATCCTCACCGAAGGTTCATTTTATGATTATTTTAATTCATGCATGGTTAGAAGTATGTCGAATTTGATTTTATTTTGACTCCACCGTATGTAAACTCTTTGGTATTGTCATTTGATGGATGCATGCAATGAAAATCCGTAAACAATCTAAATGTTTGTCCATTAATATAAGTTTAGAACCACTCAATCAATTCCACAACTTATAAGATTTTGAATCATGATGTTTTTGTGAAAAAAAAATAATTAAATAAAATTATTATATCATTATTGTCAGGTTTTAGGCAAATTTTAACGTTTTCATAACTTTATCACAAAAGTATCATGATTTTAATGCATAACTTAACATTCTAAACAATACTCTCTCTCTCTCTCTCTCTCTCTCTCTCTCTCTCTCTCTCTCTCTCTCTCTCTCTCTCTCTCTCTCTCTCTCTCTCTCTCTCTCTCTCTCTCTCTCTCTCTCTCTCTCTCTCTATATATATATATATATATATATATTATTGCTCATTATTCTTTAATTTTAGTAAATGATTTAAAAAATTTTAAATAAGAATTTTCCAATTATATCCCAAGAAAACTCTCAAAAGTTGAAAACACCCTTAAAATTTTTGCAAACCAATAAATTACCAAAATCCATATTTGTTAGCTTTAAAATGCACAGACGACCACATATTTTTCTATTAACAAAAAAAAAATGAAAAATCACAAATACTAAAAAAGAGAAGCAATCCCCTATAAATTGTACCGTAGGAAACCTTATGTGCAAGCAAAAGGGGAGCAACTCAAGTGGGCCCCACCTTGATGTATATTTGATATCTATATCAACAATTCTTACAAACATTTTCAATAAAATTTATACTTTTTTCTGAAGTTTTTCAAAAAATTATCGATTATTAAATATGAGAAATGCTCCAGTGCCACTGTAACTTATAATGCTCCAAGTTGCATTGGTCCACTTGAACAGTCTAATTCAATCCAATTCAATGATCCATATTGTTCATTAGGCCTTACTCATGTTATGGAATACCATGCAAACATTGCACCAATCCAAGAAATATTAAACATTGATCCACAACCTTTAATATGTATGGTCCTGATTGTTTACACAAACATTGGTCCAATTAATAATTTGACCCATCTATTTGTTAGGGCCCATCACGAATTACTCATGATTATAAAGAGTCGCTTTTATTAGGAGATCATAATCATTCCATCCATAGCTTGGGAAAAAGGATGGGCATAGAACCTAGGGCCAAACCAAGGATTGATTAGATAATCTGATCAATGAAATTTTATACAGTGGTCTATGAAATGTTTTCGGGGCTTAATAGACAGTTTAAGTTGATAGATTGAACTTTCCAAATAAGTGGATCCTAGTGCAGTAAAAGCATTGGAGCATTTCTCAATAAGGGCCTGTTTACCACCAAATAAGTTACTTTTTTTAGCTTATGTTAAGTAATTAAGTTGATTTTTTTTTTTTTTTTTTTTTCACTTGAGTTACTTTGGTAAGCTTGATCGTAAAAGTAATTTATGTGTTAAAAGCTACTTATCTTGATAAGCAATTATTTTTAACTTTTTAACTTATTACTTTTCTACTTCTCTCTCACCATTCATGTTGAAAGAGGCTCTTTCTCACTGTCCATATCAAAAGAGGCCTCAGGTGGTGGACTGTCCACATCGAAGGTGGAACTCACATGGTGAGCTGTCCACATAAAATATGGACCCCACATGATGGATGACCCCATATTAATGTGGGCCCACATATGAATGGTCTACATCAAAGGTCAGCCCATAATGATAAAAAGCCCACATCCAAAGTGGACTGGTATGATTGATGACCCACTTCAAGTAAAACTATCACAATTCTAACCATCCCATCGACCTCCTATAACATGGATGGTCAAGATCGTTTATGAAAGTGGGCCTAATCAACAATTTAGACCATCTATTTGTTGGGATCCATCATGGAACGGTCATGGCTCAAATTAAAATTTCTAAGCATTCCATCGTTGGCTTGGGAAACGAATGGCTGTAAAAATAAGTCCAACGTATGTATAATTATACCATGCAATTAAGTGTTATATTCACGTCGAGGCCCACTAAATATATGATGAACCCAGTAGATGGTCTGGATTGATCGATGCAACATGGATCACTACAAACATATGCTGCTACAAGTGCACTTGAGTTTTGGACCTAATGGACGGCTCAGGTTGATTTGTCGGACTATCACGTGTTTCAACGCAACTAAGATCGCCGTATCTTATAATGCTCTAGGAATATTGGATCATTTCTCCTTAAAGTAATGGAAGAAAACAAAAGACACTTGCCATTTCTGGGCTTCTTTAGTAGGAGCGGATTAGATGCGGCACCGGCCTCACCCAAGACGGTGCGGCACTCGTGATGGGGCCCACATTGATGTATGTATTCTATATCCATTCCGTCCATCCATTTTTTCGTTTCATTTTATATCATAATCCTAAAAATGAAGTAGATCCAAATCTTAAGTGGACCATACTGTGGGAAAAAGTGGTGATTGAATGCTCCACCGTAGAAAACTTCCTGGAACTCACTATAATGTTCCCATAATTTTTATTTCCATCCAACCTGTTGATAAGATCACAAAGAACTGTATGAAAGTATAAAAATAAATATCAGATTGACCCAAAATTTCTATGACCCACAAAAAGATTTAATTATTAATCACCATTGTTTCATGTAGTATGGTCCACTTGAGATTTGGATCTTGTTCATTTTTTAGCCTTATGCCACAAAATATTCTGAAAAAACGTATGGACGGTTTGGATGTAAAATACATGCAATAAGGAGGGCCCCAGGATAAGTGCCGCACCATTTCCGTGAGGTCGGTCCGCACGTAATCTGCTTCCGCTTTAGTGGAAGGATGATGAGGGCCGGCCATGCATGGATAACGAGCCATGAGTGCGGGCTTCGAGTAGGAAGCGGATTGCGTCTCAATGCGTACAGGCAGGGCTATGTGGGGCCCACCATGATGTATGTGTTTTATCCACGCCGTCCATTCAAATTTTCAGATCATTTTACTTTATGAGTCTAAAAATTAGACAGGTTCAATGAGAGTCTACAGCACCATAGGAAGTAGTGATGATAATGAAACTCACCGTTGAAACCTTCCTAGGAGCTACCGTTATGTTTATTTTCCATTCAAATTTGTTCATAAGGTTATATAGGCCTGTCTGAAGGGAAAACACAAATATTAGATTGATCCATAGCTTCTGCTGCTCACAAAACGTTTTTGATGGTGGGAGTTCAATTCCCATTGTGTGGTCCACTTGAGCCTTGGATCTACCTCAATTTTGGGTTCATATTTTAAAATAATATTAAAAAAATGAATGGACGGCGTAGATAAAACCCATACATTACAGTGGGCTCCACAGAGGACACAACGCAATGCCCTTCCCTTCGAGTAGATAGATCATGTTAGAACGTGATTCCAAAATTCTGGAAAATGCAAAACTTAAGGTGGCCACGACACAAGAAACAACAGATAAGGGGACTCCCGCCATTGAAATCTTTTTAGGCCACCAAACTTTTAATGGTGCACGGCCCCTCTCCACTTCTGTATGTGGTGTGGCCCACACAAGTCACGGATCGTCTTGATTTTTGAGACCTAGGCCCACGATGGAATGGTGCATCTGACTGATGGGGTAGATGTTCGAAACGCATCATGGTAGGGCCCACACACACACACACACACACACATATATATATATATATATATATATATATATATTATAATTCTATATATATATATATATATATATATATATATATATATATATATATATATATATGTCCTGTTTTAAAAGAATAATATTTCTTTTATTCTTTTAGCGTCCTATAGCTTTTATATGATCAAAATGGCCTTGCTTTTATAAACAAGCCCGTGCTTTTACTCGCAGGTGAAGCTTTGTAGTTCTAATCTTAATACATGACGTGACCATTGCATAGTAATTGAAAATCTAATCCATTCATTTTCTTTATAGCCCATCACTTTAGTAAGAAGACACTAATTTCAACATAATATGAGTTTTCTACTGTCCACAACAATCGATAACGATGACCGTTCACTTCCAATTATTTCCTTGAAGTGTGGCCCCATTTTATCTGTATATGTAACTCATTCTTTGGCACATGACCTTAAATTAAATTCCAAATTCAATGGACAGAGTGGATTCAACACATACCCTACGATGAACCTCACAACCCTTAGCACATGATAACATAAACCCTTAGCACACGATAACCAAGACCCAAACCCTTAACACATGACAACTTTGGCCCTACCTATAGGTCTTCAGATACTGTATGCAAGGCCCACCATAGGCTATATATCAAATTCACTCCATCCATTAGACTTGGAATTTCATTAAAGGTCATGGGTTAAGGAATGAGCCACATCCGCAAACAAGGTTGACCACACCACAAGAAAATAGTTTAGAGTAAACGATCATTATTATCAGTTATTATAGGCCACAGAGAGCACATATCTAGCTAAAATTAATGTTTTCCAACTAAAATGGTAAGCCACAAAAAGAATGAACGGATTGGATCTGCCTTCAAGTGGACCCGATCATCACATGATGGCTATGTCAGATTGGGGCTATGAATCTTCTCCCAATGCAAAAGCATGTATAGCCGCAGCTGGAAAAGGTAAATGCATTTTAATTCTATAAAAACTAAAAAGCTGTAAAGATGGGTTTTTTTTTTTTTTGTAATAAATGAAAAAAAGAAGAAGCTATTCTCTTGGAATCACCATACATTGGGACCACTTTAGTAAAACTCATTATTTTGTGATGAGATGTTTAGGCAGTCCATTGGAAAGTTTGTAAAAAGAAAAAATAGTCTTTTTTCTTAAAAAAAAAAAAAAAAAAAAAAAAAAAAAAAAAAAAAAAAAAACTAGCCATGGCCAAAACATACTATTTAGGGCTATCAATGGGCCAAGGTAAACCGTTGGGCTTTTGGCCTTAGTCTGCCTTAAGCCAAGCTTAGGCCATAGTATCATGCCCGAGGATTGGGTTGGGTTGGGTTGGGTTGGGCTTAAAACTCAAGCTCCTTTTTTAAATGGGCTGAGCTTGGACTATGTACAACAGCCCGTTAGCCTGGCTCAAATCTGTCTCCCTCGGGCCAATTAAGGGTTACAAGATAATTTTCTAATATACTAAATATATAATTCAAATCACTCTTTCACTAGCAACCCCAACCCCCCTCCTCTCTCTCTCTAACAACCCCAACCCATTCCCCCCCTCTCCCTCTCCCTTCCTTCCAACAAGTCAATGACCCAAGCCCCCTAAGTCCCATCGCCAATTTGTCCACATGGAAACAACTCAGGCCATCGAAGTCTACAAACTTCGCACGTGCAGAGCACGCTCAGTACACCTTCCACGTGTGCCAACCTTGCATATGATTAGACCATTCATGTATCACAATCAGGTAAGCCATCCATTTTCAGAAATAGTGGACTCTGGGCTCAATCCCAGCACAAACAAGCTAGACTCGACCTCTCAGGCCCAATACAAACACTTCAGGCTGGACCATTTGAGCCCGTCATAGGCTCCAGCCGAGTTCAAGCCTACATTGAATAATGAGGGCCGGACTTGAACAAAGCTTGGCCTGACCCTAACCCAGCCCATTAACACCCCTAATATTTTATCTAATCATGCATGTAAACAACGAAAAGGGCTAAAACATCGTTAAGAAAATGACGGGATAATACATCATGTCATTAAAAGGATCAAGAAAATTGAAATTTCAACTATCCATGGTATATACAATAGAAGAATATCATGGCAATATAAACATAAGTGACAATATGGGATCTTGAGGAACCATCACAGGTATGGCCGCCAGCCTATCTATATTTGAAGAGAATGTCGCCTCATTGAATATAAGTTAGAAGAAGGTGACTCAAAGTCTAGAAAAAAGTAACTTGAGCAAACAGTTAACTCCTTTCAATGTTAAGGAATAGCCAAACCAACCCAATTAGCTGGTCAATCTCAGAGTTCTTATCGGCTGGCAAATCGGAGACAAATGACCAACAATCTCGATCCACCGTCATTTGCGCTGAAGGTTTACTAATCAACAAACCCCTAAGCATACCATTTCGAGTTTGAGTCATATACACACCTCTCTTCTCTCCTCATTCAATATACCTCACAACCTTAGAGTTCATCTAGGAAAGATATTCTTCTCCAGTCCTTAACAAGAACTCAAAAATCAAGGTTCGTGAGCATGAAAATCTAGGGAGGAAGCAAGCACTTGAGCCCAAAGGTGAGGTCTTGATGTATCATTTTCTTTAATTTTTTAATTGAATGCATATCAATATCACATGTTCATGGCTCTTTAAAACTCTTACAAGTTTGAAAATTAAGGGAACCATCCCACCACAAAAAACATAGGTTGCGTATTAATGACTCTACACAAATACCTTTCTAAATAATTTCCCATTCCTTAGCATATGCACACTAACACAAATTGAAAACAAATTCAATCTTTTTAATTTTTTGAGTTAAACAGTGAATGTTAAAGTATCATTGATATCTTAAATCCAATATGTTAGAAAAACATCAATGGTGCAAACAACAAAGTTAAATTTTCAATTCAAAGTTAAACCCTTATGGGTAGAATCTCCAAACTTTTAATTTAAATAAATAAAATCATCCATCATCATCTTCAAAATAACCTGCTCTTCTTGCATACATCCTTGTGCATTTTTGGGATGATTGTCCGAAAAATCACATCTTACAATGCTTTTTTTGGGTTAGCCTCGAAAAGCACTAAACTCACTATGAAAAAATTCAGATTATTTTCCGACATAGAGCTCTAGATCAGTTAATCCCACTATTTGATATTTGGAAATAAATCAATGCAGGTTTTGACTCACCAATGAAATATGGTATATTTGTGAGCTCTTATCATGTTGTAAACAAAATCATGTAGTATCTTCTAAAATTTTCATAAGGGTCTTTTCAAACTATTTTCACCCTTAAGAGTGGTGACTATGAGCTTCCCCCCTGGATTTGGATAAAAATAAAATAAATACAATAATTATTGGAGCTAATTTATAAGATTTAAAATGGATAATGACATTAAATTAATAAAAATTAAAGGAAGCAAAGATCAGAAAAGGGGATTAGCATTGAAGGACATTTAGGCATCCAACACCCCTTTAGAGGGTGTGTCCAAATGGGCTCTGCACTTGGCTGGGTCTGCTCAGTCCAAATCCAGCCCACCTTGGGCCGGGTATTGTATCAGCCTCAAGAGTTGTGTGTCATATCTGGACCTGAATTTTAGGCCTTGCAATGAGTCAGCTGGACCCCACCTCGCATTTTTCTCAAGGCATCACAACTAGGCCCATCCTAGCTGACTTATCTAGCATTGATGGGATGAAAAATCGGCCTATCCCATTTTCAGACTTAGCAACAAATGAACAATTAAAATACAACCCGGACTCTCCTCTGAGCTCCTCAGCTTGGATTTATCAAGGAATGATGGTGCAATACGGCAGAATTCAGGGCCTAACAAGAGCCCATTCTATCAAGTTGCCACTGATAATCTCTCCAACCTTTCGTACCAGCTCAACAAAGTAAACTTTGATAGTTTCTCCAGCATCTGAGATTCATCTTTTCAAACTAAGGCTTAAAAACTCAGCTCAAGTCTTTGCAAGCTGCCCTCAAGAGCTTCTCTCAAGTTGACACGGCTCAGTTACGAATTGAGTCTGAGGGTTTTAGAACTGTGTTTTGAGTGACAGGAAGAGATGAAAAGTGGGACCATCAGTGTTATACACCGGTCGCATCTTATCAGTACCGTCATTGGAAGATGCATGACTGGGAAGCTGTCTTTGCCTGCCACAACCACAGGCGCAGTCCAGATTGGGATAGCAGACGTTATCTCAGTTAAAGATTAAAAAATCAGGCCTGGGGACCACAGCAAACATGTTAGACACAAAAGAAGATCTAAACTGAAAACAGATGAAGCAGAAAAAAAATGATACTGAACTAGACCTCTTGAACCATTGAAGTTGCTCCTTATCAGTTTAGTTCTGATCCAATCAATCTTCCCCGTCGAAGCTCATTTTGGTACAATCAACTGGTTGAGAAAGCATATGGGTCTCCATCTGTCTGGCTGAACCTGTTCTTATAAGGCTTCCTTCTCCATAATCTCTTGCTTCTTGTGTTACACCACATTTTGGAGTTGGAACTCAAAATCCTAGAAATTTTAGATGGATGGTTTAGCTGTTGTTAGACGTGCATACTCTACGAGAGGCAAAAGTATTGGCTAGCTGCTGGGGTGTCGACTTTCAATACCTAACAAGGTGGGCCATAGCCCATCTTACGCACGATCTAGCAACCAGCAACCCCATATCCAAAAGTGGGACTTGAAGCCATCATTACATAGGTGTTGTTGGTCTTTATTCTTATCCTAATCACAGCAAGACTTCCTTTTGTAAGGAAAAAGTCTAGCTTATGGCATAGATCAACCAGTGGAGTTAGACAGTTCTTCCCTTTATTTTAAATAAGAGAAAATGAAAATGATTAAGGGTGCGTTTGGTTGCACCAAATACCGTGAATTCGTGATATTTTGCATCAAATTAGACTGATTAATCATGAAATATCATGATATTTGGTGAACCAAACACACCCTAAACCAAATTAGGACATCCCATGAACTGAAAGTTAGCTCCCAATGAGATATATACAGAGTGAAAATTTTGAACTTCTGATCCTAATATCAAATTGATAATTGTTTTTCGGAAGTTTTGTGGCATGGGGTACTCTCTTCGTATGGTTTTTACAGTTGCCTTCGGGGTTGTTTTGAGTTGAATAGTTTTTGTTAGGTTTTTTCTGTTTTGTTTTCTTTTGTTTTTGTTTGCTGTCCTTTTTTCTTCTGGGTTGCTTCTTCGCCATGTCCTTGGCATAATAGGATTCGTGTAGCTCACCCCAATCAGTTGGGACAAGGCTTAGATGATGATAAGTAGATAGAGGGAAGAATTTAACTTTTCGACACCACTCCTTGGCTCCCTTTAGGCACTGAAAAAGAAAAAAGAAAAAATTCTAAACTTTTTCGAGACGAGCAGAACACCCGCATTTATTTTTCTCTAATGAAAGTTACATCCCGAGTATCCTGATGCACTAGTTGGTACAGGTTCAGTGATTAAGATCATCATCATCATCTAAGCCTTATCCCAACTAAGTGATGTCAGCTACATGAATCCTTTTCCACGATTCCAATCTCTCAAGGGCGATGTCTTCAAATGTGCATGAGTTTGGAATGTCATATTGTTCGGATTCATGTTCGAAGTTATGGCATAAGTTTGATGCGAACTGCCAACCTGACACAACCCCCTTTATCCAGGATTGGGACCAGCAATGAGAGCACATAACTCCCACAATCACAATGTAATTGACTATTGCATAGGTTCTATCAAGCGCTATCTAATAGTCTATTGCATAGGTTGATAATAATCATCACATTTTGGTGGTCCAGATCCTTGAACCTTTTTCTTTTTAACTTCAAAGAAGTCCAGATCATTGAACTCATTGGCACCTGATGCATGAGTCAGTTGGAACAGGTTTGGTGATCCGCATTCTAATTGTTATTTAAAAAAAAAAAAAAAAAAAAAATTCCAGGTCATCGAACCTTTCAGGAAAAAAGAAAAAGAATTCTGGGTCATTGAGCCTTTCATAATTATTTTTTATTTTTTTATTTTTTTTAAAGAGAGAGAGAGAGAGAGAGAGAGAGAGAGAGAGGAAAGAATTCTAGGTCATTGAACTCAATCGGCACCACAGTGGATAGCACATGACTGAGAGTCTGCAATCTGGACTTGACAGTAATATTGAGACATGGTAATAATAACCCAAATGATCGAATTTGAAATATATATTCCCATTATTAATTGGCATAAGAGAACAATAACATTCAAGGAACTTGGAAAGGGCAAAGTTGTCTGTCTCCTAACTAAAAGAAGGTTGTAAGAATAAGGAAACTATGTAACTATGCTTACAAAAGAGCATTCAGGCTGAAATTGAGAGGCACACCTTGAATGTGTCTTTCTCTATCTTCAGAGTTGTAGACAGCACTCAGACCTTCTTCCATGCTTTTCAGTTGTGAGTAAAAACCCGGCTTTATACAATGCAGTGAAGAGCCTTGCTGCAGTACTGTGGGATAAGCAGAATGCATTGGCACAGCTCCGCTCCACAGGCGTGAATAATCACCATATCATCAACATCATATCTTTACATTATAACACATGATAAATTTAAATTCCACCATCACGAACTAAAATACTTTCCACAAGTACATAATCACTAAAAACCAAAGATGCCTCTAGCAAAAGACCTTGATGTCTTCATCCGACCCTTTCTTGTAGTTCTTCTGCTGCTCCTCAGAGGAGTCAAATAAAAGCGAAGAAGTCCATGATCCAGGTTTCCAGGTGAGGAGTAATGAACACTCCGGCTCCGACCAAGCATAATTTCCTTCTTCTTCTTCTGGCAATCAGGTCTAACCCTCTGGAATTCACCATTCCCAACATTTCTGTTCCCACTTGGAATCTGTAGTTTCTTAGCAGAACTTGCGCTGCCACCACGCAAATGCGTTATACTGTCTGCTTTGATGGTTTCCATGTTATTTTCTCTTTGAATTCCACGCCATGACTCTGATAGAGACCGCTCCAAAACGTTTTCACGTTTTTTACTCAAGTCCCTAAAAGGGCTGGTTAGACTCCTGTTCCACACCTTACTCCACCCATGAGATTTCCTTCTGGTATTCAGAACTGAGGTGTCTTGGCCAGGTTCGTCATATTTCACATCTCCATTTGGTTCACCCAGATTGCTGCCTGCCAACATGCACTTCTCCTCATCCAAACTCACAGTACTCATATTGCCCATATCTTTACTATCCGTTGATGGCCTAGGATCCAACGATGATATATCTTCCTCGGGCAGACTCATTCTCCTCCTGTGAGACATTAATGAATTTCGCCAATCGGTCCCCGAAGTCCCCATCAGTTTCCCATCTACTGCTTCAATGCCAGTAAAAGATGGAGTAAATGCCTTGCCCATCATGACACCATCCCATGAATGTCTCGGATCCTCCCAAAAGGCATTATTTGAATTGTAAGATGCCTTCTGATCACAGGAATTACGGAAATCAACCTTGGTCTCCAGCTGTTTCTCCCTGAATCCAACATTCCAGTTGTTAGTCTCCTGAGTTAGAGTTCTCCTGCAAGCACTTCTTCTCCATTTCAATACTTTTCTTGAAAACACAGAGCTCCAACAAAATAAGACGCTTTTCTCCTTCAAATTCTCATACTCCAGAGAACTGCGTTTCTTCCGAACACCATCATCAACACTGACATCTTCTACAGCACCGACAGAGCTGGAAGCCCGGGCTTCTGAATTGAAATTTCCCATAACATCACGCTTTGACCCATTTCCATTTTCACGAAACCTAGTTTCTGAATCAAAATTTTCCAGGATTTGATTGTTTTCCGACAAATTTGGGTCTGGTGAAACCCCAGTCACAGGATTGAACTTCACCCCAACAGAAATATTTGCAGACCCATTTCTGCATTCAGCAAATCTAACACTGCTCGTGGAACCTTGATGCTTTGTACCATTTTCTTCATTAACATTATCATCCAAATGAAACAATGACAAGAGGGTTTTCCGTACCCGAATATCTTGAGTTTTCTTTTCAGACCCAGAGACAGGTAGAGAGCACTCTAGCTGTTTCTGCTCAGAGTCAAAGGATGGCTTTGGGCTTCTTCCTGCAGACTCCACTCGTGACAATCTCTCAACCAAACACGTCGAACAGAAACCAGTGAAAAACTGAGACGGGTGCCGCACGCACCTTGTGAAACTGCTGCTTTCAGGATTCATCTTCGATCAATAAAACCTCAGGTTTCAGCATTTCAAAATGAAAATATCATAAGAATGTGGCGCCTGAGAAACATCAAAATCCTAGTTTTTCCCACCTCCAGAACACCCTAACTAGCTGGCAACAACCCCAAATCAGTGCATTCTACCAAAAAAAAAAAATCTCTGTTTTTGGAGCCAAATGTTACCGAATAATATCCTCAAAACCCCAAGGCTCTGTTTTCACCAGAAAATCTCATAGAATGGTGGCTGTGAACCCTAAATCCCCCAACACACAAGCAAAAACTCGACAAATCTCAGCTTTTCGAGAATAAATTTCTAGAGAAATTCCAGGAGGTGTAATTCACAGACAATGGTAGCTGTAAACCATAAATACCAGCAAAGGCTTGCAAAATCCAAAAGAAAAAAGCAGGGGTTACAGAACAGAAATTCACAGATCAGTAGCCGAAGAGGATCAAAGATCAGTTTTCAAAACAAATTACCAGAAACTGGTGTCATTGAAGCTCTAAATCCCCAAAACACACTTAAAAACCCTAAAAGCCCAACAAAATCCTGTTATTTCGATGCAAAACCCTAAAAAATGGAATCAAAGCTTAAAAATCCAAACATTACGAGACGAAAGGCCTAAAAACCCTACAAATCACTGCATCTAAAGGAGGAACCCCAGAAATCCATGCATTTCAAATCAAAACCCTAGAATCAAGAGATAAAAATCGTAAAACCCCCCAGCATTTCAAGAGAACCGAAATAACCATGGAATCTAGGGAAAAATCGGCTAATCTCAGAAACGAAACCCTAAAATCAAAGGTTTTTGGTGCCTTTTTCCAAAACCCTAGATCTCTGTTCTTCGGAAACGGGTGAAAAAAGAAAATTTGTGCAAGCTAGGTCGTGGAGAGATGAGAAACCCTAGATTCTGCGAAAAGCTTATCAAAATCTCTGTTGAAAATATTAAAAAGGGAAAGTGGAATTACCAGAATATCCTTGCCGTTATCGAAACCACTTGCGTACATCGCGTTATATAATTTCCAGGGTTAGTTTCTCTATCTTGGGAAAACAAACTAATGTACGTACAATCCATGCTGTCTATCAAGTACAAAATTGGTTTTTCCTTTAATAAAAAAAATCAGGATAATTCAAAACTTTATGTGGACCACAACGAGAAGTAAACCCAAAAAATACTTTAAATTCACCTGGAATGGCCCATATTTATTTTACCATAGTTTTATTTTTGGGTAATGCTCAGATTAATAGATTGGATGACATATAAACCCCACGGTAGGCCAGATATTAAACTAATGGTAGGCGTTCCATCCCATCTGTTTCCTATGTAGGGGCCTAATTGAGTCTTATATTATAATTATTTTCGGATTCAATGGTTTATATCAGTCAGAGTAACTGATGGACAGTGTCGATCTTATGAAAATTTCAGCCACGTAGGTCTCGGTTTCCGAAAGTAACCCTGGTAGGTACCTAGCACAAGGTACGGCAGCGCGGTTCGGGGAGTTGACTTTAGATGTTAAAAAGATAATGAGCGACGGATCTAGCACACGTGCGGCAAGGTACCCACCTGGGGCACTTTTTTATGCATGGCCGAGTCTAACACACGTGTGCGAAGCTGGACCGTTCACGGTGGGGGGCTACCGATGGCACACGGTTGTAGAACATGATCTCAGTAGACGAAAACTTAACATCCAACTCGTATGAAAGGCGGGCCGCACATTAAGATCATCCACGGCGAAAACAAGATGTACTCGTCAGGTGTGCTGCGGAAGGGCAACTCTGTAGCGGCCCCACCGTGATGTATCTGTTTATTCATCCCATATCATTTTACGATGTGAACACAAAATAAGGTAGATCCGACGCTACAATGAGTCTACCACATATAACTCTTGCATTTAATATTTTTGTGCAATTAATGCAACCAAACTTAAACTTATTATTTGGTGTGGTCCACTTGAGTGTTGTATATAGGGAAGCTGAACTTATTATTTGGTGTGGTCCACTTGAGTGTTGTATACACGGAAGCGGATTTGCCGGTGTACGTCTCGCTAGGTATATAGCTTGTGTATTGACGTCAACAAGTTCTGTGGATTTGATCATGAGGTATGTATTATATCTAAACTGTTCATCCATTCGGCGAGGTCGTTTAAGGCTTGAGACAAAAAATAAGATGGATTTAACTATCAACTGGACGACACTGCAAAAAGTAGTGAGAGATTAAACGTCTATTATTGAAACCCTTTTTTATCACTGAAGTTTTGGATCAATATAAAATTTGTTTTTCCTCTTCATTTAGTTATTTTTTACCTTATGAATAGATTGGATGTAAAATAAATGTTATCGTGGGCCCTACAAATTGTTTAACAGTGAAAATCATGATCGTCGTTGTTATTTATGGTGTGGTCCAAATGATCTTTAGATATAATTCATTTTTTGGATAATGCTCTAAAATGATCACTAAAAATAAATGAATGGGGTAGATATAATAAATACATCACTTTGGGGCCATGTAACTTTGATCTTGTTTGAACCATTCGTACAACTGGGTAAATTCATCAGTGCTCATCTTCCCACAACACGTACCTACAACAGTTATATAGTTGTTGTGAGGTAGGGGTGCACATTTAACCGTTGGAACCGTGTAACCGGACCGGAACTGTTGGATCGACACGTACCTACAACGGCTATATAGCTGTCGTGAGGTAGGGGTGCACATTTAACCGTTGGAACCGTGTAACTGGACCAGAATTGTTGAATCGATCCGGTTTGGTCCAGTTCCAGGGTGCTAACGGTCCGGTTCTGGTTCCCAAATTTGAAAATCGTTGATTACGGATCGGTTCCGGTTTAGGATCCTGTAGAACCGAACCGAACCGTTGATCCGAACCGTATATCCGATCCGTGACAGGAACCGTGGATCCGATGTATTTAAAAAAAAAAAAAAAAAAAAAAAAAAAAAAAAAAAAAAAAAAAAAAAAAAAAAAAACCCTAAGTTGCCTAAGTCCACGCCCTGCCCTCTCTCTCGCCGCACTCCCTGCCCTCTGCCCCCCCCCCCCCCCCACCGGGTGTCACCCCATTTCCCCTTCACCTGCCTCTTCAAACTTCCAACCACCCCCTTCCCCTTCAAGAACTCTTCATTCACTCTTCTTCCCTTGTCAAAAGATCCAAATCCCGACATGTTGAGACTCCAGAGAATCAATGTGCTAGAGGAGCCAGTCGATCACATGGGTTCTCGACGAAAATACAAGAGCAGGGCTCTTTCTATGGGCCTGATGGGCTGTGGTTCCCCAAAGAATGGAAGGTGGGCCCGAAGACGAATGAAGCAAGAGAGTAGAGAGGAGAGGGATTTGGGTTTCGGAGACGAGAATGGGAAGGTGCGAAAGAGGAGTCGGACGGTGGCAGCCACTCGAAGGGAGAAACTGATTCCAGCTCCTTTAATTCTTCCTTCTCCGTGTTTGTCGCCAAGTACTCTCTCTCTCTCTCTCTCTCTCTCTCTCTCTTGTCGTCCCAATCACCAGGACGCCCAGAACAGTGGAACCGATCCGGAACAGAACCGGTTTTCACGGTCCGGTTCTGGTTTGGTTCTAGGATGCTAACGGTCCGGTTCCAGTTCCAAAAATCCTAGAACCGTAGGGAACGGTTCGGTTTCGGTTTCACCCCAAAACCAGACCGAACCGAACCGTGTGCACCCCTATCGTGAGGTACACCAGCCAATCCACTTTCTGTATATACTAATATATGAACACATAATGAAAGGAGGTAGATTCGACGCTCGAATGTACCGCACCGTAAATGATTATTGCATTTAATGTTACGTGCATTTAATGCAACCAAGCTTATTACTTGGTGTGGTCACTTTAACGTGGAATCTACTTAAATATTATGTCCGTGCCTTAAAATGATACGAGAAAAGGAATGGATGACTTGAATATACAGATACATAACGGTGTGGTGGGCTCGCCCACATAACTTCCCCTATGGTGCTAGAGACGGACGGGTACCTTTTGCACGGGCACGGTGACCATACAAGGGATATGGATTGCATTCTACCCCGCCCTAGCTTTGAGTGGCCACCATGATGTACGGAACTTATTCACACTATCCATTCATTTTTTCCTATCATTTTAGTATATAAGCTAAAAATTGAGGTAACATATGTGGACCATACGGTGGGAATTAAACTCTTACCTTTAAAATTTATTATAAGCTATGTAAGTTTTGGATGAAGCTGGTATTTGTGTTTTCTCCTTGTACAGGTCCATGTAACTCTATGAATAGGTTGGACGCAAAATAACATCATAGTGAGCCTTAGAAAAGTTTCAATGGTGAGAATCATTATCACTGCTGCTTCCTACGGTGTAGTTCACTTAAGACTAGGATCTATCTTAGTTTTGGGCTTATATCCTAATAATTCCAAAAATGGATAGGTTGTGTAGATAAGACATATATATCACGGTGGCCACTCAAAGCTCATCCACGTTCCCAGCTGGAGACGGATAGGGATAGGACGCAATCAACGTCCATGAAAGGAAGGGCTGTATGTGAAGGTTGGAAGCCGATTGGCTGGTGTATCACACACCACCGACCTGTCTGGTGTGGGTATGTATCGTGCAAAGACAAGCACTGACGGTCCTTGAGCTCCTGAGTTGTAGGAACGGTTCAAATGAGATCAAAGTTACATGGCCCCACAATGATGTGTTGTTATATCTACACCGTCCATCCATTTGGCAATATCATTTTAGCACATTATCTCAAAAATGAGTTATATCTGGAACCCAAGTGTACCACACCACAAATAGCTGTGGAACAATAATTCTCTCTGTTAAAACAATTACAGGGCCTGCCACAAATTTTATTTTCAATCCAATACCTCGTAAGGTCACACATAACCAGATACATAGGAAAAAAAAGTATCATATTGATCTAAAACTTCTTTTATTCGTTAAAGAGTTTCAATGGTAAACATTCAACTCCGCTACTTATTGCAGTGTGGTCCACTTTGTGCTTTTGACCTGTTTTATTTTCCGGCTCAAGCCTCATGACAAGCTTGCCAATGAATGGACAATTTGAATATAACACTTACCTAATAATAAGACTTATAGAATTTAGTGATGTGAATATACTAGTCAAGTCGTTGGTGTGTGGCACACCAACCAAACCGCTTGAGAGTGGATTGCGCGGTGTGTCACACCACCTACCTAGGTGGTATGTTGACGTCACTTAGTTTCTTGTAGAGCCGGGCATCGAGTTGAGTCGGATCAAGTTAGGGCTGACTCGACTCGATTCAGTTTTGAAATAGGCTTGACCTGAACTCGATCCGACTCGATACCGAGTTCAACATGCCTGACTCAATTCGAGTCCGGTCTGGCCTGGACTGATCCGGACCAAGTCCAAGTCCGCTCAGAAGTACCGAGTCGAGTTGAGTTGGCGTCGAGTCGAATTGAAAGATGAGGGAGGGAGAGACCGAGAGAGTGGAGAGGAGAGAGAGGAGGAGGGTGAAGGTGATGGGTGGTTGTCGGGCTTGGAAGATGAGGAGGATGAGGGAGGGAGGGAGAGAGGTTAAGCTTGGAAGATGAGGAGGACGAGGGAGGGAGAGAGAGAGAGAGGTCGGGCTTGGAAGATGATGAGGATGAGGGAAGAAAAGATAGATTTTGTGATTAGGTCGAGGTAGGATGCAGTGGGTAAGGTTAGAGAGTCGAGTTTCGGATCGAGTCAGGTCTAACTGAATTGAGTTTCGGGTCGAGATACTAAGTAACTCGAACTCGACTGGTTTGAGTTTGGATTGGGTGAAGCCTACTCGGTTCGGACCGACTCACCTATTCAGTTTAGGTCAAGTCGAACGAGTCGAGTTAATCGGATCGAGTCATCCAATGCCCACCTCTAGTTTCCTGATAATGTCATTATGTATGTGTTATGTATAAACCATTCATTTATTTGACGAGATCGTTTTAGAAAATTAACCTAAAAGAGTCAAATTGAAAACTAAAGTGGTTAATAGTACAAAGTAAAGGATTTAACGCATGATACTAAAAACTCCTTTAGGCTATAAAGGTTTTGTGTGTGTGTGTATATATATATATATATCTTTTTATATAAGTCTATGTGAACATTTTAGATGGCAAATAAACACTATGGTGGGCCCAAGCAAGGTTCCAACGGTGGAAATCATTGTCCCCGTTGCTATTATGTAGTGTGGTCCACTTGAGCTTTGGATTTACCTCATTTTTTGTTCCATTCTCTGAAGTGATCTCAAAGAAGCGGAGTATGTATTGGACGGTCAAGATGGATGATGAAAAGGTCGTGACTCGTGATGATGAACCTACATAATTCACTATATGTTTGAGTGGTTAAGATTACACTATACCAAAATATCCCAAGTTTGTCTTGAGCAAGAAGGGATGCTTGCTGAAGGAATGAACGGCTAGGATCATCCGTTGAGTGTGTCATTTCAGGTAGGGCTTGTCTATGATGGTTGGGAAGAAAACACCAAATAATGTTGCTATCATGCGGTGGGCCCACCAATGAATGTCTCTTGAATTTATATACCAAACATTGCCACGTGTCCTGTTTGAAGTCCACAGGACATCTAATCAACTTGATCATCCAGCCCTGTGGTGGGACCCACTAATTTCAGTTGGTTATCTACCTAAAGATTACGAAACTAGTTAGGTGCACTCGCGTGAGTGCACTCACATGTTGGAATATATGAGATTCCATCCACACGAGGACACAAAAGCAGTGGACGGTTCAAAATTATTTTTAGCGGTCAGGGCGCGGATTACGTGAGAGTGGATGGGCCTCTGGCTGTAGGGCCCACCTTGATGTATGTGTTGCATATCCACTCCATCTATCAGTTTTTTCAGATCATTTTGGGCTATGAAGCAGATCAGCATCTCAAGTGGACCACACCACTAGAGACAGTGGTTATTTACCGTTAAAAACTTGGTGGGCCACAAAAGCTGATGTGATCAACTTGAGACTTGGATATGATTTAATTTTGAGACCATTTCTTGAATGATTGGAAAAAAACTCATGGATAGAATGGATATACAACACCCAGGTCCCATGGCTCAATTGGTAGACTGAGTGGAGTTACCTGGTTCCAACACTTGAGGTCTGGTTATCGATCCTAGCGGGGGTGGCTAACAGGGAGTGTGTGTAGTGACATTGGTGTGTACTAACAAGCTAACCTATATATATATATATATATATATATATATATATATATATATATATATATATATATATATATATAAAACACATACATCAAGGTTGGCCCCACCCACTAAGTTAGGGGTGTATACGAACCGAGCTAGCTCGGTTAATTCGCTCGACTCAACTTGAAAAAGCTTGATTCGACTCGGTTCGAAGCTGACTTCAAGCTGATTTTAGGAGCTTGAAAATGAGTTCGAGCAGCCCCAACTCGACTCGACTTTGATCGAATCCAGCTTGAATTGAACTCGGATCGAATCAGTTTTGTGACTCGGTTACTTTGCCATTGATATTGCTCACCGACTGTTTGATAAAATGACTCAACGAAATATAGCTGGTGGCAGGGAAGGTTTGGCCGGTGGCTAGCAAGGTATGTACATTAAATAAATATTTTTTTTTGTTTGTTTGTTTGTTTGTTTGTTGTTTTTATGTTACTTAGAAAGTGTTTGATAAAACACCTGTAAAGCTATAGCCTCTGTTTGTAAAATAGTGAAATCTTGAAGTTGCAATTTAGGTGTTTGTGAAAATGCCTTAATGATGAACTTGGCTCAATCTTAGCTCGAAGTCAGCCCGAGCTGCTAAACGAATTGAGCCGATCAGGCTAATTAGGCTCGAGGACCAAGTCGAGTTCAAGCTGAGGTCAGCCAGTGTTCGAGCTGAGTCAAGCTGAGGCCAGTTCCACTCGATGTACACCCCTACACCTAACCCCTCCCAATCTACCCAAAGACTATAAGATTTGTTAGGTGCACCCACGTGAGTGCACTCACACGTTGCATGAGATTCGAGCCACATGTGGACGGTTCAAAATTAATTTTCACCAGCCCACGTTCAGCAGTCAACGTACTTGAGTGGCCCACTGATGAACAAAGAGGCCTGTTATTATACGGTGGGCCCCACCACATGAACCAGTTCGATCTCAATTGTTTAATATTTGTGGGGAGTAAGAAAAATAATGCACTCGCGCGACTGGGCACATCCGCCACATATAAGAGTGGAAGTTGGAACACCTGATGGAATGGGGAGTTGATACGCAGGCACTTGGAAATTGTATACGTGACATATATTAAACTCAATTAAACCGGTTAAATTGTGGAACCCACTGTGAATTTTCCATATTCCTGAAATCAGATTTATCTAACAATCCTAACCTCTAATTCTTCAAAACTTGTTTCCTGTACCATTGAATATTTTCATTTTTAACCGTCCAATAAATCAGATTATCACTTAACCGTTTTTTTTTTTCAAGATACACGAAACATAATTTTCTCAGTTTAATTAGCTTTTTTATATGCCACGTATGCAATTTTAAGGTAATTTGTAAGTGCCAGAGTATCATCCATCACACTCTACCAGTGTATCAAACTTTTCTCTGGCTGGAAAGAGAATCTTTACCGGTGGGTCCCACCAATCAGCTCATAATATTTGTGTGGCTAAAAAGTTTCGGATCTGATATTTGTTTATCCAGGTTGGTTGGACTAATGAACATTGTGGTGGGCCCAGGAAGTTCTTAATGGACGTGGATTGCTTGCGCCAAAGTCCTTCCATTTATAAGCTAAGGGCACGTTTGATTTTCCGATTTCTTATGAAATGCAAGGTAAATAAGCCAATGAAATGCAAGGTAAATAAGTGATCATTATCACTTACGCAGGTTTGTTTCATAAGAAATTATGACTTATGGTTTGAGAGTCAAATACACATATAAGAAGAGGTAAAGTTAAATATAAACTTTAACAAAATCATCATTTTCACGGTAATTCAAGGTTGAAACAAAAAAGGTAACTAAATCATCCTTACATGAAAATATTGTGATGTGACCACCCAATTATAAGAGTAAATAATTATGACCCATTTCCATTGTAATTGGAAAACCAAACAGGCCCTTAAAAGGTGAAAACCAAACAGGCCTTAAGGTGGAGCCCACTGTGATGTTTGTGAGAAATCTACCTTGTTCATATAGTTTTTCAATTTATACAAGGACATATGGGCTAAAAAATACGGCAAATCGAAAACTCAAGTAGGCCACACTATAGGAAAAAATGGGTAGGGAAATGCTTGGAGTTGAAACTTCTCTAGGTCCATTCGATGTTTACATGCTATCTAAATGGCACATAAAATCATTTTTGCTATGATGAACTGAAAACACAAAAATATTAGCTAGCTCCAGGACTTCAGTGGCCCTACAAATGTTTCAGACTTTCAATCCTTAGGCGTCGTTTGGCACCTCAGATTTGAGAGGATCTGCGGGGATTTGAAATCCCCTCAAATAGTGGGTTTGAAATCCACCATGAGAGCTTAGGTTACACCTGAAATTCATTCAATAGTTGCATGTGTAACATGCGTGTCACTATACTATTGTTTTATTGGGCACATAGCCCACTAATGATATCAAAAAGCAATTAGATTATCAATTGCATCACTATAAGTCTATAACTACTTTAATCTACTTTCATATGATGATCAACACCATCCAAACATTGTCCATGTAAATCAATGGCTAAAAATTGTTGGTTTGTCACTCGGACATGATCTTGTGATTGTGGCCCATCTGAGACTCTAAATTTCATCATTTTCATTGCAAAGTATATATTTCTACAAGCTTATTACAACCATTGTGTTAAACATTACATACGTCACTAATTAGAGATATTAAACTTGATTTAGTAATTAAATTCAAACCCGGCAAATATATCATTTATAGTTACTTTTGTATTAAAGTTGATTCCCAGTTCACGGTGCCAAACAGAACAGGAGGGCTTCAAATCTAGGGGTTTTGGAAACCAGGGATTCCAAATCCAGGCTCCCAAACAAGCACTTATTATTTTATATTACGTGACTCACTGAGCTTTGAATCTGACTCATTTTGAGGCTAGTATCATAGCATGAGCTGGAAAAATAAGGTTGATTTCTAACAAACATAACAGTGGCCCCGCCTAGCTTGTGAGTGCAAGAGCTTTCTGCAACAGGGTGTATAGGCAACCCGTGTCTATTTTTAATGGTGAGCGTTCAGCCAATCACCGCCGTTTCCTGTAGTTTGGTCCACCTAATATTTGAATTTACCTCATCTTGTGGGCTCTTATTTTAAAATGAGAGGTAAAATAGATGGACGGCTAGGATAAAACACATACATCGTATGAGGGCGACAAAGCTTTTCCATCACCTCATGGTGATGCTTGCTACGCTACGCAATCAAGAAGTTGACTACTGTAGACGCAACTTTTTATCCTATTTCTTTTATGAGAGCCCGGAACTTGCCTTCCCAACCTAGACATTGAATGTACGACAAGCATTAGAGGACCAAAATACGCCTACCTTCCTTTTGGAAGCGGATTGGCTGGTGTGCGAAGACGAGCGTTGACGCTCTTGGGCCCCACCATAATGTATGTTTTCTATCCACACCTTTCATTCATTTGGAGAGATCATTTTAGGGCAATATACAAAGAACGAGATAAATCCAAATCTCCAGTAGACACCAGCACAGAAAACAAAAACAGTGGGATAGAGACGCCCACCATTAAAAACTTCTAAAGGCCACAAAGCTTTAGATCAAGCTGATATTTGTGTTTTCCTTTATTTCATGTCTTTTTAAACTTTTGAACAGGTTGGATTTCAAATAAACATTATGATAGGCATTAAGATAGTTTTAACTGTGAGAATCACTCTCCCTACTATTTTCTTTCTTGGGGTCTACTACAGATTTTTATTTGCCTCATTCTTTGGTTCATATCTTAAAATGATATCTAAAAGTGGATGGACCGTGTGGATATAACACATACATCATAGTGGGTCTACAGAACTCGATGACATCACTTCAGTAGCCGACACGCTTTAGTATCTGATTGCTTCCTACATGGCCCGGACGGGCTAACTTTTTGAATCATACTTTAAAATGATGAACGGGGTAGATAAATCCCTTAGGGCCCATTTGGCCGGGTGGATTAGAAGGGAGTGAATGGTATTATGGTGGATGGCGTGGATTTTTAGGTAATGATGGTGTTGTCAGCTGATTGTCTTGAGATGCATGAGATTAATATATCCCTGGATTCATACATCCAGTCCGTTTGGCACGCCCGGCCAATCCGGCGATTAAAGCTTCCGATCCCTTCCAATCCCACGAACCAATCACGTCGCGGGGTAATTTGAACGGATTAGGATAGATTGGATGGGATTTAAAGATAATGATGGTGTTGTCAGTGGATTGTCTGAAGATCCATCCGATTTGGATCAGTTCACCTACACTGTTTGGCACGTCCGGCCATTCCCGGTATTTATCATCCAATCCCTTCCACTACCATCTACTCCCTTCCAATCCAACCGGCCAAACGGGCCCTTACATCACGGTGGGCCCCACGGAGCCCTGCCCAGATAAATTACCGTCCCGGCCGGGGTAGGACGCAATCCGCATCCGTCAGCGCTCGTATTCGCACACCAGCCAGTCCGGTTCTGCAAAGGAAGGCAGTTAGTCTTCAAATACTTGTCCGTACGTCCAACGTCTAAGTTAGTAAAGTAAGTTTTGGATTATTCAGAAAAGAAGTAAAAAGTTACATCTACAGGGTCAATATTTACGCAATCCCAGTCCCTCTCGTAGAGTCTTGCCCAGGGAAGCAGATTACCCCGCAGGTACTAGCTACGAATGTAAAGAGAGGCTTTGAGGGACCACCGTTTCATCCACACCGTTCATCCATTTTACTTTATTATTTTAGCATATAAACTCAAAAATGAGGCAGATCCAAGTCGAAGGTGAACCACACCATAAGAAGCAGTAGTTATAATAACAGCCATTGGTAAAACCTTTCTAGGGTCCACCTTGATGGTTGATTACCATCAAATGTAGACCTGGATGAAGGGAAAACATAAATATCAGCTTGATCAAAACTCCTGTGGCCCTTCAAAAGTTTTCAATGGCAGATATTTAATCCCCACTGTGTGGTCCACTTGAACCTTAGAACTGCATCGTTTTTTACATTTTACCTTAAAATAATATGGAAAAATAGATGGACGGTGTGGATAAAACCCATACATCAAGGTGTTCCCTCAGAGGGACTATCCGTTCCTAGCTAGGGATGGGAGAGGGTAGTACCCAATCCGCGTCCCTTGCTAAGATACGACGGGAATACAACCTCTTGATGGGGAGTGATCATCAAATCATGGACTTTGAAATCAATGGCCCACAAATCACGGTTAAACGGACAGCACATATTCAACGGGAAAATGTTAAATAATCAAAGTGCCAAAGGATTCCAATCAAAGAGCTGCTTTGAAAAAAAAAAAACTCATCTCCATCGATAGTGGGACCCATTTCATGAACGGTCTGGATGACTGAACATGTCCAACATGCAACGGCTATAGTCCCGACTCCCTACGTAACTTACTGGAATACATCATGTATTCCTGTACACCTTGTTTTCTGCATACTCAACATGAGAGTAGTAGGTATTGGGAAGGATTAGGTGGGATGAGATTAAAAAAAACATAATTATTACATGTGTAGGGATTCTCCGTGTCATAATAGGGTAAGCTTAATTCCATGCCAGGTTGTAATACAGTGGTACATTGAATGGATATACTCATCATCATTTGAAAGTATTGAAAATAACATGTGTTATATTCAAACCATTAATTTGTTTTATAACCTCATTTTATGGCATTGGCCTAAAAATAAGGTAAATCCAAAGCTTATGTGGCCTTGAAGAAGTTTTGAACGGCAGGAATTCAATCCTCACTATTTTGTATAGTGGGCTCCACTTGAGCTTTAGATCTATCTAATTTTTTATCCATTCTTTAAAATGATCTCAAAAAATGGGTGGAAGGTGTAGATATAGCCCGCACATTATGGTGGGACCTACACAACTTGCTAACATTGAGTAAAATTGGCACAAAACCAATGCAATTCCATCTAATCTAATTCTAACCTTTTTCATTCTTAAAGTGGAATTGGCATAGGACCAAATACAATTCCATCCCACCTAATCCCATCTATTACCATGCACCAAACGCCCTAATGAGGTTGCATCGATCCCCAGTGGGGGTGGCTAACATGGAGTGTGTGTAGTGACATGGGTGTGCACTAACAAGCTAACTCAAAAAAATAAAATAAAATGTCACAACAGCATCCTGAGAGGGTGTATTTATCATTTAGAACCGTCCATTTATTTTCTAAGACTGATAGAAAAGACCCACCAATGGAATGAATCTAACCGTCTGATTGGTGGTCTTCAAAGAGACGGTAGAAAGTAATCAATAACTAACCGTTAAAAATTTCTTCAGTAAGTAGAAGGATATTGACGTATAATATTTTCCACAAGGAGTAGGTTTCGGAAAGTAGGACATCTATAACATGGCCCACTAGATGGACGGTCACGATCGACGTATTATCATTATTCAGTTTTTCCGACTCTACCGTATTTGCAAATTTAGGGTAGATTTGTAAATATTTCCGAATGCAGGTGTCTTTCGTTAGATTCGACCAGAAAGCGACAAAGTAGAAGCGCTTTTGGGGCTCTCGAGACATGTAAAGAAGTGCGATTTCCGAAGCCCTCGACGGCCTATTTTTAGGTGAAAAATGCTTTTCTACCGTACACGGTGCAGTACAGCATGAATGGGCTCCACCCCAGAATACGGCTGATATAAATAGCCACTAGGATTCTTTGTAACACTCGGGACCTTTTTTAAGCCTGTAGTAATTATCAAAATAAGGGATAAGTATAGAAGTATTCGGAAGCCAATAGTGCTGAAACAGTTATATTAACTAGTAAACAATACCCATTAGAACTAGGGAAGCATTAATTGATTTAAGGCTATGAATTCAGTAGAAGAAGATGTCCATTATAAAACAAAACAAATCAAATCTATCTTTTAATTACTCTGTGCTCCTTATCATTATTAGCCGTTTACATTCATAAGTGTAGTCGGCAGTAGTAATCAAGTAGCTACAAACTTTAGTTATACTTCGGGCCTACGCTTGTATGCTAGATTCAGTTAGAATATCAGGCAAGTTCTCCGTTTGAAAAAGCGCTTTGCAGTTGCTCTTTGTGGTTAATTGTAAGAATTTCTTTTTTATTTTATTTATATTGAAAAGTCTTTTCATATGAAAGGCAAATGAGCAACCCATGTTTAGAGGATGAACCCCACCCTTTGATAATCGTCTGATCATCTTAAACAACATTGCGGAAGTGGTTAAATAGACGACCAACAACTTGAATAACCAAAGGAGGGTCCCATGTGAATGTATTCACAGTGTCGTAGACCATCATCTGCAAATATGACTTGAGTTTGCTTGAATCAATTCTGACGTAATTAAGCATGATAAGTAGAAATTGAATCATTCATGCAATATTGTAACGCCCCAAAAATCGACACCCGAGTACAGAGACTCTGGTCTCAAGTTCTCGGATGTGAGCCAAACGAAAATGCACGTGTGACCTCGTTCAGATTCACATTCATTTCACACACGAGCGATCAGAGTAGCGCAATTTAAATTAGCGGATCCAAAACGAGGTAGAGGTAACAAATATCAATGAATATAGGGCTAACTGTCAAAATACAATAGAAAAAGTAGTGTCCGCCCAAATGAGGACCATACAAGCCATAATATACACACCCAAAATCAACACATAAAATACGCCCACTGGAGATCTCGATATCACCTGCATCAATAATATCGCCTGCTTGGTGTTTTAAAACATTGTCCCAGGTGGTAGTGAGTAGCTAACTCAGTGGTTTCATTGTTCCTAAGTTATACATGTTATCAACCCAATCAACGCAGGTAATGATAAAACAAGAAATCAAACAATTCCTAAATACTCTTGTTAAATGTGCATATGAAGATATGACATGATGCATGCTCTTTTCAAACAACACTCCCTCCCAAGAGACTTCAATGCCTATTTCACATATCCCAACACTTTCTCATAGGCGGCCCAACGCCAAATTGCAAGTCCTATCTAATGCGATGCAGTGAATGCACATGTTAGTTGAGTAGTTATTAGGTTCCCTTCATTTAACATATTGGGTAAGCTAAGGTACCCTCATTTTAACGTGGTCTCAACTGAATCACTAAGCTCAGGGTGGCCGAAGCGGCTCCTTATCTATGTCCCTTGATCCGTATTCGGGTTTACGACCCATACGACAGCTCCCTAATCAATGTGAGGCTAACACTGGCCCGACCAATCACTAAGGACCTGGATGACACAGCCAGGACGCATAGGGTTAGGCGGGCCATCGACGGGTGGAGGGCGCCCCACAAATGATATAAGAGTCGTCACCCAAATACAAATGTGGAGTGGTCGCGACATTATTATAGTTGGATGCACTAAGCTTATAGCTTTCTTGATTGCTCATTGGTCACTACGGGGAGGCTCGTCGCCCCGGCGTAGGCCGATAGCTCGGACACAGTGTCCCATACCACTATGCCCGACCCATGTGTCTTGTGGATCACACCACTAAAGGTTAAAAGTAAACTCATTCAATGAAAATGGGGTATCCTAGATTTTATTTGGTGTTGTCATACATTGTGAACACACATGGTCAGTCAACTATTAGGCTAATTCGATTGACTTGGAGAACTCCGGCGCAACCGACATTAGATGCGAGCATCCTGTGTAGTCCAGCTACTGTTGGTCGTTCGTGTTCGACCCAGGTCGATCGAACAAGCATGGGGTGGCTGACCTAACTCGGGTCACCCCTTATTTCGGGCAGTTAGCCGACTGTCCCAACATTGTAAGTAATCCTAAAACATCGCTACAAACTCAGCAATTCGTCTCATAGTCATAGTGAGATTTCATATGAAGCATGGATTTAACGACACATCCACTAAGACATTTCATCAAACATATGAGCATAAGTGGAACAATAAATTCACTTGGGCATTTCATCAAACATGTGAGCATTAATAGAGAAATATGTTCACTTAGGCATTTCATCAAACATGTAAGCATCAATAGAACAACACATTTAATCACTTAGGCATTTCAACAAACATGTGAGCATCCATAAACAACTAATAACACATGTTGTAATCAAATTGAAAATATGGATATGTTAGCAATCACTAAGCCATTCACAACAAAACATCATTAACTGAAACCCTCAAGGGTCGATAAATTGAAATCTAGGCACAATGGTCCACACATTTGCAATGATTCGCTCAGCTCAAAGCACTCATAGGATTAGAGTTATAGGAAAAATTCACCAAAACCTAAACAATCATACAAACAATTGTAAGGACTAGAAAACCTAACCCAAAATACTAGATTAGATAGTAGAATATATTTCTTACCTCCAATTGCCGTTAAGAAAATTTCGACGATGACTCTTGTTACGGCGAGGCGGCTAGAGAGTGGATGAGAAGGTAGAGGTGCACCATCACTCACACCCCAAGCTCTCTCTCTTCTCCTTTATCCTATTTTTCTTCTCTCTTTCTCCCTTTTTCTCTTGTTGAAATTCATATTGGAGGAGGGAGTGCCCAAATAAGGGCCTTATATAATACCAGAAGTGGTGCAAATGGCCCCAATGACCCTTTATTCATTATACTAACCCTGGAGGAGGTTGTTTTCAATTAATGAGATCCATTAGGAGGCGTACATGTCAATCTAAGCCATTGAATATGTGTCCAACAATGCGATCTTTGTTTGGACATAAATATACGATGATCGGGCGTGCCGATCAACCGGGAAGGCCCTAACTTAGATTGATGGGCATCAATGGTCAATCAGGGCCGTGGTTATACAGATATGTGTGGAGAAATATCTTTAGTCGGTACCTCAAATTTTGTAATGAACCAACAGTCCGAAAGTTACAACTTCACGAAAGAACAATGGGCTAGTTTCACTTAAATTTCAGGTTTTCACTTATGGCATTCACACATCTCATGCACTTGGCTTGCGGGTCTAAGTTGAGTAATTCGAGATGTGACCTCGGCTCGATGTCTCGCGATGGACGTCAAGCCCACTAAGATGAATGTTTTTTTATAATCTAAGGTTTAATGGCCCATTAACGAGCGGTCTAGAGTTTGTTTGGATAATCAGGGTATTTATGAAATGAATTGGGTATCTAGATTTCTTATGTGCAATGATTAGAGTTTGGATTAACTAAGTTCATAATGTAACCTATTCGCGACTAGCAGAAATGACGATTCAGTTATAATCATCATAAGCCATTAGTTTTTAGGCTAAAGGGATAAGTGAGTCAGTTTGGTTTATTATTTAAGATCTGATCGCCACTTGTCTCAGCCTTTGGTAGGTCTTTATTTATATGCGGTTATCTTGATTAGTCAGTGATAGGTCGGGTAGATTTAAGCCATATGTGACAAATCATGAGACTAAGCCTGATGTTTAAGTGATCGGGCGGATTCGTTGTGTCACGCCCCGAAAATCGGAACCTGAGTTGGCCAGGCCCGAACCTGAATTTCAGGACTGTGAGTTGTATTTAAATAAATATACATCGCAACCCACATTATTTCATGCATTTTTAAGGCAATCAGAGCAACTAAAAGGATACTAATAATTGTGATTAAATATTGTCCACTAATCAATCCTTAAATCTTTAATTACATTGACATAAATAAATAAATAATAACAACATACATTAAATTTTAATTAATTTCTAAATAAAAAATATAAAATATAAAAGTCTTCAATCTTGTCCAACCGGTTCCTCGTATACCAACCCTACAAAACAGTTTATATGGGTGTGAGCGAGACGGCTCGTAGGGTCACATCCTTCCCAAAATTGAAAATTATACATTAACACAAATAAAACTCAATAATACAAATATGACTAATTACGAGTATTGAATCGTCATTGTACATGACAACAATAATAATGTATTTTTCGTAATAATAAAATAAGACAATGCCGTTATCTAAAATCATTTTTGGTTCAATCCAGGGCAGAGCGCCCGTGTGTGTTGATCCTTTTAGGTAATGACCCTCGGCAGAGCACCGGTGTTGATCCTTTTAGGGAATGACCCTCGGCAGAGCACCTAGTGAATAGACTTTTAAGGTAAATACCCAGGGCAGAGTACTCGTGTGTGTTGATCCTTTTAGGGAATTGCCCAGGGCGGAGCACTCGTGCCGATCCTTTCGGGAATGACCCTGGGCAGAGCACCCCATAAAAATAATATAATGGTCCTTTTAGGGCAGAACACCCATAATATAATTAAAAGCATTTAACAATAATCAAATGAATTTATTTCACATATTACAAATCAAATAAATGCATTCTACATCACGTAAAACCAAAATCAAATGACTTAAATCAGAAATACGAAATAAATAATTAATGAAATAAAAGTATATAATAATGTAGTCTTTTCAATCGGAAAAATCACCTACCTGGTCTGTTGAGTGGAGATTGAACGCTTGCCGTTAAAATCTTCTTGAGTTGATGGTGAGCGGGCTAAATTATTTGGTGGGTTCCACCGATGAAGAATGGTGGAAGAAGAAAGAGGAGAGTTTGAATGGGAGAGGACATTGGGGAGAGAGGTTAGGTCGTGCGGTGAGAGGAGTGAGGGATGGGGTTGGTTACGGTGAGAGGAGTTTTGTTTTATTTTATTTTATTTTTTTTAATTTTATTTTAGAGTGGGCCCTACAAGAATAATGTGACAGATCCATACCGTTCATCAGTTTTGCTAGATGATGTTAGGACATAGCCCAAGAAATGAGGTAGATTCAAGGTTTAAGTGGGCCACACCAAAATCAAAAAAATGGGATATAGTTCCCACCGTTAAAAAAAATAGACGGGTTGTTACACGTTGGCTCCTATAGTTGATTAATTGGATTTGTGTGGTTCTTTACTAGTACCACCCATGTATAGGCTCATCTCGAGCGTCAAGGGTCAGTAAGTGATAATGTAGGCTAGTTATATCGAAAATTTTTAAGAATTTTTTAAAATTCAAAATAGTGAAAATCCAAGACGTTACAAATATTGGATTTTGGGCTGTTGAAATTAAAGATTTATAAAAAGGGGTTGTTCCACACCTTTAAAAAACTTTAAAAAAATCTTGGATTTCAATTTCATAAAATTTCACAATTTTCTTTTGTAATTTTAAGGGAGAGTGTGCAAAATTGGAGATTTGGGAGTCGCCTTTACATTTTAACCATCGCTGGCTCCTCTCTTAAGCTATTCACATTCATTCACATGTTAGATAATTTGCTTGTAAGATGCTACAAAGTTAAGGGGTGTTTGAATTTTCTCTTATTGTTGCGGAAAAACATCCATGTGTGATTCATGTACCTTGTCAATGTAGGCTAGGCTAAAACACAAAAGAAAAATGGCCAAATAAAATGCTAATAGGGCCAAATCAAAATAAGAGATTAGACATATGAATTTATGTAGTTTAATAAAATGCCTACTCCACGGGCAGTAAATAAAATAAAATCTTTCTTCGCTAGAAACAAGAAAAAAGATATACAATGATTACTTCTCTCTCACCCATGTAAGTAATATACAACAAAGAATAATATGAATAAAATAAAATACCTCTCTCTACATAATGCATCTCTTAATAAAGACCGTACTCATAAGAGAGTACATGTGGCAAAGATCTATACAAACTAAGCTTGACCATACATGGCTGTACGTACGGCCTTGTGGACAAATAGATATAAAGCATGTCTTCATAGGGAGAGTGATGCTTATGAGGAAGGAGGATTCTCCAATTAGGAGATGTTAGCACTCCACCGACTCAATATTCTCCCACTTCGAGATTAATTTTTCTAATAGTTATAAAAATATTTCCAATAAAAATTATCCAAACATCACCAATCACCAGGTACCAACAAGCTCAAGAGAAGTCCTTCACCAAACAAACTTCTCTTTTGCAATAAGCTTCGTCGACATATTTGTACTTTGTCATCAATATGAATCTACGACAATGAGATCTGACAATCTTCCACCACAACATTAAAATCACCATATACATTCCTTGTATGCTTGTGTAGTTGACATGTACTCTACTTTTATAGTGAACAGGGTCACCAGCGACTGCAACTTTGACATCCGGCTAATTGCATCGCCAACCAAAGAGAAAATATAGCTTGTGGTAGGTATTCTTTTATCACAATCTCCTGCATAATCTACATCCACAAACCCGATCAACTTTAAATTTTGGCTACTCTAGCAAACAACCACCTTTGAAGTACCCTTCAAGTAACGAAGGGTCTACTTCACAGTAGTGTAATGATATTTATTCAAGTTCGTCATGTGTTTATTAACTGCTCTCACTGCTTAGCCCAATGTCTAGTATGGGACACACCATATCAAACAAAAGGCTCCCTACTGTTGATGAATATGGTATTTGAGACATATCCGTCTTCTTCGCTTCTGTGCTAGGATATTGATTTGAAGACAATTTGCAATTAACGGGGAATGGAATACTGACTGGGTTAGAATTCTTCATATCGGAGTAACTCAAAACTCTTTCAATATAATTCTTTTGAGTTATCCAGATTTTCATGTTCTTACTATCTTTAAGTATGGTCGTTCGAAGAACATAATTAACAATACTTAAATCTTTCATATCAAATTCCTTAGTCAAGCGAGCTTTTAATTCTGTAATAATATCTTGACTAGTAGCTACAACCAACATGTCATCTACATACAATAATAAAATAATAAAGTCATTATTATCATAGTTTCAAACATAGGCATAATGGCCTGCCTTACGATAAAGGAATCACACTACTAATACTAATACCTTATCACTTGCTTTAAACCATAGAGTAATCTGATCAGCCAACAAACTAATTTTTTCTTATTTCCTTTAATAAAGTCTTCAGATTAAGTCGTATAAAATTCTTCATCAAGATTTTCATGCAAAAAAAAAAGTTTTTACATCTAAATGCTCAAGCACCGTTGCCATACTCAACATAGTACAAATCATACTCAATCAAATAACTGGAAATAAAATTTTATTGAAGTTTGTTGATGCATAAATCTAGATGTCCTCTCTAGACCACTAGAGACCTGAAAAACAAGACAAAGTTGGATACCCTGGCTACAACAAGGGACCCTTCAATGCCAAAGTCAACAGGCAAGCTAGGTCTAATTGAACGTAGGGTTTTGGGGAGTATTTTTTGAGTTGAATTGTGCATACCTTTCACCATTAGGGACACCCTTTTTATAGTTGAGAGAGGGTGGTGGTGTAGAAGGCGATCTCTTTGATTAGTAGGTGTGTATTGTAGACAAATTTGGATCCCATGTATGTCACAGATATCTCCCGAGATCCTCGACGGAGATCTCGGGTGGATCCATGTTGCGATCGTCTTCTGGGATCCTCGGCTAGGATCTCGGGTAGTTACAGTTGGAACCAGGTTAGAAGGGATAGGGGCATGTGGTAAGAGTCTGAGGTGGACGGTCGTTCCATCTCCCGATGGCCGAACCTGAGGTCGTTTAGTGAAATATAACAGAGTGATCTTCTTTCGTCATTAAGGAGCTCCTTGGTTATGGCTACTGTTGGCCGACCTCCTTGCATTATGCATATATGTTTGAGCTGATTTTTCCTTAGTGGCTAGTCCATTTTTACCCATAACAGTAAGCCCCCTACTTTTGAGCTCGTGTGGCGGGCTCAGAAAGTAAGCTCGGTTCAGTGAGGTCGGACGTTCTTGAACATGGGGCATTGGGCCTACTAGTCATTAATGCAAAGTAAGGTGATGTGCATGGGAATCGGAAGCGTATATGCAATTATGATACGTCACGCTTAAGATAATGCGTGCCGCTCGAGATCACGTGCGCTGGCGGCACACCTGCTCAACTTCTGGCCTATAAAGTGTTGACGGGTGGGGTTTTATGGAGATTTGGGTCGACTAGCGAGTGGTAGAGCTCCACGTGTCTGAGTGCGAGTGTCAATGAGGCATTTTGGCTATTGCAATAAGTGTGAGCATTAAATGATGTACGAACAAGTCCACTATAAAAGGGGATGCCCAAGCATCGTTAGGCCCATTTTCTCTGTCGTCACTCTGCCTCTTTCTCTTCTCCTCTCAGACTTAGGCGATTTTCTACGATCCTCAAAGGGCTCATTCTCCTTCTCCAATGAGCTTCATCTCCCGTATTCTCTCCATTTTTTCTTTTTCTTCTGGCTTTCTGGCTTTCGACAACCGTTTCGATCAAAAAGTTAAAAAAATGCCAAGTCCATTGGGCTGGTGGGGGGAGTCGTCCCATTGTGATGGTGGGCTGGACGATTTTGATCTCCAGGAGAATCCGCCCTCTCCGTTGGTGATGATGAGCGACAGGGACTTCCAGGCATCCCATGGGTCGAGGATGACTGCCCAGTCCTCGGCCGAGCGGCCAATGAACACCGAGGGCGATGCCCCAGCCAGGGAGGAGGCCAGTTAATCTTCATCAAAGTCAGAAGAAACCGGGCCAATCGGGTCGATGTTGATGGAATTCGCCCTGGTACGGATTATGTCGGAGTACCACATTCCAGACTTTGTGGTGCTCCGAGCTCCCTTGGTGAAATTTCAAGTGAGCCCCAAGATGGCGAAGTGGCCATATTCTTAGTCACCCTCCAGTGTAGCTTGAGGCTCCCTCTTCACCGTATAGTCAGGGACGTCCTCTTGCTCATGGAGTTACCTCCTGGGCAGATAATCCCAAATGCCTGAAGGGTACTGGTGAGGTCGTTCATTCTTTGGGCCGAGCTTGACCAACCCTAGCTGACCGTGAATGAATTCCTCTAACTATACCAGGTGAAGTCCAACCCCTATTATGAGGATGGATATTATTTTTCGGCTTGGTCGAAGACTGGCAAGGCTATAATCACGGACGTCCCGACCTCAACAAAAATTGAAAAAGTAAGTCATTCACTCCGCTAATAATTACTGCTAACTTTGATTGGTGGCAAGACTAGTTAAAATTAGACTTGAATTTTAAAGGTTAACAATCTAATTTTTGGAAAACGAGTAGTATACTCAGGTTTCGAAAATCGGGGTGTTACATTTATGTTAAAAATTTAAAAGTGAAATGATTCATTACTTGAATGTGAATTGAGAACTCCTAACATGCAAATGAATATGAAAAGAGCAATCGTTTCAAGCTCGACGTGTTATCATGCAATAACCAATTTGCGGGTAACTTACTTGATGGATTATGGGCCTCTATCATGGAGAATATTTTAATAGTCTCCATCCTAGGCACTAGGGATTAGATCAATGGTTTATATGACCTAAAGATAAGCTCACACACAACTAGTTGTACATTCAATTAGTTGTGTGTGGGACATAGTTATGGTGTTTTTATGTCATCTCACCCTTCAAGAGTGGTACCCTCATAATGAAAATGGGATGCCTAAAAAATCAGGTTGATCCAACCATTAGATGATACCCGTATGAATGTAGAAGTTTTTGGTTGGTTGTTCATTGTTTTCTAGAATGCGTCCCACCTGATGGTTGGATTGACTAAAGTTTGGGGCTTCCCATTTTATGGCTTTGATGTTATACAAACAGATGCACTTTAGCTAGTGACGCTACTAGTAGCCATCGGTGCTATGTGGGTCCCACCATGATGTATGTGTTTTATCCATGCCATCCATCCATTATTTCAGGTCATTTTAGGGCTTGATTTCAATAAAAAAGGCAGATCTAAATCTCAGGTGAACCACACCACAGGAAAATAGTAGCGATTGAATGTCCACCACTAAAAACCTCATAGGGCCCATTATAATGTTTATTCAACATATGTAGACACCCCACCTAGGGGTTGATAAGCTGTAACGTCCTGGATTTTCACTGTTTTGGATTTCCAAAAATCCTTAATTTTTTTTTTTTGTAATTAACTTATATTATTACTTACTGACCATTGGCACTCAATGTTAGTTTATACCCGAGTGGAACCAGTAAAGAACCACACAAGTTCGATTAATCAACCGTAGGAAGCCAACAAATCCGTCCGATCACTTGAACATCAAGTTTAGCCCCATGATTTACTCACATATGGCCCAAAATCTAACCGACCCATCACTAACTAATCAAGACAATCATAACTAAATTAAAGATCTAACCGAAGCCGAGTCAGATAAGGCCCGGATCTTGACTAATAGACCAAATCAACTCTGTTACTCTTTTAGCCTAAAACTGACAGTTTAGAGTAATCATGACCAAATCTCTACTCTCACTAGCTATAAATAGGCTACACTATGAACATAGTTAATCCAAACCCTAATCATTGACCACGAGAAATCTCAATACCTAATTCATTCTAAAAATGCCCCAATTTTTCGAACAAGCTTTAGACCGCTCGTTGGTAGGCTACTAGTTCCAAACCTATAGAATAATGTTCGTCTTACTGGGCTCGACGTCCATCGTTGGAGTCAGACCAGGGTAGTATCCAGAACTGCCCAACTTGAGCCGAAGGACGAGCGCATGAGAAGTGCAAATACCCTAAAGGAAGAAGCTGAAACTTAAGTAAATTTGGTCGTCCACTCTTATGCAAAGTTGATGATTTCAGACTGTCGGTTTACAACCAAACTTCACACGTAGGGATATTTTCATGCTCATATCCGTATAGCCGCGGCCCTGATCAACTATCGGTGACCTTTGAACAGAATTCTAATCATATCTGTTGATCAACACATCCAAATGGCGGGCCGATCATATCCATACGTAGATCATTATTAGGATTAACTATCCTACGGTGTATATCAATATGTACACTCCATAGTGGGCCCTAGAGGCTAGAAAAACCCTCCCATAGGGCTAGTATAATAAAAACTTAACCCTTGGGGCCATTTGCACCAAATTTGACATTATAAAAGGGCCTCATTTGGGTACCCCCTCTCCCCATACGAATTTGCCCTAGAAGAAAGAAAATGAGAAAAGGAGAAGAGAAAGAGGAGAAAGGGAAAGGGAGAGCTTGGAAGCATGAGGGTTTGTGCACCTTCACCCTCTCATCTCCTCTATAGCAACACCGTCCTTCATTGGTGTCGATTCGTGATGATTGAATGTAAGTATGAAGTTATGTTTGTAGGTTTAGGTCTTGGGTTAAATTTCTTCCAATTCTTACAAGCTTGTATGCTTATTTAGGCATTTCAACAATGATTTTCTAACACTATAACCCTACGGACGCCGTGAATCGAGCGGATCGTCACAAGGTGCGGACTATTATCCTTAGGTGGCCTAACACCAATTTTAGTATGAGTTTAATGATTATGAATGTTAGAATGATGTGCTTGAATAATCTAGAGAAAACCTAGCCAAGACCCTACATGATAGGTCCCCCCTAAATTCCATAAAATGAATGAATGTTGTTTATTTGTTCTTCAACATGATTGAGTTTGATTTTGGTGTAGCATGTTGTTCATCTCATATGCGATCCTAGTATAACCTTTCTTGTGACATGCATGATTGCATTAATCCTTGTTGTATGTTTATACTATGAATGGTGTATAACTCTTGATCTCTTTGGTAACCCCACTCAACATGCACACACATTAATTTCATATTTTTGTTAGTAGTTGTATTGTAGAAAATCTGAATTTTTATGTTTAATGTATGAGTGCATGACTTTACTAGTGTTAGAAGGCGAATCCGAAATTGTTGGAATATTATTGAATCTCATAAACCCCTGGGTTGGTCAGGGAACTGAAGTGGGAAAAGGTAGTCCCGTTAGTAGGACCATCTTGCGACTAAACCAGTGGATTTGGGCGGATGTGAATGGGCGATAGTAGTTGGACTACATGGGTCGCTTGTACTCGATGTCGTCCGTCATGTGTTCACCTGAATTCGCATGGTCTAGTTCGCCTACTGACTAACCATATTTGTTAGACATGTTTGCTCACACCTGTATGGAACCTGGAACACCCTTCAACCGCTGAAGCCCATTAATAACCATTTGAAATCGATCCACTGACTCGAGAGCCAGACATGGTGGAATGGGACACTGTGTCCGAGCTGTCGGCCTACGCTGGGGTGACGAGCCTCCCCGTATTGACCGCGAGCGATTCCTCTTCTCAGCACTCCCCATGTGCTTCAAATCGGGGATGAGGAACCAGATGGGATCAAGGATCGCGGGGTCATGACCTCGCACGTTGAGGGGCCTTGGCCTTGCAACCAGTCGAGGGCAATGATACGTGGGGTGTACTAGTTTTTCCAATCTGCTGGATGAACGGAATTAACTAAATACTCGGCTAACATTATTCACGCATCGCATTAGCAAGGATTTGACGACTTGGCAGTTGAGGCGCAATGAGGGAGTGTTGGTCATGCGCGATCGTTAGACGAAGTCGTTCGAGAGAGTGTTGTTGTAAGGTCAAGCAATCATATCATAATACATGCACATACATTAACAAGACTATTTAGGGATCTGTGAATGTATGTCTTTTATTAAATTCGTCATATAATTGATACTTATTGTAACTTAAGGCTAATAGTAACCACTGAGTTAGCTACTCACTCCCACTCTGGGACGATGTTTTAAAACACCAACCAGACCATTTACTAGATGCAGGTAAGGCGGAACTCGATGAGCTGAGCGGGGTGAGCATGGATAAGGAAGAGGAGCTTCCCTACTTCCAGACTTTCGGCGGATCCTTTTAGTTTGAGTTCGGGCTATCGCGGGATATGGGCCAGGGCTCTAGTCGCTTTAGGTCATGTATAGGTGGGACTAGTTCCGTATTTAGATGACTTGAGATTTGTGGTTTAGATATTTTTATATTTAGTGGTACTCGATGCTGCTTATGACTTACTTATGTTGCATGCTTTGTTGAACTTTCCATTGTTTATGAGATCATCCAAATATAATTAAAATTTGAAGCCCATTAGGGCACCCATGACACCTGGGAATTCGGGAGCTGAGTTCCTACACGGCCCCTGAAAACCCGGGGTGTTACATAAGTTGATCGGTCAACCGGGTCAACCCAGTTTAACCCAATCAACCCAGTTAACTTAGTCCAACCTAATAAAGTCAGTCAAATTAGTTAACCTAGTCGACTTAGTCATCTTAGTCCAACCTAGTCAATTTAGCCTAACTTTAATTAAGCCCAAGTCCAAGCCCAGTTTAAGACCATACCTAGGCCCATTAGAACCTAGGATCACAATAATGGAGATACAAGAACAAGGGTAATACACCACCCCATGAGGTCACCAGTGAAATGTAATGCCCCAGATTTCGCAACCTGAGTTTAGTACTCATTTTCCAAAATTCCAAGTGTTAACATTCAAGGATAGCCTACATTTCATCATATTTCAATTATCATTCCAAAAAATGAACATCGCAGGGGAAGAAAAGGAAATCATGCATAGAGGGAAAGTCCAAATTAAAACATGCATACCAAAATAACCAAAGGGCTTATACAAACCAATGTATCAAGTATCGCACAAATACAGGGATGAACTAAATTAACTATGAAAGAATTTTAAAATGCAGCTAATCTTTGCTACAAGATCATCCAACTCTTCTTAGGACAGATAAGGTCGTGTGTCCCGAGCATCCACATCATACTTCACGTGAGCATCAACCTACCCATCACTTAATCTCCTGCACCAACTAAATATAGTTCGATTATATCAATGACTATCTTAATAAAGTATACCCTCAAGATTTACCAAAACATCATAATAGTTAAGCATAGTTTGTTAGGCAAGTCTACAATAAACAATTCACAATAACCATCATAATAATAAAGTAAAGCTTAAAAGAGAAGCATACATCACACTAAATAATTTACAATGGTACTCTTGTTTAAATGCATCGATGCATGAATGCACAAGTTACGAGAGAGTCTTCGGTATGCATTACTCGGTATCTTAAGTGACATATAACAATGACCCAAAGTCACAAGAGACAGTCATCGGCATTACCCAAATCCATTATAATTTCGGAACAGTGATCGAATTAGGCAAGCCAAACTCTCCTCAAGATAACAGACGAACTCGGTGAGATAAGGCCGAGTCAACTCAGCAGTGGAATAGATAGTCGACAACCCATGCTTCTTCGCCTTCTCCTCCTTTTTCTTTTCTCTTTTTTGTAACATCCCGAATTTTCACCGTTTTGGATTTTCAAAAAAAATCCTTGATTTTTTAAAAAATTAACTTATAATATCACTTAAAGGACCATTATCACTTAATGTTAGTTTATACTAGGGTGGACCAGTCTAGTTATGATGGGACCAAGTGCAGGCCGCCAAGTCAGATGGCCTGTTTACACTTAGCAACAGCCCGTGTGGGCCGCCCAGCGACCGAGGAAGGTCAGAAAAATCTAAAATTTTAGAAAATCATAGATCTCACTGGGCTTGTGGTCCATCACGGACTATAGACTCAGTGGACACCCAGAACTGGGATCTGGCACTAGCCGAATGCACCCACCAATGCCAGAATTGGAATCTGGCACTTACAAATGAAACCGGGATACCGGGTGTTCCAGCCGTCAGATTTCTTCCAAAATTGTGATGACGGTTTAATATATTTTTCTACACCCGTCCACCAAATCTGGGTCCCGATCGTGGCATGGTGACCGTTGATCGCAAATTAGGCCCGTACGATCAAACCCCATATCCGATCGTTCCCAAATTTTGTGTGGCCCTTCATCGGGCCATGAACCACTTATCCTATAAACTTCATGGCCAGAGGGCCACCAGAACCGTTCCAATCACCCAAATGGGACCCACAGGGCCATTTAAAGGTCGGAAACGCTTACTCAGATCATATATCCATTCATCCGTTTTATCTCAGATTTTGCATGGCCCCTCATCGGGCCATGAGACACCTATACCCCGAATTTGGTGGCCGGAGGGGTGATAGGGCCGCCTCAACATCAAATAGGGTGTCCTATAGGGCTATTTTGGGAAAGCTTGGAAACATAAGGCCAAGGGAGCTAACTCTAGGGAATAAACCCTAGCTCTCTTTCATAACTCCATTCTCCAACAACAACCCCTTCCTCCTCTCCCTCATAACTTTCTCAAATCTCCCACCACCAAACCTCTCTCCCTCATAAATCCTCAATTCCCCTACAACCCATCTCTCTTCCTCATAACTTCTCCATCTCCCAACAACAAATCTCTCCATCATAGCCACCACATTATCTAACGACCAAGGAGAGCTATGGTGGACCTTAAATCGAGGTGGGGCCCACGAAAATCAAACCTCACATCTCCCTACCTCATCTCCAAGAAGAAATCTCATCCGCAACCGCCCTTTTCATTCCGTTGATCGCCTAGGTAAGATCCAACACTCATTCTCCTTAAAACCCTTGTGATAAGAAGGGTTTTGCTTGAGATTCTAACATGCAAATGTTGCTTTAGGGATTCCAACTGATCAACCCCCGAAATCCACCCTCCTAGGGCGTTCCCAAGCCTTCAACGAATTCGAAGGTGCGGACTATTGTTCTTAGGTGGCCTAACACCAATTTTATTATGGGTTTAATGATTTTGATTGTTTAGATGTTATGATTGGAGAAACTAGAGAAACCCTAGGAATTGCATGATTGTTGAAATTCGTATGGGATGCATGTTGATCCTCATTTGGTGTTGCTATTGCCTTTCACATGATTGGGTATTTGGATGATTAGGTGCTCATGCCTTGTTAATTTTTCCCTACATTGTTGTTTCATAGAATGTATGATGATCGTGTGCATATGATTTCTTGCAATGGTGGAAGTGGTTAACTTCCTCCCACACACATACACACCTCACTTACACTTGTATTATGATATTGTTGGCCTTGCTTGGTATGAGAATCTGAATTGTATGTTGAGAAGCTTGAGAACATAAAGGTTGTATATGCTAGATGACGCATTGGTAGGCGGCATGCTAGGGATTGCTACTCGTACCCTTGGGTTGGTCAGGAAACATGAGGAGAGCGAAGGTGGCTCCATTTGTAGGACCGCCTAGAGGCTAAACCGTGGGTTTTGGGCGGGTGTGCTCAGGCTGCTGTAGTTCGACTACGTGGGACCCTTGTGCCCGAGGTCACTTGTCTCACACTCACCTGACTCATACGGTCTAGCCTACTGACTGATCAACCCTGTTTGTTAACCTTGTGTGCTCACATATGTATGTAATCTGAACCACCCTGCAACCATTGTAGCCCATCGATAATCCACCTGAAACTGGTCCACAGCCTCGTGAGCTGGGCATGGTGGAATGGGACACTATGTTCGAGCTGTCGGCCTACGCTGGGGTACCGCGCCTCCCCGTAGTGACCACGAGCGATCCCTTCCTTTCGGCACTCCTCATGTGCTTGGAGTCGGGGATGAGGAACCCGACGGGATCACGGACCGCGAGGTCTCGGCCTCATGCGTTGGGGGGTCTTGGCCTCGTAACCAGCTTAGGGCATTGATACGTAGGGTGAATCAGAATCCTCAACCTGTTGGATAAATAGACTTAACTAATAACTCGGCTAACACGATCGTATTACAGGCATTAGTTAGGGTGGCGACTCGAAAGTCGAGGTCGCTCTGAGGGAGTGCTGTCATATGCGATCGTTAGATGGAGTCGCTTGAGGGAGTGTTGTGGTGAGGGCATGCATCATATCATCCCGCATGCATGTATTTACATAAGAGTTGTTAGGTGTTGATGAATGACTGCTTTTCGTTAAGTTCATATTACAATTGATGCCTGTTATAACTTGAGATCAATAGTTCACACTGAGTTGATCACTCACTCCCACTCTGGGACGGTGTTTTAAAACACCAACCAGACCCATTCATAGATGCAGGTGACCCAGTGCATGAGGAACCTGACGAGGTGAGCTTTGACGAGGAGGATGAGTTCTCCTACTTTCAGCTGATGGACGGCTCTCCATCGGCTTGATCGGGCTGAATTTGTATTTGCTGAGCCGTGGGCTCTGCTTTAGTCTTTTGGATAAGCCTTTTTTCATTATCCTGTTGGGCAACGCCTTGGGCGATCCTTTATTATTTATGGACCTGTATATTTGTGAGATTTCCTTCATTTCAGTAGACTGGTGCGATTGTGCTTCATGCTTCTGGTAATTCCAAATTGCGTAGTTAAATTTGATTAATCATAAAAACCATAAATGCATGATAAGTGACACTCGGGAACTCGGGAGTTGAGTCTATGCACGACCCCCGATTTTCTGGGGCGTTACATTTTCTTTCTTCTTCCTTTCCTCACACTCTCTACTGGAGTATCTAGAAGCGAATCAAGGCAGGAAACATGCCTCGATCTATTTGATTCGACATTACCCCGATCTTGCATGCATGCCTTTAATTAGCTACCATAGATGGAGTTCTGAGTGTTTTGTCCACCTATTGATGGGTTTGATCAGAGAATGGGGCCCATTTATGATTGGTGTAGTTTTCTTCCTAAAGGGCCGGGATTCGTTGGATGGACGATTAGGATTGTGAGAAAAATCTTCACTTAGATTGCCAACTAAACAGACAAACGGAATGAAACCAGATTTTCTGTTAAAAAAAAAAACTCATGCAGTTGATCTTTTGCTCGACATTGTGCTCTTGGACGAGGGAACTAGTGTGTGAATCTTATGGAGTTTTGATCGAAAACTAATCCCACACCTGATGGACGGTTTGGATTATCCATCTGGATGATTATGGCAGGCCAGGATCGAACGCAATGGACAATTTCTATTTAAATGCCCACGGGTGAGAAACTATAAAAGGAGAAGAAGATTTTCTTCTCTGGCCTTTTTCGAGTCAAAGTCGGCTTGACCGGATTCTAAGTTTAGTGCACTGTGGTGCACACTCGTTAATACACCTACCAAAGCAAAGTTGGGGTCCACAGAGTTTTTTAGCAAGATCCACACCAACCATCTGATTCTAATATTTCATTAGAATATATATGGAGTGATGAGGCATATCCATACCTCAGATGGGCCATATCACTTGATTTTGTGCATTTAAATGTCATTTTCCAATGATCCAACAATCAAATAATTTCCAAATCGGATCATAAAGGTTACTAATAGGTTTCTACTTGTGAGGTTTTACTGCAATTTGAATCCTATAAATAGGTTTCTACTTGAAGATTTTGAAATTCAAAGTGTAATCTACGTGTGTACACACATACTTAGTTTAAATTTAAATAATTACGCCAGATTACTTCCAATACCTGAGTGTTGGAAAATTCAGGGTGTTACACGTAATATGGAAAAATTCCATGTGGCGTGTACACACGTTAGATTGACTTGTCAGTGTAAACTCACTTCACTTGGAAGGGAAAAGAGACAGTGATGCCCTCCCCTTTAGCCAAAATTATAATCTATGCCATCGATCCAATTGCTTGGATTTCACTACGTGCTAGTAGCCAATCCCGGCTCTTAAAGCCTATTTTGCTCATGGACTTCCTAAGAATTATAAAAAAAATAAAATTAAAAAAAAAATGACTAGAAACTTTATAAATATCCATTCCCTTTCATTTCAAACCATCTCTTCCAAACACCCAGGGACCTTTCACCCACCTCATTCAGCCTAGACTCATCTCATCCCTCCACCAAAGAGAAGTGAGAGTTAAAGGAAAGGAATCTAGCCTAGGTAAGCCAAGCCAAGCTCAGCCCTTAGTCACCCGAGCAACTAAAAACATTGATCTAATCTACTCATTCCTTCCTCAATTGTCTTGCTTACTTAGCCCATGAACATCTCATATTGCATGCATTACATTTGTAACACCCCGTACCTTTAGAACACAGGTGTTACATTTTAAACCCACATCAATCTAAATCAGACTGGATTAACCAAATAGCTTTAACTCAACATACACAGGATGGGGATTCCGGTCGACATTAAGGCCATCCATTAGGGTCTCCAGGAGCCAGGACGCACCCTACAGCAGTCAAGAAGGTGAGGTTATCCGAACACTCTAAATTAAAACCCCTCTGTCGATGGATACTGTTACAACACACTTGTCACCAACACTTGGGAGTTACTCAGTAACCAATCAAGCCTTCATCATAACCAATACCTTATATTAACCGTTGAAAATAAGTATCAGGCCCACTCGACCGACAGATCGCGTCATAAGGGCCAATAATAACATAAAGAAGTGTGTAATGGCCCACCTGGGCCTCACCATCGGCCCAAAGTGGGCCAGGATCCCTGTGTAGGGTCCCTAATGCGAATGGACAGAGTGGATTACGATATTAACATCTCAGCGGGCTCCTACACGGTACGTGTGCACTGAGAGTGCTTGTGCACGAAGTGCACTGGAACCACTGTCTCGGTCAAACAAGCTTTGACCGAGCTCTTTTGCAAATAAGAGCAAAATCGCCAAAATAGAGATTCAAATTGGCGATCTTTAAGCTCCTAGGTGGCCCACCCTGGCCACTTTCTGAGCCATCTAATCCGTTCAAATTCTCCGTAGGGCCCAGCTTAACAAAACCGTATAGCCTTTCCGTCCCTTGTAAACGAACGTAGGAGATAGGTTATAGTCGTCCAACGCATTACACATGGAAGGCATCCCAGAGTGGGGACCACAATGAAATCTGTTGGACGGCTCACGATCGGTCCGATCGTGCAATCCCATCCGTCCATTTTCCTGTTGGAGGCGTGCTCTTCTTTTGCTGGAAATGGTGGAGCATCCACCTGTAGCAAGGAAAGAGAGAAGGAACCTTTCCCTTCTTGGAAACCGGCTGCTGACCGTCCGATGGACCACATCTAACCGTTGGAGCCCTCTCCTCCACGACTATAAAGGGAGCCCTGTAGCTCTTGGGATTCGCGCCGAGAGAGAGAGGGAGAGAGGGAGGGAGGGAGAGAGAGAGAGAGAGAGAGAGAGAGAGAGAGAGAGAGAGAGAGAGAGAGAGAGAAACAGGGAGACCGACCCCCCTGTTGCAGCTTGAGAGAAGCAGGCAGCGGTCGTCCCAGGTAAGAAATTTTTCCATTCCCCTGTAGCTTCCAACTAGTTGAAGGTGACACTTGCCTGGACCGAAACCAGGCCAAGCAATGGTTGAGTTCGGTCCAGCAACAGTGGTGTTTGGGTCGAGCCAAGCAATGGCCCCGTCTCAGACTGCAACATAGTCGATTAGGAACACCAGTTCAGGCCTCATTTGGGCTTTGTTTTGAGCTCTCTGTAGAGTTTCAAGACCAGCTTAGGGTGCAAACAAAAAATGATGGCCATATCAGGTTGGAAACCAGTCAAACAATGGTCAGGTTCAGACAGACGACAGGCTAACTGATGGTGGTTTTCCAGGATGAGGAACCAGCCAAACAATGGCTGTGTACTCGGACTGAAATCCAGGCCTAGTTCGGGTTGGAGACTGGCCAAATGATGACCGTGATCCGGCCCCTTAATGGCTGAGGGACGGGCTGAGTTTATGTCCCTATTTTTAGTCTGAAATTGAGCCGATCAGTGGCTTTGTTTCGGGATGAAGACAGACCATGCGGTGGCAGTACCTTGGGGCTGAAATCAGACCCAACTGTGGCGTCTGTCTTGGGCCAGGATCATGTCAAACAGTGGCCATATATCAGGTAGAAATCAGGCCAATGCAGTGGCATTTTTCGGTCTGAAAACCTGACCACAGCGCTGTTTCGAGCCTAGGCCAAGCCAATTAATGGCTGAAGTCTGGGCTGAAAATGGCTTCCAGACAGGTCGTGAACAATGAATCTCCTGAGGGCTGAGATCTACTCCCAATCGAGCTAAACATCGTCCTCAGTTCTGGGCTGGTGCAGCCCATGGGTTGGGCTAGAAGACTACCACCGTGCAGGCTTGAGATTTGGGCCTCGAGCTGGGCTGAAACCAGCCCAGGAATGGGCCGTATACATCACCAGATGATGGGTTGGAAGCAGCCCCTGGACCTAAGCCGAGCGCATCATCAGGGTGGACTGCACCCGAGGGTATAACACAGTGGGCCTCACTTCCATCGGGGGTCACCCCTTGCTCAGGGTGGGCTGCACCTGAGCTCCAGCCTCAGTGAGCCGCACATGAGACCCCAACTTAATGGGCCGAGGATAGCCCTGTGAGTGATCAACATCAGGCCCTAGACAAACGAGCTGGGCCAAAACTGAGGCCAGCTGCGATCTGAAACTGATCTCAACCGCACCTCACTAGGGTTGTGGGCCCTGAACATTTCAGTAAGGTGGGCCACACCATGATTCACAATGGGCCGCACCATGCACGCCCGCTATGGGCCTCACTTCGTGGTGGGCCACAGCATCGGTTGGCCCATTTAAAAATGGTGGGCCGGCCTTGGTGAAGGGCTAGCCTTTCTTTTGAAGTCTTGCAGCCCAGCCAGTCCTTGGGCCACCTTAGGAGCCAAGGAATTGGGCCAAATCAGACCCAAGTTGCCAGTTCAGGTCTAAACCTTAACCCAGTCAGGCCTCTTGTTGGAGCAAGCATGAATGGGCCTGATTCTCTTGGTGGAAGCCCAAACAACATTCACAATGGGTTGTCAACCTTCCACCAACCGTCACACTTAAAGATGTATTATCTAATGCTGAAAAAAAATCGTCAAGGAACTATTCGAGCGACGTGGAGCCATTTACTGCTCAAGGACATTCGCACCTAGGGGCGCATTACGACTTTTCTGGTGATGAACTTCCTCCCCTTAAGCTTTCCATCCCTAATTAGACCAGAAATAATAGTTTTATTAATTTAATGGCTAGTTAGACTAGTGATAAACTGTGTGTGGGAATAGACTGCATTCACTTGACTTATCTATTTAACATGCTTATTCTCGTTTAAACTCTTGATTACTCTGAACTGCCTAGGTGGATAATCTAACCATTCACGTCATGTATCTTATGTTAACTCAGTTAGTGTGTATTGATAGAAATATATGTGTTGTTCCTTATTCTCTATTTATGTTAAGATTTGTTATGATGATATGACACACATACTGTTGGAATCTCTTCATGTGAAGTTCTAAGCAAAGGAGAGTCCGTGTGTAGGGTGTAATCAGACTAGTTGTGATGTGAGTAGGCCCCTAACATGGAGGTTTTGGTGTTGGTATTTGACCATGGGGTTTACCATCCATGTGTGGTTTCACCTAACTGACTTGGGATGAACTTCATAACCTTTCTAATACCAATGTTTACTCGTTTTTGAACCATTCATATCGTCATGTTTTAAATTGCCACGTTTGGTAATTTCAACATTTCATTCCCAGTCGGCATTGGTGGTGGCCCCTTTATATTGAGTTGATTGACCACATATTGGTGGGTACCACACACACCCTAAGACGGTAGCCTCATGGGCCGGAGATGGTAGTCATGGGATACTATGCCCGAGCCGTCGGCCTATGCTAGGCCACGCGCTCCCAGTAGTGACCGTGAGCTAAATTTAATTGTCTGAGTGTAATTGGACTAATAACGGATTGACTAATCATGCATACATGGCACATACCATCATCTATTGTTATCGTACGTGATGTACGTATTTTGTCCGACTGGATGAGATTCCCCAGGTCGATGATTGCATGGGTGACGAGCCCACTGTCCGCACGGATGAGCATCCCCGGGACGATGATTGCATTTTATACATCTATGCACTTAATAAGACTGCATCTACTGTATTTTGGATTACCTGTGTGTTTTTATGCTATTCCTTATTTAGGGCGGCGATGTGTAATCTTGAGGGGAGATCATACTGAGCTGGCCACTCATTCATCAATGTTTAACCGTTCAGAGGACGCAGGTATAGGAGTCGATGAGTACGCGGTTGACTTGGAGGAGGTGGCGGTCGAGGAGGAGCTCTGCATCGAGGAGTCGCAACAGGAGGCGGCCGCCTATTTTGGTCTGAACCAGTAGATTAGTCCTTTATTTTTATTTCAGTACATTTGGAATTTGAAAAACTTGAGGTTATGTAATTGACTGTCAGCTGAGTGGGCCAGAATATTATTCTCATTTTAGATCACATTTATGCTACGTTTTATTCCCGCTATGCGCTTTGATTTATTGGTTACCACTATTAGTAGTTAACTCTTGGGATTTTGGAATGCGAGTCATGTACTCGGGTTCTAAAAACCAGGGCATTACAACATTTGAGTACCCGGTTAATTTGAGTGTATGCTCCACGACTTACCAAAACATTGAATCCTACGAAAAAACAAAAAACTTAATTGACTGGTTATTTGACTGCTTCCTCAAGTGGATGAGTCAGGGTAGATTTATCTTACCCGGGCCATCACTTGTTATAGTCATCGCATTATCACAAAGCATCGCACACACATTTATATAATTTAGTGCCTAAGAACTAGTCTAATCCCTGATATTTTATTTAGTCCTGTGAATTAGAGACCATACACTTGTATGAGTAAAGAGAGTGCCTAATACTTTCACTTTTTGTAACTGTGGTCCTCTACCCAGAATTTATGCTTGTAGATCAATGAATCATTTTAGGATAGAGTATCTAACTTATCATTTTCATAAGGCTCCTAAAATATCTAGCAATTGTGGAAATATGAGCAATTGGCTAGTGGTAAGGCTGTCAATGGGCTGAGCCTGTTATAGGTCTCAACCCATATTTTGAAATGTTTTGGGTAAGGCGGTTAACGGGCTAGGCATGTGATAGGTCTCGCCCAAATTTTGAAATGTTTCAAGTTGGGCCATCGAGCCGGCCCTATTCAAAATTCTAATTTTATAGGCTTAAGCCTGACCCATTGACACCCCTAACTAGTGACAACTTCGGTCAAATATAATACCCCACCATGCATATATATATATAATATATATATATATATATATATATATATATATATATATATATATATATATATATATATTCCAAAAAATCATTCAATCCCGATGATAAGGTCATGCAGACCTCGAAGAAGGGAACAAACAAATACTACCTTGAACCAAAACTTGTGTGGCCCTAGAGAGGGTTTTAACATGGTTTCCTTTGACGTGGTCCACTTGAAATATACTTCATTTTTGGGCTCATGCCATAAAATGATCTGAAAAAAAATGGAAGGGCAGTATGGATGAAACACATACATCATGGTGGGACCATTGGCCAGTGCACCGACAGTAGCCAAACCGCGTCGTGTACAAACACCATGTGGGCCTCACACACCGCTAGTTTGGACTTACAACTTGCTGAGCCCTCGCAGTCGGTGTGTTTATATAACGGTGCATCAGGACATTATCACGTCCTCATGCATTATCGACTTCAAAATTCCTCGTAAGAAGGTTTGACTAATCTCACACGCGCATGTATTACAACACCAGACTAGGCCCACATGCATCAAGGAGGCATAAAAATGACAGATCCAAGCCGTTCATTAGGTGGGACTCAACATATAAATGTGATAAATGGTTTATTTTACCTTATCTGATGGATCAAATGTATGAGAATGGATCCTTAAACAAACGTTGAAAATACATCTGACTTGTTCCTTAACTAATAAGAAAGAAGGCCTGATTCTCAGTTCCATGAGATCATATCTTTGGGCCCACCCATTGGACGATTTGGATCTAGTATACATATCTAATATTTGCACGAATTGATACTTGTACGGGAGTGGCTATTCAGGCGCGTGGGATTAGCTGACATCTACTCAGGCAGATGCTACACCTGTGATTCCATCCAAGTTGGAGAGGTTATTCTTCTCGACGAATTATATTCCTCACACGCAAATCCATGCTATGCTGACGTCAGCTGTGGGGTCCATGATTTGATGATCCTGACCGTTCATCTTAAGGGCTTCACTTTCAATAGTGAGTTCCTTACAAGTTTCCCACATTCGAAGATCTTAACCTTTAAGATTTGATTTCTTTTCCCTCGCTGAACGTGGACGGTTGATTTTTTATTTTTTTTCAAAATCACATATCCACATGTTAGTATATCACAGTGTTGATATGGACCGTCCACATCGGGTCCCATCAGATCTACGTTGGGATCGCCGGACTGCAGGCCCCACGTGAACGGGTCTAAAGTGGACCCACCTATAATGACGCTGGATCGTTGGATAGGATTTCGGATTGCTCATGGTCCAGATATCACCTTGATCGAGTGATCATAACCATTGAAATCAGGTCCTGCAAATATGACACCTCTGTAGGACATCCAATCCATGCAAAAGGTGGGACCCACCGTTAATATCACATTGTTAAAAAATCAAGTTGATCCACTCATCAGATGGGGCACGCTATCAAAATAAAGTGACATCCTATATTCTGACTTAACATGTAACAACGTAGGAAAAACAGGATTACATGCAACGATAAATCCAACCGGCCGTAGGTGATCACTTCTCTAATTGTACAGCTGTGATTATCCATCCGTGGAGATTTTCAGGTCTTGTGCAATCTACGGTGGATTCCTACCATCCAACGGTCTTGATCATAAGTGGATCACTTCGGCCCACCTGTGATTAAATACAAGAATGTCCGTACCAGACCATAGCTCATGGAACCAATTCCATTCCAAGTTGTGGCCACTGGCTGGTCAGCTTTAACGTGGAGGATTTATTTGATACTCTGCACATTGTGATGGTTCATACGCATGCACTCAAATTTGCAAACATGAAATACATATCACTTAAATCAAACCGTCCAAATTATGGGACCCACAATTTGGATTAATTCAACGGTCCTAACATTTGATTTTGAATTCCAGTAATTGACTATTTTCATTCTGGCTATCCATCATTATTCGCTCCTATCAGCTAAAATATCTGAAGTGGGGCCCACAAGGGAGAATAATGGTTTGGACCATCAATGGTGGGGCCCATCAGGTTGGATGAACCTCATCAACCACCATGGTGGGGGCCTTGTGCAATGGTCTGGTGAGCTGCTCAACCTATATTGGCAACTAACAGAAGGGGAGTTGTACCCTCCCAAGGACGTGCAGTCAACTCAGGTTCTGTTTAATCAGGTGGGCCCGTATTTCATCAATCCCCACCGTTGATCTGTTCAGGAAACCTTCCATGGGCCACGTCCAAAGAAATTTCCATATTTTATGGGACGTGGATTGTACATTGAGGAGCTCACCACGCTATAGCATGTGTGTATACTCTGTGGAGCCCAGCCTTATTATGTGTTTTATCCATGCCATACATCCGTTTTTCCAGGTCATTTTATGTCATGATACCAAAAATAAAGTATATAAAATTCTCAGGTGGACCACACTATAGGAAACAGTGGGAATTAAGTACCTACCATTGAAAACTTGTTGGGGGCCACCGAAGTATTGGATGAAGCTGATATTTGTATTTTACCTTCATCCATGTCTGTTTGACGTTATCAACAGGTTGGATGACAGATACACATCCATGTGGGCCCTAGGGAGCTTTCAGGTTTCAACAGTGGACAACATTATCCTTATTGTTTACTGTAGTGTGGTCTACTTGAGCTTAAAATCTACCTCATTTTTTGGCTCACGATGTAAAATTATCTGGTAAAACGGATGGACGGAGTGGATAAAATAAAAAGATCACGGTGGGTCCCACAGAGTATCCACACCATGGTTCCTCTCCATACAATCGGCGTTGTATTTTATGAAGCTGGCCGCCTAACACGGCCCCCCCTCCTTTAGTTGCCGGTGTACCATACCATTACTTCTCTCCTTGACCGTCCATTTTCTGGTGAAAAAAATTAAAAGGTTATAAGCGTTCGTGAAGCCGTCCATCGACGGTGGACCTTAACTGATCAATGGTCTAGATCACCGAATCATGGGCTCCACTCATTCAAAATGAAAACCCGAGTATATTGTGCAAATCCTTGGGTCGGGGATCATGTACTTTCCTATACGACCTTTCCTAAGCCCATGCGCGCGGACAATGCAGCTTATTTGAACGCCGGTATATCTCCCATCTTGGTGCACAAGTACATAATCCACTCCGTCCATTAGATGTGCCCCATATAGAGAATTCTTCTATTAAAATATCAAGTCACTCTACCGGTCAGATCGACCGTAGTCGACTAAACAAATGGATGGCTAAGATACCTTCGAAATGTCTAGCTAATTCCATTTACCTGTTTCAGCATCGTTGCTCATCTGATAACTAACGCAATCTATTTTGTGGGCCAGGAAATCTACATTACCGTACCCATCTGATGGACGGCTGAGACTATGGGTGGGATGCGCGTGTGCTAAGATAAACTCACTGAAAATATTAATAAAACATAGATAAACGATACTCGAGTCCACGGCCACTCAAATCAAGTTGCGGAAAGAATCTACGGCGACGGATAAAAGGGTATTTTAGTAAATTTACATAATAGCTTAAGGAGAGCATGGTTAAAAAATCTCTGTAAAAAAGGAAAGTATCTAATACAACTAGTTGTATGTACGGTTGCCATACAGCTGGTTAATTCAGACATGGAGGATGGTCCAATCACGATCTGAACTGTCCATTTGTTCCATAACACTATTGATGGGCCACGAGTAAAAATATTGCCAATCTGATGATCATAATAATTTCTAACCGTTAATTTTTCAAGTCATAGATTGGATGATCAGCGTTAACTTACCAAAGTGTTTCTAAGAATGATAAGCTGTCCAATATGGTGGCTATTGAGTAGGTTTTTTCCGAGTTGTAGATTGAACCTATCTTTCTCTTCTTGATCTGAACCGTCCATTTTTTATTGGATGGTCGAGATCTATTGAGGGGTTCTTTCTTCATGGTTGATAGTGGTATTGTGTAAAGAATGACGGTCCAGATCGATGATTGGGAAGGTCCATGGCATCGGAATATGGTAGCGTCATCTACATACTGTACACGTGGCAGGGTTATGTGAAAATCAGGTCCGTCCATATGCTCGACTCTATCATGGATGATTCTTATCTCAAAATTCACAAACCTCAGACAATCTTATCCATCCATCTATGGCCATTATAAGAGAAAGTGGAAAACCAATGTAGTTAGCGGTCATAATTTAGGAGTGGGATAAACTGAAGAAAAATCAACGGATAAGACCGTCTCATGGATTCTACGAGTAAAATGTAAGCCATCCATCCTGATACAAGTATATGAGTTGATCCAATCCACACATCACCCTGCCACGTGTCCTACAGAGAGATGGCTCTACCATATTCCGGTTCTTCCATCTCTACCGTATCATTTCCCGCTTAAAAGATCGAGAGCGGATTAGGTGCGGCCCTGGCGTAATCCGCGTTGGTGCAGCCCTTAACGTGGGGTCCACATTGTTGTATGTATTTTGTATCAATTTCATCCATTCATTTTTTCATATCATTTTAGGTATGATTCAATGGATCAGATCTGAATCTATGTGGACCATGCTAAAAAAATAGTGGTGGTTGAACGATCCACCATTTAAAAACTTCCTGAAACTCGTCTTAATGTTGATTTTCCATCCAACCTGTTGATAAGGTCACATAAACCTGGATGAAGGTAAAAACAAATATCATATTGATCCAAAACTTTAGTGGCCCATAAGAAGGTTTTAATGGTCAATCACCATCTTTTTCTAAAGTATTGTCCACCTGAGATTTAAATCTACTTCATTTTTTGGATCTAAGCCCTAATACAATTTGGAAAAACGTATGGACGGCGTGGATATACAATGAATACATCAAGGTGGGCCCCACACTAAGGTTTGTACTGTATTGTGTGAGACCAGGGTCGCACCTAATCCGCTCCCAAGATCATCACCGCGCACCCTAAAAATAGAAAATTCACATGGTAACGCTTACTGGATTTAAGGAGCGGATTACGTGCGGCCCTGGCCCCACCCAACGTGGTGCGGTCCTGATAGTGAATTCAATATTGATATATGGATTTTATATCCACACCGTCCATCCATTTTTTCAGCCCATTTTATTGCATGGGCCCAAAATGAAGCAGATCTAAAAATCTCACGTGGACCCCACACAGGGGACAGTGGTGATTGACTATTAAAAACTTTTTGTAGGCTATTAAATTTTTAGATCAAGCTGATATTTTGTATTTCCCTTTCATCCAGGTCTGTGACCCTATCAACAGGTTTGATGGAAAAAAAAACATTACGGTGGGCCCTGGGAAGTTTTTAGTGGTGGGAGTTCCGTTAGCACTGTTTCTTATAGTGTGGTCCACCTGAAATTTATATCTGTTTTATTCTAGTATCATGTTTAAAATGATCTGAAAAAACCGATGGACGGTGTGGATATACAATACATGCATCAAGATGGGCCCCACCGGCAGGGGCGCACCCTGTTGGCTGAGGCCGGGTTCGGGCCTAATCCCCTCCCCGCTTACTGGCGCGACTGTATATTGACCGTTCAACGCCATCTTTTAAGCGTTGGTATCTCATCAGCCATCCACGCGTCACTCACTATACGACAATCCTCGCCATCCAAATCGTGGGCCCCATTTTCTTCACAATGGTAAAATATTTAAGCACTTTAATATTCTCAGAGGATTTGGACACCGACCATTCTACCTTTAACTGCCATTTGGACGGTTGTAATCATTCGATCAATGTGATTTTCGGGCCATGTTCTGTTCTCGGTGGAACTTAGGAGACGCATGGTTTGGATTAACACGTACGCATGCCACGTGTACACCGGATGAGACAGCACTAATTTCTAAGTGGCGTTGAAATATCACTCCATTCACACAGCCCAACCCTCATAATCAAATCGTTACCTTGTGGGCCCCACTTCCGTTTTTGTAAATCGTTCATGGATGGATGGTCCCCACTAAAAAGATGACATCACAACGTTCCTACCCTTCTTATTGTCTACAGATGGACGGCTGTTTGTTTTAGTTGTCGTCGACGAGAGTGGACGGTTAGAATCATGTGATCTATGCAGTGTTGCTCTTGGCCCACCTATAGGTGGGACCCACCCAACTTTCTGTGATCTGAGCCATTCAGACGTGGGGCCATCATCGTATGGGCTATATCAGACATGAAAACCCATCTCCACCGTCCAATAGGTGTACCCCGCTTTAGTATCGGTACCACACAAAACTCACGGCAATCGGATGGTCCTGGACATCCATGACTGGACCTATCTTCTAAGAACATCTTGTCCATCCATTTTTGCATGTCATTAAATGGATGGTTTGGATCATCGGATCGCTAAGATTCTTTAAAGATGGCCTGGAAAGAGTGTACCCGTCCTAATGGACAGTCCGGAAAGGTGATGAGATTCTAACCAGTCCAAATGCAGCTATGTGTATGGTAAGGTTCCTATACAGCTTAGCCCACCAGACCATTAACTAGGAAATCATCTAAATACTCTACATGTCAGAGGTTTGCTAATTCCATACGCATCTAGAGCCTATATATCCACACTTGGGTACACGTGCAATTGTGAAACACGTGTGTGAAATCTGAAGTGGGCCGCAGCCATAACAGTAAATTGACGGTTAAAAATTTCTTGTTCTTGTCCATTTGTATGTTTTGTTACGCTGTGTCCCACCTGAGGTCTGAAATGGCCTGATTTTTATGCCAGATGATCTTGACAGTGTACCTCACATGATGGAAAGCTCGGATTTCTCACACGTGTGAAAGTATAGGCTCCCACACACGTGTGGATCAACCAACCTCCTGTATTCAGACATGCTTCATCGCAGGGCCGATCACACCGAACGGTCAAAATGCAGGCCGTGAATTGGACCGCTATAAACTCAAACATCGGTAGTCCAATCAAGGTTACTTTTAAGTAGTGGACAACGGGGCCCGGTACTTGGACGGTCCGGATGATCGTGTATGCCTACGTGTAAGGTAATATGAGACGCCACAACTTTTAAAACGGGAGGTTTGCTAGAATGCATCGCAGACGCACTTCCGTAGGATGCGTCAGGACTTTATGTTTTGGGGTTTAGAGTCATCATCCATTGATCCAAGCCGTTCTTATGATGGACCTCATCTTGGATGGCGTAGTGATGGAAACTAAAAACATCTAGATTGGAAAAATCCAACCGTTTATAAATTGACTAATTTACAAAGTATAATCAAAGGACCGAAATCTTTCAATCTGAGTGCAGTGACGGTTATCTACTATCCACGGTAAGAATCATCATATAAGTGGTTTGGTTCGCAAAAGAGGCCTCAGATCCAACGGCTGTGGTCCCGGACGTATCTTTGTAGCGGTACGTCGGGATGTATGGTAGTAAAGTCCTACTACCAGTCTACCACTGGGTCTGAGGGCAGTTCCGTAATTGAAGAAATTATTCACCGAAAGATTTCCCCATTCTCACTTTCCAAATCTCTGCCCTCAATCTTCTTATTAATTGCGAAAAGAGCCCCGCTTCCTTCCATCAAAGCTCTCTCTCTCTCTCTCTCTCTCTCTCTCTCTCCCCTTCTTGCTGAAGAAAAAATCCCTAGAAAAAAGAGGAAAAATCAAGCACTCGATCTTTCGAGGTATCGATTTCGATCTCTATTCGTGAAACTCTCGTATTCGAATCTTTGCTTTTTGCAGTCTTTCTTCTTTGTTCTTTTGATCTTTTCTCTCTGTCTCTCTCTCTCTCTAATTGTTTTTAGGTTTTGATTTTTGACTGAGTTTTAGTTGAATCCTCTTTCTTGTAGTTTGTAATTCTTAGTTTTCGCGATTCGAAGTGATTCCAATTCTGTTTTTGTGTGAACTGAATTGCTTTGCTTGCTAGTTTGAAGTTGTTTCTGTATTGAATCTGCGATTCTTGTTCTTGAATTGCCTTTCACTGATTCTGTTGGAGCGTTTCGTTTCATTTATGACTGTAATTCGGTGGAATTTTTGCTATGGAATTGGTGTTTGGATTTAGTGGTATTTGGGGATTTCTTGGGTTTGCTGTCTCTCTCTCTCTCTCTCTCTATGTATATATATATATATATATATATATATATATCTATATATATATCTATATAATAATACTATAATAATACTAATAATTAGTTATTATTATTATTAGTATTATTATCTGGATGTGCTATTTTGGGAAGGATAGGAGTACATATGGTTCATTCACATTAACATCCAATTGAAGAAAGAGGCGGGGACACCCTGTTTCTTCAATTATAGTTATTATAATTGAAGGAATATGATGTGCTACTTTGCGTGTATCCGCATGGATTAGTCTCACTTCAAAAAAAAAAAAAAAGGATGTACATATGGTTCATTCACATTAACATCTAATTGAAGAAAGAGGTGGGGACACCCTGTGTCTTGAATTATAGTTATTATAATTGAAGGAATAGGATGTGCTACTTTGCGTCTATCCGCAGGGATTAGTCTCACTTCAAAAAAAGAGGTGGGGACACCCTGTGTGTTCAAAAAAAAAAAAACATCTAATTGAAGAAGCAGACTGAAAAACATCGTCCCATGTATGACGAAAGTTTGTGCAAGTTTATGAGAACCTACTTGATTTAAATGGTTATAAAAAACTCAAGAAAATCAGGGATGCAATGTCCCCAAATCTTTTAACTGGCACAGGGGGTGACATATCGTCGATCTGAACTATTCATTCATTCATACAAATAGGAGCAAGCCATGGTGCAAGAATCACGGCACCTTCATAGAAATGTTAGCAATGTCTCCAAATCTTTTAACGGGCACATGGGGTGACCTATTGTCGATCTGAACCATTCATCCATTCACAGAAGTAGGAGCAAGCCATGATGCAAGAACCATTCATTCATTCTTTCTTGTAATTTGTAATTTGGAGTTTTTGCGATTCGAAGTGAACTGAATTGTTTTTGCTTGTTAGTTTGAAGTTGCTTTTGTATTGAATCTGCGATTTGTGTTCTTGATTTTTCTTCACCGATTCTGTCTGATCGTTTGGCTTCATGTGTTATTGTAATTCAGTGGAATTTTTGCTAAGGAATTGGTGTTTGGAATGAGTGGTATTTGGGGATTTCTTGGAGAGAGAGAGAATTAGTTGTGTGTGAGGCTCTCCCTTGTGTTGTGTATGATATCCAACCCATCTAGCAAGGTAGTCGTATCTCATTTTCGTTGTGGGGTACTATGGTGGAAGGGTGGGATGGCATACAAATACGTGTGTGTGAGGTTTTACTAATGTCCTCACCTTCATGGGAATGTTAGCAACGTCTCTAAATCTTTTAATTGAGCCATGGTGCAAGAACCACGCCGATTGGATTATCCTAACCTCTTGAATGGGGCCAGTTTGTTACCACTCGTCTGTTGTTTACGAGCCATAATTGGTTAGAATAATCAAATCTAAGTGTTACTTTAGAATCATAAGAAATACAAAGTGGGATCTATCTAGTAGATGTTTGAAGATGATGATTGGACCGGTCTTGTTTCTCAGGTCAATCTTGAGTGTCCATTTTCATGCTATTGATCCGAAGCTTAGATCATCGGATTAGCATGATTCTTGCACCATGGCTTGCTCTTAGTATGAATAGTTTGGATCAACAATATGTCTTACCACCCCCCCCCCCCCCCCCCCCCCCCCAAAACAGAGAGAGAGAGAGAGCAGGATGGTCTGCTCATCGGGTGGGCCACACATATACAGAAGCGATGGATGGTTTAGAAAAATGATCTGACTATGCACAATTTGATGTACATTTGTTGCTCGATTAGCCCAAATCATCTGCATGGTGGCTCGCAAAGCAGTGGACTGTTTAGGAAATTGATCCGATGATGCACAATTTGATGTGCATGTGTGGCCCGGCTAGCCCAGGTCATGTGCATGGTGGCTCACCCGATGACTGGACTCCATACTGTGTACTTGTGTTGTTAATCACCCTTGTTTTATGTGTGAAATGTAGGGGACATGTACAAGTTCCCACTTCATGGATGGCCCATGCTCCATAAATGAGGCTGGATGGACGATCACCACTTGATTGGAGCAGGTAATGGAATTGGCAGTGGTTGTTTGTTTCCCCAAATCAAGCAGTTTGGAATAGGATCGTCCAATCTCCTTGAGTTTTGTTCATTATGGAGCCCTCTGGAGGATTAATCTGGATCTTGTACACATCTAACATATAACAACCGATATTACAGATGCATAGGGCATTTCCCTTCCAATGTTTTAGATTCTCTCAGGGTGGCCCATTATATGCTGACTTGGGACAAGTCTATGATGATACTGATCTTTAACCTGAAATAGGGTTACGTAATCTTCTATTTGGAGAAGCTGTCCTTTGGGAACTGAAAGAAGTAGCATTACCTACTTTGTTTGTTCTGGTTATGTAGAGTTTTGACTCCGACTGAAATTTCCTTGAAATATTTTGACACATTTGTGGCTTCCCTTCATCACATCCTTCAATTGTCTATTTTCCTGTAATCCAAATGAAGACAATTTGAAATTTAATGTTCTCATTTCACCCTTCCAATTAACAACATGGCAGCCCACCAGATCTGCAGTCCCAGAGTCCCAATCACCGTAACATTTGCCATGTGAGTGGTCGGGATTTTGCTTACTGGAAGTGAGGTATTCTGTAATGGTAATTTTGGCTGTAATGGCCACCACCGTCACCTTTATGATACGGGTCATAATGGCTGTTATGACCCCTGTAATGGCCATTACTCTCTCTCTCTCTCTCTCTCTCTCTCTCTCTCTCTCTCTGTTTTAATTAAAAGGAAAACCCAAAAAACCTGTATCTGCCATATAATTTTGAAAAAATATATATTTAAAACCCTGTATCTGCCCTGTAATAGACCATTACGGGCTGTTATGGCCTTTTTAGGGGTAACGGACGTTTAATGGTGGTTACATGTCATTTTTTTTTGCATAACGGTTGTTACAGCCTTTACGACCCTATAACGTGTAACGGTTGCCATCGTTACCTTTACGCCATGGCCTTTACGGCCATGTAATGGCCTTTACGGCACACCATTGAAGCATGCATCACATTTTCTGATTTATGGAGGTCTAAGAATTACCTGAATTAGCTATTCTGTTTATCTGGAGGTTTGTGCCCTTCATGTAATAATTATTTTTAGTTTTTAGTTCTAAATACAGCCACACCAGTAACAACCAGGTTGGTTGTCGAAGTGTTATTCTGTTACTGAATATTGTTCCTGTTGCCTTTATGCCATCAGCTGCCTGGTTATAGATGTTTCCCAATCATTCTCATGAGTATTTGTGGTGCTACTACCTTTATGTCTAACTTCAGCAAAACTTTTCACCAACACGTAGTCTGTGTTTGGAAGTACTGTTGAATTGAAATTTGTTGTTTAGTTGAATGGAGAGAAAGTGACCAAATTGTAACTACCTTAATATTTATAGTGAGGAAGTATCCCTCGAAATGTAGTTATATCCTTTGAAGTCCAACTTGAAAGCAAAGTGATTGTGTTTTCGAGCTGTCCCTCAAAATGAATACTATGGTAATTTTCCAATTTGGTAAATTTCCACAGTATTGAACTAATTATGCAGTTCAATTCCTTAGTACATTGAAACGTAGTCATGGTGATTTCCTCAGCTACCTCATGATCATGCTCCTAGCAATGTGGCTTGAACCATCAATTTTGAGATATTGCTGTAACTTTACTTTTTGTTAGGCTTCAAGTAATATACTGATATATAGTTCTATTCATTACTTGGGCCTGATTGTTGCTAAAAAAAGAGCTTCGATCTGATAACTTTAATGTCTTTTGTCAAAGAACGGAAGCCATGCATCAACCTCCAATAGCTCAAGGCGGACAGCAGACTTGAAAGAACTAGAGAGAAAATGGGTGGCTGCTGCTGCTGTCTTCCCAGAAGACCACAATTGAATGAGGCACCAGTATGCTACTATGTGAGTAGTTTCTCCTCCCACATTACATCTTGTGCAATGACATGGCATTTCATTTATAGTTTCTTAGTAGATCCATCACAGGGCTTTAGCAGAATGGTGTCTTTATGTCATAGGCATATGCCAAAAGGGGGAAAAAGCTTCAATAATTCTGCAGCTTAGCTGGTTATTGTGGTTATGAATCTGCTTGTAGCTAGAAGACCACCATTCAGTGTTGCTATATGTATATTGCTGTTTCGTTTTTGGTGTTCTTGCATTTTCTTTCTTCTTTTCTTTCCTTTTTATTGGCAACAACAGAAAAATTTGTTCATTCATCATCACCACCCTCACCATCATTAACACCACCACCCTCACCACCACCATCGTTGTTGTCTCCAGCTAGTTCGGGATGCTGTATGAATCCTATTTCTTCAATCAAGATTTGAAACAAGAATTCTCATAATTTTCCTTGTAAAAGTTTGATGCTCACCTGTTTTCATGTTGGCCAAAGATCTGTAAATTCCATAGCTATTAGTTTGCCAATAGATGATGTGTTCAAGCCTATCTTGTAATTGGTAGCTGCTATTCACTGCCTTAGTGGAGAGATTTTCTGTCTTTCTGTTCCTTTTTTTTTTTTTTTTTTTTTGTTTTTGTTTTTACTATAATAGTAGCCAGTATTCTATATATAAAAAAAAATGTTGTCTTCCCTGTCCACATTTTTAAAAGCCACTTTCTAAGGAACGAGCATCCACCGGACACCCACACATTTGCATTATGCAGGACCCCTGTCAACAGGTCAACAAAGCAAGTTGAGAAATATTGGCACCATTTTTATTCCAAAACCTCTGCTCTATTTTGATTCTACCCCAATTGCATTTTGTTTTTTTGGTGCTGGTCAATGAAACTTTACCTTTCATTCTTTCTTTCTTTCTCTTTCTTCTTCTTCCTCCCTTTTTTTTTTTTTTTTTTTTAAAAAAAATTTATAATTTCTTTTAAAGGCTTGCTCCATTGTCTTCATGCTTGATTGTTTCTTTTCCTTGTGGTAAAACTATGTTCAAACCATGGCAACATAATTCTTGACATTTCCACAATTTACGAATGGCGAAATTTCCTGAATAATTCATGAATTATGTGGTAATTGAAAAAAAATAAATAAAAGAACCTAAGAAATGTCTAAAGAAGACACAGTTAATGCCCTTTCTTTCTTCTCTATTTTAAAGTCATAAGTGATGGGATGGAGAAAGGACAAATTTTTTTCTTATTAGTTTGTTCCCAAAATTTTCCTGATTTTTTACTGAGAATTATCCTTATTATTTCCAAAGTCTCAGCAAGTTTGAAGCTTAAACTGTGATTTGAACCAATGACCTAGTGTTCGTGGTACTTAGTACTAATTGTTGGGGTATAAAACTCAATCACTATCATTTCTTTCCTGTTTAACATAATTTGAAATGCTACAGCTTGAACTTCTTCTCATAAGTGATGTTTAGCATCTAACGGTTCATATTCTGCCTTATTCATATAAAAAAGAAATCCATAGAGAAGATATTTTCTTTCCCTGGGTTCATATGTGTTGCTGTATAGAATTGAAACTTTTAAGATACTTGATTTATGAAATTGATTGCATGCAAAAACCATATCTAGGTAACCATGCCTAGATCTCCATTCAATGACTGCAACTGTTACTTGCTCTGATTGGTAAAGGATTTTATTTCATAGATGTAATCTGGGGGCGTTGTCTCTGCAATGTCTCTTCAGTGTAGTATTATTTGATTGAAAAACTCTTTCTGCTCGGGAATTTCTTCAGAGCCTTTTTGTTTTCAGAATTAATAGTGGCTGTTGCATGCTTCAGATGTCATCCTTTTTGAACATTTCAACTCCTTCCACAGTGTCCACAAGATTTAGAAGAGCATGGTTCCTTGTCATCTGGCCATGCTACTACATCTCCACTCTCGACGGGACTCCTGGTTGATACAAATTTGGAAACGTCAATTCTGGACACCTACCGTGCACCTCCTGCACCGTTGCCATATGATGTGGATTTAGTGGGCCCACAAACTTCGTCCAGGAGTCTAGAAATTAGTGGCGACAAGATCAATCCAGAGCAGGTTGCAGATTCACAGCCTGCTGGAGAAACAGTCACTGACAAAAATGTGGTTTTATGTGAAGATCTGAAGGGGTCAGGTATTAAGAATCAAACAGATGATGTACCCGGCTCCCTTAAGTCATCTGAAATTGAAGCTTCAAAGTCAATTGAACCTGTTGGTTCAGAGATAAAGGAGGAGGATGCTTGCCCTACTTGTTTCGAAGGTTCTTTCCTCTCCTACTTTTTAAGGCACTGCACTACATTTAACTGGTTTTCCATCCTTGGTTGTATTACGTATCCAGTAAGTGCGTGTCTTATCTATTTTATGAAATTTGATAATGTCATTGTGATTAGTGGCAGTAATGTTTATCTGAGAGCTTTTCTAAGCCCATAGATTCATCTACACATGGTCACATGCATCAACCTGGCAGTTGTGTGGGACATACTCCAGCATCAGATGAACTCCATTGCGTTGATGCCTGGCCCAAGAATCAGATGGTTCAAACTCATTGGGCAGGCAAAATGTTGAATGTGAATATGCAACTTTTTTGGACAATCGAATGTTTTCCGCACATACATATATGATAAGATGACCAACCTGATTTTTTGGCGCCTCATCTATGCTTTAGGACTCACTGATACATGCTAAGATGCATGGATACTTGTATGTGCTCATTTAAGTCATGTTGAATGCGGCCAATATGATAGTGATAGTAGTACCGGATACTTGTGGATATGTTAACCAAATGATGTCGTATGGACTTTATTATTTTTAAAACCCTCACACTTTCTTATATTGATGCTACACACCAGGAATGTAAGAAGTCTTGCTATTAAGCTCTATAAACATAAACTTTGGTAAGTCTAGCATGTTAAAAAGACTAAAAAAAACTACTTGTTTTATGAAATTGAATAGTAAAGCTGGTCAAAGGGTTCAGGTAAAAACCATAAATTGAATCCGAATAACATGGTACAAATTTAGTAAGAAAGGTAGTCATACTGCCATTTTCGTTTCCATGTACATCTAAATATTTGTATATTGGCATCATACGGTGCTTCGTTTGGATGTCATATGGCCGTGTCTTTAAAGGTTTATGTGTTCTGTGTAGTTGGCAATTTCAGACTATCTGAAATGGATCCTTTCTTCCTTTACATACTTTAAACTTCTATTCATTCTTTGTAAATGATAGTTTTGGTTGTTTGAAAGCCTTTTGTTCCTTTTTTTTATTTTTTTATTTTTTTATTTTTTTATTCTTTTGTTTCTTTAAAGAAGCACCCAAATTTATCAATAAAAAAGGAAAGTCTATATCAAGATAGTAAATTGATGGGTGCACATTTCCATTGAGGATGCATCAAAATTTATTAGCACACCTTTTCTTTGTTTTTGGAAAACCTTTTCTCAGTTGGATAAGAGAACGGAAGCAATATAATTTGAGGTTGTAGAGCATCTTGTTCATTGGGTGTTTATAAATCATGCAGAATACGATACGGAGAACCCAAGAATTATCACAAAATGCGGCCATCATTTTCATCTATCGTGCATTCTTGAATGGATGGAAAGAAGTGATACATGCCCTATATGTGATCAGGTTTGTCACTCTAACCCTTTGACTGCTGCTATTAGATAATTACATGGTGCTCCTCTTATTAGCTGACAGCTTGTGTCCTCTTTCTTTATATTGCGATTCCAAAAGGAGTAATGCTCCAGTGCTCTTCTCTGTCTAGTTGCATTGGGACAGACATTCCAACACATTGATCTAGATTGTTCATTGTGTTCAATGCTCATTTCATGGACTACCATGTCAAATAAACGTTTAACCAATGTATTTTTTAGGTCCCATCATGGATTGCTTATGATTCCAAAGGATCACTTTTGTTGGGCAATCCTAAATATCCCATGGCTTAGAAAAAGGATGGCCAAGAAAATACGGATTGGATCATCTGATCAGTGTGTTTTTTGCATGGTAGCCCATAGAATGAGTTCTGGACTTGATAGACAGTTCAGAACTATCGATTGGACTGTCAAATGATCCAATGCAACTAGGAGCACTATTATAGTTCTCTGAGAGCACTGGAGCATCTCTCCAAAAAAAAAAGGAAAAGAAAAGAAAAACTCCTGTTATGAGAGATGCTCCAGTGCTCTCAGATGCACTGTAAGTTATGGTGCTCATAGTTTGCATTGGGAAATAAACAGTCCAATCGATTGATGTAGACTATCCACTAGGTCCGGAACACATTTTATGGGTGATGATCTTAACCATCTGATCAATGGCCTCCAGTATGGACGGTCAAGAATCAAGATCATTTGTACAAAAATATGTCTAACCAACAATATGAACCATCTATTTGATACCTTCCATTAAGGATTGCATATGATTCTAAGGAATCACTTCTGTTAGGCAATCCTAACCATCCCATTTGTGGGTTGGAAAAAGGATGGCTACAACAAACAAGGCAGAGTCTAGGATGGTTTGATCATCTAATCAGCCTTTTTGTTTTGCATGGTAGCCCTTGAAATGTGTTCTACACTTATGGACAGTTTTGATCGATCTATTGGGCTGTCCAGGTTACCCGATGCAACTAGGAGCACTATTACTTATGGTGTTTGAGAGCAATGGAGCAATTCTCATGTTTTTTTTTTTTTTTTTTTTTTTTGGGTTAACACGTTAGTACACACCCCACAGTTAGACACACCCCACTTGGGAATCGATACCAAGACCTCAGTGTTCAATTCTCTTATATTATTTTGTATAGTTGCTTGAGGTGTCAAGTCTAACTGGTTGGATAATTAGTTACTGTACACCCAGCAAATAACCTCTGACCTAACATGTGTGTGCCACATCCAACCTATCCAATAGGTTGGCCTCATCATGAGGATCACCTTGTGCAAATGTCAGCCCCATACAATTGGTGTAGTGCGAAATTGGAACCATGGCTATATATTTTTTTCCTATGGTGTGGCCCTCGTGATGATAATATTTCTATAGAGTTGTTTTTTGCACAGTTGTGATCCTCATGGTTAGGCCAACATATTGATAGGGTTGGATGTCACACAGACTTGATAGATTGGAAGTTATTTGCTGGGTGGACCATAAACTATGGTCCAACTGGTTGGACTTTAGACTCTCTTTTTTATTTTTACTTCTTTCATTCATGGCCTCTGGTCAATCTCGTCAGAACCGCATTAATCTTAGTTACAACATGAAACCCTAGATCTGATTAAGAGGCAAATAAATCTCCTGTATACAGAATGTGTGAATGACAGAAATAGTTCTCTTATATACAACACGTGTGAGCAAAGCGTGTGGTCAGGCAACATGCATGCATGTGACCATATCCCGAAATCATCTGGTCGAAGAATCTGAGGTCCAAAACACTGAATTTGAGCATGGAATCCAGACCATTGATCCACTAGTCTTTTTCCAAAGATGCTGTTTGTCCAACCAACATGATTATTGGATACGGTCCCAACCATGGTGGGGCCCTCCTGACGAGCTGCTAGGATCTTGCATGCATGTGCCTGTTCACATGACTGTTGGGATGAACAAAACCAAGTTACCCCTTTAGCCTGCCCAGATACTTAATTGAGATAACTTGGACTTTATTTTCAAGATATGAGTTTTTAAAGATGGGATATTGCGTATTTTCAAAAGAGCGAGGGAGAGGGATGTGAATGCTTGATACATTACATTTTTTACTATTCAACACAAAATGGCCCACCTGTCATGGGATGGGCCAAGCCCCCCCCCCCCCCCCCCCCCCACATACACATCAAATGAACCCCAAACATCTGATGAAAATGGTCAATACCTAAAAAAATCCAGTGGAAAAAATTATTTGGATGGCAAGTCCATGATGATCACCTGATGGATGAGATTTTCAATGTCTCTCTCATCCACCATGGAGCCCACCATATAAATGATTTGGATCAGCAAAAGGTGGGCCTCACATGTACAGTTTATGAAGCAGAGCAAATGCTCAATATAACATTGTACATTGCCTCATTTAACTTGAAACCACATTTGATCTAGACTTTTCTGCTCCACACTTCCTTTCCACGTTTGATCAATGAAAATATGCTTCTTTGTTGATGGTACAGGAAATGGTATTCAATAGTAGTTTTGATCAATAGCGGTGGATGATCCGTGCGCCAGGGGAGAAAGATAGTGTGGTCAGTAGTATGAAATGGAGCTGGCCAAACGAGTGAAGGGATACAAACACACATTTTCTTCTTTAGAATTTGTCATGGCCCACCAGATTTTGCCACAATCTGATCTAGTTGTTTGTAGGGCGACTTTTGTTTCTCTGATTGTCGATGTCTTTGTGGTTTGTCTTTTGGATTTGTCATGAAGGAAAGAAAAAGAAAACAAGGTGTTTGTTAATGACGCAAGCGTGTATAGCCCCCGCAGTCCATCTACATGCCAGCACTTGTTGTAAGCATCCAATCCGTCCATGAGGTGAGCCCCCTAATGTAGATCCCTGGCCCAATATCAGGCCAGTCAACTTGTCGGGTGGGTCAATGTATGAAATAAAATGAAGCTAAATCAATCCTCTCTGAAACCATCGATCTGTTTGGTTGACAGTCTCACTCCCGACAAGTTGACTGGCTGGATTTTGGGCCCGTTCATCTACATGGCAGGGCCCACCTGATGGATGACTTGGACTTCATGCATGTCTGGCAGCTTGGCACATGTGCTCCCATGCGGATGGGATGGGATATACAAGTGTGTGAGATTAACAAACCTTGAAAACCAAAAAAACACAACAGACATTTCTATCTCCCCCTTATTATATTCTCCTTGCATGCATTTCTCCTCAACGCCCGGACAGGCCCAACGGATAGAATTTTAGAAAGAAAGAAAAAAAAAAAAAAGTAAGAGAGAGAAGGGAGCAGAACAAGTATTTTCTGTTGAGAAACAGTAAATTCTTCCTTCCCACAGCTCTCCCTGTTTGATTTGGTAGTGTTTCTTTGTATAGTTTTTTTTTTTTCCTTTCTTTTTCCTTATATTGCTGCTGCTGATTGTTCGTTTGTGATGGATCTGTATATTGTATATATGATTTTTTTTAGGGGGAATATCTTTGATAATAAAAAGATTATTTTGTGCCAGTGGTAATCTGTACTGTAAATTATGGGAAAACATTATATTTTTGGGAATTTCTGGTAATTCAGCTATACAGACTTTCTGTTACTGTACTACAGAAAGTTGGGCGGGTGGGTGTGCTTTATCAGTCAGAGGGGGTGTAAATGCAAATAATGATTTCCTTTCCCTTTTAAACTGGGAAGCGGATTGCGTACTGAGTAACTCAGTACCCTTAGCGTACTGAGTAAACAGTGCGGGGTCCACTGTTATTTATTTATTTTATCCACTCCGTTAATCCATGTTAACAGATAATTTTAGGGCTTGATCCCAAAAACGAAGCAAATTAAAATATCAAGTGGACCACACCACAGGAAACAGTTTGATTGAACCTCTACCATTGAAAATTTTTTGGAGGTCAAAGAAGTTTTGGATCAAGCTGATGTTTGTGTTTTCTCTTCATCCGTGTCTTTGTGATCTTATAAACAGGTTGGATGACAAATAAAAATTACTTTAGACCCTAGGAAGGTTTCAACGGTGGAAATCATTATTCCACACTGTTTCCTGTGTAATGGTCCACTTGAGCTTTGGATTTACTTCAATTTTGGGATCAACCCCTAAAATTAGCAGTAAAAATGGACGGACGGTGTGGATAAACCACATAAATTCACAGTTGGCCCAACTGAGTTCGTACTGAGTAACTCAGTACCCAATCCGATTTCTTTACACTGGGAATGAAGGAAGATATGATGGTTTTTGTTTTTTTAATTTTTATTATTGCCCTTTTCTTGTTCAGTTTTTGTAAGCCTGCACAGGTGTAGAGGGCCAAGGTGGCATCTGTAGGCCGCTGGACATGGCATTTGGTGGGTCCCACCATGTCGATGTTTAAAATCTGCCTAGTGGTCTGGTCTCAGGTGGGCGCCAATGTTAGAAACAAATGGACGGCTGGCTAAGAATGGCCAGGCTTTTCTAAAAGGTGCACATCGTTTTCCAACGTTGTGGCCCGCATCATGAGAGAACAGTGAGAGAACTGGCCTGTTTTATTGGGTGGGACACGCCCGGCTGATGGCTTGTTTCTTCTAGTCGCATGACACTGGCAGATGATGGTGTATATGTGTGTAGATGGTGTTAATGGGATAGTTTTGGTATCTCTCTTTAATCTAATGGAATGAGAGTTACTTTATTAAGTGCCAGAGAGTTAAAAGACTTTTTGTTCAAGCACTTGTTTGACAATAAGCTAGTTTGGTCAAATCAGTTTTTCAAAACACTCAAAAAAGCTTTCATTTAAAATAAGATGTTTGGTAAAACATTCAAATCAAAGCTTTTTATAGAGGGTGGTTGCCGCCGTCTCAAACGAGTAGTCCCCCTTAGTGCTTCCCACCTTGGATGTGGGCTGTCATTCCATCATGCGGAGCTTGTTTTGATGATATGGATTGTCCATTATACGGGCCAAACCTTCAAAGTGGGCCGTTCAATGGGCAGGGCTTTTCTTGGATTTGGACCATTTATCATTAGGGGTACAAGTTTGATCTGGACCATAGATTATGAGGGGCCCAAACTTGATGTAGGTCGTTCATCCTTTGATGTGGAATGTCCATTATGTGGGGCCCACCATGTTGTGTGCCATCTATCATGTCAGGCAGCGCTTCGATGTGGGTCATCCATTATATGGGGCCCACCTTGATGTGTGCCATCCATCATGTGGGGCAACACTTTGATGTGGGTCACCATCATGTGGGGCCTGCTAGTGATGTCCATCGTCCATCATGTGAGGCGCACCTATGTGGATCATCTATCTCGCTACACCACTATGAATATGGGTCGTCCATCATGTGAGACCTTGGATATGGACCGTCCATTAGGTGGGGCCCATTTCATGTGGATAGTCTATAATGCCAGAATGTGGGCCAACCATCATGTGAGGCGACGAACTTAGTTGCGGAAAAACAAGAAATCAGAAATCTGTTTTATTTCGAAGGATTGAAATCAAGAAGAGTCAAGTGCTTAAATCATTGTTTCAAATGGGTTAAGTTCATTGGCACCCAAACATGGACTTGTGCTTAAATCATTGTTTCAAATGGGTTAAGTTCATTGGCACCCAAACATGGACTTGACTCAGCATGACGCGTGTGCGGTCAAAGGCATAGGTTGGGGCTAATGACATAGTTCACATGGAACCAAATTCACATGCCTTCTTAATGGAGCTCAAGCCCTGTACAAAAGTTTCCTCTTATAAACATGAGAATTTCCTTATTTTCAATATGAGACACTGAGACTCACTAAAAAATAATAAAATTTTCAAATGGAAAGAAATAATGAAGAAAATTTGAAACACCAATTTTATTAAAAAATCAAACCCTTTTAAATATAACAACATGCACAATGGATAGGCTAGATTTTAAAATCACATTTCCATGGGCCCTATAAACGGTCATGAAGATTTCAATGGATGATATACACTCTCAATTTTTGTATGCAGTATGGCCCACTTAAGTCATGAATTGCCTTGATTGTTAGACTTGTGACCTACCATGGAAGGGTGCATCTAATTAATGGGGGTGATATCTGTTGCACATCATGGAGGAACCCACAGAACTCGACATCATGAGAAGCTTCCCATGAAGTCTCACACACACATATCCTTCCATTAAATCTTCATAATCATTTATTGGGCTGACTTAGACGTGGTTCACTAATCCAGCCCATCCATTATGTGTGTCCCACTAAGATGAGGGGTCATACCAAGTTTCAGCCGCATCCAAAACTCAGGTGGTCCCCACTAAGTGTTTTTATATGTTTTAGGCATGTCTTTACATGGTTTTAGATGCCCGCCAAAGTTCCTTATACGGTCTATTTTTGGGATATCCCCTTCCCATCAAATGCACGGTGTTGATGTTCGACACATATCTTGGTGGGGCCCACACAACTCGACCTTATGGGAAGTTACCATGAGATCGACCTCATAGTACCATATATATATATATATATATATATATACTATGCCCTCCACCTCGCGATAAGCTCCCATGAGGTCGAGCTGTGTGGGCCCCACCATGATGCGTGTCGACCATCAACACCGTGCATTTGATGGGTCCCTTTTAAATTATAGGATATTCCAAAAATCAGCCGTATACCGAACTCAGGTGGGCTATACCATCTAAAATCATGTGAAGACATGCCAAAAATATATAAAAGCACTTGGTGGGGCCCACTTGAGTTTTGAATGCTGCTGAAACTTGGTCTGAACCCTCATCCAAGTGGGACACACATAATGGATGGGCTGGATTTGCAAACCACATCTTAATGGGCCCAAAAAATGATTATGAATGTTTTAATGGTGCACGGCCCCTCTCAACTTCTGTATGTGGTGTCGCTCACTCAAGTCACGGATTGACTTGATTTTTGACATCTAAGCCCACGATGGAATGGTGCTTCTGACTGATGGGGTAAATGTTCGAAACGCATCACGGTGGGGCCACACAGCTCGACCTCATGGGACGTTCCCATCAGCTCGAGCGCATAGTACCTTTTCCCATATATATATATATATATATATAGTTTGACGCATTTTACATAAGAAGAAGTCTCACAAACAACTGGTTGCACAGTAAAGCCATCCTCTTAGCAACACCTAATTCACATTGTGTCCGTCAAAGGCATCAACATCTAACCCAGCCGTCCAATTGTTCTACGAAGAAAACACCCAATTCAAAAATTACGCCGTCCCACTCATTATGTGGACCACAGCGTAGAAACCACCAATGCCCAATCACTAAACTTACCAAACTACACGTGTGGCCCATAAAACGTGCCGATCAGGCTGATTTTTGCACCAGGTGATCTTTCACGGTGAGCCAACCTTTTGGACGGTTTGGATGTAACTCACACATGATACATTATGAATTACACCATGCTTCATCTGAAACCATAAGTTTAATTTTTGTTAGCCGTTACTTTAATATCACTATCAGTGGCTTTGCTAAACCCACACGACTGTTCAAGTCAGCTAACCCAAAAAAGCCACCACATATGCGAGCGTAGCATAGAGGTGCAATATCCAAGCCGTCCATCAGAAGGTTACCACTATGCAGATTTCTTTTTCGAGGAATCAGGTCAGTCCACTTGTCAGGTGGGCCACAATTAAGTGAATAGATGTACGTTTGTAAAAGAAAAGCTGAAGTTTTCAAATCCGTTAACTTATTTATAATATCAGTGTACACCTGATGAACGGCCCACCTTTATCTTTGCATAGTAAAATCTATACAGTGAGGTCCACCTGATGGATGGCTTGGATAATTCCAACTGTCTGCCATGCTGGCATTTGTGGTAGCGTGTGTAGTTAAATTGTACACGCGGAGAGGGTTTAGGAAATCTTTCGTTATCATTGCTGGAGTCTAAGAGGGGTTTTATACACCCCACGCATAAAAGGGGTTTAATACCCCACCCACTACAAAGATTGCTTTTTGAAGAGTAAGTGATGGGAAAGGCACGTCTGACCAAGTTGACAAAATCTCATCTCCTCCACTTTCTAGATTCTTTTCAAATCAGTTGATCTAAACCGTCCATTGGGTCTGTATATTTTTCACGGGCCAGTGTTCAAGAATCCATGCTGATCTGACAATCTTAACCACATGATCAATAGCCTCTATATGAACGGTCAAGATGATTTATCCGCAAATAGGTCCAGCCAATCAAAAATCTTTTTTTTTTTTTAAAATAATTTAATTTAATTTAATTTAATTTTATAATATTCTGAGTCAAGCCTAAGATGTGGACAACCAATAAATTATCAAATTGCACTATATCTGTAGCAGGTAGATGCTCCATTTTCTCTTGGAGCCGTCGCAAATTATTCGTGATAAGAAATTGGCTATAATAAAAGGACGTGGAGTGGGTGGGTAAGACCTCATCACCCCTCTAAGTGGTAAGATGATGCGGCAAAATTTGATTGGTGGAGCTGTACATAGTAGAAATAGGGTGAATTTTTAGACAAATACTTTGAAAAGAGGCGGCCATCTGTGACAATATACACCCCACAAATCAAATCTCATCACATCATGTACTATGTAAAAATATCATTTTAAAAGCCTGTAGTGGTCTTTGACAGCTTATATACAGCCTTGCAAATCAAATCTTGTCACATCATCTCACCATTGAGGTGGGTGATGAGCTCCTCACTAGAGTTGGGCAATCCTCCAGTGGATCCGACCCGATCCGACGGCCTGATCGAGTAGGTCAGTTCAGATTGAAAACTTTTCGGGTCGAGTTCGGATCCATATCTATCCAGATCGATCCGATTCGGAATCCAACCCGATTGGATCCGATCTGACCCTATTTGAAGTGGATAAACCATATGCATTCCAACTCGTCAGGCTGATTTTTGGGGAAGCGTGTGTTTAGCCTTTCATACCTAGTAGGTACGACAAATTTCGTCACGTACCTCGCTTTGTTGTTTTGCTTATCATGCACATGTTTATAGACTCACTGTACACATAGCTTGCATTTACCTTAATACAAATACAAACGGTCTAAATTATGTGACCCCTATGGATGTGGTCTAAGAAGAAAAAACGAAATTGATAGAGGACTCCCATAGTGTGATTGGTCATCATCAAATGGTCGAGGGAATAATCAACGACTTATATTCAGCTAGTAAATGCCCATTAAGGTCTACAGTGCTGTTCGAAACCGTCCGTCCACAATGAATCTCAAGATTTGACGGTTTTGATTAAGATACGTGCATTTCATATATACAGTGGATGATGCATGCGTAGATACGTGTCGTGTGCGAAGATGAGTACTGGCGCTCCTCGAGCTCCGAGTTGTACGAACGGTTCAAAGGAGATCAAAGTTATATGGGCCCCACAGTGATGTATTTATTATATCTACATCGTTCATATATTTTTAGAGATCATTATAGAGCATTATCTAAAAAATGAATAATATCCAAAGATCATCTAACCACACCACAAATATCAGCAGAGAATGATTTTCACCGTTAAACAATTCGTGTGGTCCACTTGATAGTTAGATCTGTCTTATTTTTCGTCTCAAGCCTTAAGACGAGCTCGCCAAATGGATGGACAGTTTGGATATAACACATATCCCATGATCAGACCCATAGAATTTGCTAACGTCAATACAGCAAGTAGCGTGAAAAGCACATCACTGCACTTTCGTGTAGTGCACGTCAACATCATCCGATAAAAGCGCGGATACGGTAGACGGATAGTTCTTTCAGAGCCATGTGGGGCCCACCTTGATGTATATGTTTTATCTAAGCCGTTCATCCATTTTGACATATCATTTTAGGCCTTGAGTATAAAAAGGCGTATATTGAAGGCTAAAGTGGACCACACTACATGAAACTGTTGGATTAAATTCATACAATCCGAATCGTACCCAACTCGATCTGACTCAGTTTCCCTGACCAAGTCGGACTCGGTTCGGGTCAGGCCAACCATGCATCGGATCGGTCCAAGTCAAGTGACCAGGACTCGGTCCCGGATCAGATCGAGTTTGGGTCAGGCCATTCAGATTTCAGATCAGATCGAGTTGGGCCAAATCCGATCCGATCCGGACTGATGCCCAGCTCTACTCCTCACTACCCTATTTGTGTCCTAAATGAAAAGGTTTTATTAATAAAAATTTTATTTACTTAAACAATGCGGATTGAGTGGTGAGGAGCTCATCGCCCATTTTAATATTAATTGAAGGACATGAATTTGGTGGTGAGGAGTTTATCACATATCTCAATGGTAAGATGATGTGGTGAGATTTGATTGATGGAGCTCTATAATGTTAGAAATGGGCTCAATACATACTCGGTTAAAAATCCTTTAAAGAGACCCTCGCCATCTTTGACCACATACGGCTCCTCGGTTCAAATATCACTCATCATCCATCCACTGAGGTTGAATTCCTTTTAAAAGACTTGGGTCATGTTTGACCGCATATGGCCCCACCAATCAAATCTCATCACACCATGCCACCACTGAAGTAAGTGATGAGCTCCCCACCACCCAATTTGTATTTAACTAAAGAAGTTTTATTAACAAAACTTTTATTTTTAAGATTTAAGCAGATTAAGTGGTGACCTAAATATAGGTTAGTGGTGGTGAGTAGAGGTGTACACGAACCGAGCTAGCTAGGTTAGCTCGCTTGATTGGACTCGAAAAAGCTTGATTCGACTCGGTTTGAAGCTAAGTTCGAGCCGAGTCGACCTGATTTTTTGAGCTCAGTTTGAGCCGAGTTCGAGTTGATTTTTTGAGCTCGAAAATGAGTTCGAGCTGGCCCCAGCTCGACTCGACTTGGATTGAACCTAGCTTGAATCGAACACGGATCGAGCCAGTTCGATGACTCGGTTACTTTGATATTGATGTTGCTCACCAAATGTTTGATGAAATGACTCAACGAAGTGTGGCTGGTGGCAAGGAAGGTATTTCTCCTGTACCATATTACACAACTAGTTGGGAAGGAACGAATGGATATTCAACACGTATTTGATGATCCAAACAATCGAGTCAGTAAATGAATCTTGCAGCTCTCTATCATAGAAATTAGCCATCTCCAATGCTACCAACAACAAAACTTCCTCTACCTTCTTTCTGGTTTTTATGTTGCTCAGAAGGTGTTTGATAAAATACCTGTAAAACCATTATTGCTGTTTTACAAACAGTGTGATTTTGAAGGTGCAGTGTTTGTGGAAATGCTGCAAAGAAGAACTCGGCTCGATCTTGGCTCAAGCTATTGACCGAACTGAGTCAAGTTGGCCAGCCAAGCTCGAGGACCGAGCCGAGCCGAGCTCGAGCTGAGGTCAGCTAGTGGCTGAGCCGAGTTAAGCCGAGGCCAGCTCGACTCAGTTCAACTCGATGTACACCCCTAGTGGTGAGATGTGGTAGGATTTGATTGGGCCGTGTGCTGCCATCGGACGTCAATAAAAATTTTAATACATATTTTAAAATCAAATTGAAAAAGATTCATATTTCAAAATGAGTAGTTGAAATTGGTGCACGCCTACATTATTTCTTAATGGCGTGTAAAATTGGTGCACGCCTACTTTCACTATGCACTTCCCGCACGTTGGGGAAAACAAAGGCCCGCTTTTCAAATATCAAAGTTCCTGCCGTTATTGGATTACGACGGGTGGAACCCACATCGAGAAAGTCCAGGCCATTACAGAGAGAAAGAAAGATCTTTTGTAAAATTCATGAGTGGACCAAATCTAACGCAAGTGTGCCAATTAGCTCGTGTGACTATTAGTGGTACACGTGCTAGCTTTGGGATGTTTACTGTGGATGGCTTCATTAGGGCAAGTGTCCTGTCTTAGAAATCGTAATGGTCCACACATTGGTGAGCAACACATGCACATTGCGCATAAACCTTTGGTTGTCATTTTCTAACAGTAATGTTTATTTGATAACTATTCATTTTACAATATTATTTTAGGAGTTGTCTTAAAAAATAAGAAAAATCCAACATCCACACTGTCTGTAAACCTTAATAAGTTTTTCAATGACAGGTTCAATCTTTTTTTTTTTTTTTTGGTTAGTTTGTTAGTGCACACCCACGTCAGTACACACACACCAATGTTAGCCACCCCCACTAGGGATCGATACCAAGACCTCGAGTGTTGAAAATAGGTATCTCCACTCAGTCTGCCAGTTGAGCTATGGATCTGGGTGGTCTACACTATATCTACACTAGTTGTAGTGTGGTCCAATACCACTTTGAATTTGCTCTTTTTTTTTTTGTTTCATTTTATAAAATGATCACATAAGATTAATGAATGGTATAATGAAACACATATCATGGTGGGGCTTACAAAACTATGATACATCAACACACTTTTGATTCATGCCATGTGGTGATTGATTTTCCCTTATTGTAAGAACTACCGGTTAGGAAGCTAAGTGGGCCTCATTATAATGTTTGTATGAAATTCACCTCATATATCTACTATGCGAGCTCATTTTAAGACATTCTACCAAAAATGAGTTGGATCCAAGATTCAGGTTGGCCATGTGAGAGGAAACGGTGGGGATTGAATGTCCACCATTGAAACATTTATATGGCCACAAAAGTTTTGTATTAGGCTAAAGTTTGTGTTTTTAGTTCATCAAAATGAGAATTACCTTATAAACAGTTTAGATGGCATATAAACATCAAGTGGAGCCTAGGAAGGATTCAATCGTGGAATTTCTTTGTAAGTTTTCGCACTCATGTGGTCCAGTTGTTTGGTATGGTCAGGCTTATTTTTGGTTGTATGTCCTAAAATGATCTCTCAAAACAAATTGACAGTTTCTCACAAGCATTATGGTGGGACCCACCAAGCTTCTTGTAGGGTCTAATCATAAAAACCTCTTTTTAGGAAATCTAGTTATCAATCAAAGTAATGATACGAGTTTTACACCAGATTATAAGGTAGTCTACAAACCAAAAGCTGATATTTGAATTTTCCACGTCACTCTCTTTTTCAAGGGTACGGATGGCATATAAACAACTGTAGTGGATTACGTGAGACCCTGGATCCACCTAGGTGGGTGGGGCCCACTGTGATGTATGTGACCACATCCACACTGTACATCCGTATTGAAAGTTCATTTTAGGGCATGATCCTAAAAATGAAGCAGATCCAAATCTCATCTGGAGCATAATACAAGAAACAGTGGTAATCGACCATTAAAAACTTCTTGTGGACCACAATAGTTTTGAATCAAGCTGATATTTATGTGGTCTCTTCATCTAGATATTTATGACCTTATGAACGGATTGGATGGAAAATAAACATTATTGTAGCCCCACGGTGAGCCCATAAAGGTTTCAATGGTGTAAGTCCTCATCTTCACTCTTCCTGTTTCATGGTCACTCGTTATTTTTCTTTTATTTTTTTCACCGTCAGTTCTAGTTTCACGTCAGCTTGTGCAACCCATGGATGGATCCTGTTGATCCACTCCGTGGGGCCAATGTGATGTATGTGTTTTATCCACGCCGTCCAACCTTTTTATTTTTATTTTTTTTCCAGCTCATTTCAGGCCATGAATCCGAAAATGAGCTACCTTGAGGGTATTGAATGCCTACCGTTGAAAACTTCCTGTGGCCACGGAAGTTTTGGATCAAGATGATATTCATGTTTTCCTTCATCCATGTCTATGTGATCTTATCAACAGGTTCAATGGCAAATAAACATCATGGTGGGCCCTAGAAAGGTTTCAACATTGGGCGTCATTATCCCCACTGTTTCTTATGATGCGACCTACTTGAGATTTGGATCTGCCCTAATTTTTTGGGATTTTGATCTAAAGTTATGTAGAAAAGCAGATGGACGGTGTAATAACCTTAAATTTTGGTGCATTAAAAAAAAACTAAATTAAATATTTAAAGATTTTATTTTTAAATAAAAAATAAGAATAAGTTAATAGTTGAGTTGGTAGAGATATTCTTATTTGAGAGAGAGGTTTAAGGATTGATTCTTGAAGTAGTAATAATAAATTTTTTATCAAATGTTATAAAGAAATTTAAATTCAGGATAAGGGAGGATGTGCTCATCCTATGAGAATTTTCTTTAAAAAGGGATACGAAGGTTTCTGCATAAGGAAAAAAAAGAAAAAGGAAGAGAAGATTCTAAGAGGGCTTGATCAGGTAAGTTCCAACCCTTAGATCTTTTTAATTTTTTATTATGTTGTTAATTTCTTCTTGATCTATACAATGGATGGTGTAGATCATCCACATGATTATTGTATAGGTGTGTAGAGACAATTTTAACAAAGTGATGCTTTATTATTTTAGATCTGGTTAATAATTTTAGGAATAAATTTAATGAGTGCAATCTGATTGTGTTAAGATAGATCTGAACGGTCATTTGATCCTAAGCACCAAAAGATAACAGTGCCTTGAATTTCAGATTGATCTAATCATCCGATGGGCCACCCCGATCAAGTAATTTCTAATCAATTTTATAATCATAAAAAAGAAATAAAAGATAGAAATTTTAATTATTTGATCATTTTAGATTTGACCACCTAGGATGTTAATCAAAGGTGGGCCCCACCATATAATAAAAATAGATGAATAATAATATCATTGATATGATTGATAGGACCTCGGAATTCAAACCAACCTAATTACCTCGCAGAGTCTATACTACCAGACTCAGGTGAGTAACCCAACTTGTCTCATAATTCATTAAAATTAAAATAAATCGTTTGTAATGATTTGATTGATTGATATACTGATTTGAGTATTTTGTTATGATAATTGTATACTAAATTCATATGTGAATATTCTGATCAAGACAACTATGCCAAATATGAAAAATATGCATTTACATATCATCTATCATTCATTGTATTTGCATAATGCATGATCGATCCTAGGGACCCTCCCTGGAAGAAATGTCGATCCTAGTAGAGCATTACTAGATGCGGGCTATGCCCAAGCCTACCGAAAGGTGGAAGTTTATCTAACGGGTGGATGCGGGTTGACGACCTCCAACCCAAGTAGATGGACGATTATCCCATCTGATGCATTCATATACCATTTTTTATTCATATTATAGTACATACATTTTTGTATTATTTTAATTGCTATGATTATGAACCATGCTGGGTTATTTCACTAAACTTGACTAGCTTACCTTTTTATTGATGGAAAAACCGTACAGAGGAGACACTAACAGATGATGTGGTGCAAGAACCGGAAGGATTTACTGCACCTGAACACAACCCATGTGAAACGTGGTCATATTTATCTGGAGATGAAGACGGCATTAGACCATTTCTGATTATGTGATTTATTTGCCAGAATAGTTTGATTAGCGTATAATGCATATTTGTATTGATTTTGAGATTTAAAGAAATATTTAGATTTATTTTATTGAAACAATGTTGGCATGGAATAAACATATTCGTAGTATTATGATATAATAAATGAATGATTTTTAATATCTATATTATTTTAAGAATCGTCAAGATTTATATATGCCTGGTTGATTAGTGCTAAGTGTTATGTATGTGTGATTGGAGTTGGGGTGGAACTTAGACTGAATGTAATTATCACCTCTAATTAAACTGATTATGGAATTAAGTTAGTATACTTTGTGTACGAGTTACGAACTGAAACTCGGGTCTAAGGGTGCATACTTCGTACTCGAATTTCGCGACGTGACAGAATGATATCAGAGAGAGGTCTTTTCTAAAACCTAGAGTGACCTGTAGGTTATGTACCCCACTAAATTTCATAAATTGTAGACCCTTGAAATTAGAAACATTTCATTAGGATTTTCCTTTTGATTGATGTATGGATTGATGAACATAGAGACACGAAACTAAGTTCTGATTAATTTTTGTTGAACATAGAAATAAGAAATTAGATTCCCTATACTCTTATTTGAATATAATTTAGATTAAGATGAGTTAATATAATGAAAATAAATTTTAAAGATATTTAATCCACAAAATTCTGCTGGACAGCAATGGGCAACAAGAATTACCTAACTTGAAAAATTCATAACTATAAAAGTACTACTCCGATTGAGGCGATTCAAAAACTTGATCGAAGATAAACAAGTGTAAATTAAGATAATAATAAAATTTGAATATCATAATCACTATACTGATCTAGTGCGTTACATAAGATGGTTATAAATCATCAAATTCTGGACAGGTCTGACTGCAGCAATTTTAAAAATTTTTACGGTTGAAATTTTTAGCTAAAAGTTTAGAGAGACATAGTAAACTTATAATAAGATCTCCAAAAATTTTTTGAACCTAATACGAAATTCCGAGTACAATAAAATGTGATAGAAACAACAGTCATCAAACTGAAAATCTATCTACCCATACTGATTTTCTATCGATTTAGCTAATAGAGTTTTTTTATTTTTATAATTACCTTTGGTTAAATTAAGATTTTATTTAAAGATTTTATTATATATATATATATATTAAATGTAAAATAAAATAAAATAAAATAAAACCATAATCTCTACTAAATTTTATGATTCCTTCTTATAAGATCATAAGTCCATACTTGGTGAAAAAAAAAAGAATTTTTACTTAAAGAAAAAAAAAAGAAAAAAAATTAAATATCAAACTCATTAGAATCTTTTTTCAAGTATAGGACAACTTCTTCCCCAAATTTAAGGTATGGGAAAGGAATTTCTAATTTTTTAACAAATTTCAACATATATAGTGAAAATTTGGACTATTTTAGTATCCTGATCAAACCAGATAAAATTATTGCTCAAAATAATTCTCAAATATTTTTTTGAGTCATGTACATACCCTTGGACAACTCCATAAAATTTTTACGATGATTCAAGTTGTAGAGAAATCATAAACATCTAAGAAATACGCTGTAAACGATCGAAACGACTGTTGGACAACATGATTTTTTCCCCTTAATAGCGATGAAAACCCTAGTAAAAGTAATGATTTTAATCTAATTTTTTTTTCACTAGATAGTTAATGACATACTTTCCAAATATCAAGTCATTTTGACTTTTGGTTCGAATTTTAAAATTCCGTAAATAATATTGTGTTTGTCAGTCCGAATTTGAAATTTTTCGTTGGCCATTTCGAGATAGGGCTGTTCACGAGTCAAGCTAGCTCGAAAAGCTCACTCGACTCGGCTCGAGTCAGCTCAGATTGAATCGGTTTGAATGACCGATTCGAGCCGAGCCAAGCTAATTATTTGAAGCTCGAGTTGAGTTCAAGCCAAGTTCGACCAGGGGGCATTTCAACTCGACTCGAAGCTTGAACTCGAGCTCGACTCGGCTCGATTAATAAATATTATATATATATATATATATATATATATATATATATATAATATATATTATATATATATATAAGTTTTAAGTTTAAACTTAAAAATAAAAAAATAAAAAACAAACCCTAGAGTTCTACCCGACCGCACGCACCCCCTTCCCTTTCCCTTTCTTCTCTTTCTCTGCACACTGCCAGCCGCACGCCCGCCCCGACCACCACCACCAGTTTTCATTTCAGCTCCACAATAGTATGATTTCAATCTCTTGAGATCTACTTCTTAGGCAACAAACCCAAGAAATTCGAGATGGGTTCTTCTCAAATTTGTTAGAGCTTCAAGGAAATCCAATGATCTGATTGGCTAGAGCTCTTTACTTGGATTTCTGATCTGTGTTCTGCTCTGTTTCTTTTCTAGTACATAGATTTCTGTCGGTGGAAGAAGATCAAGAACAGATCGGTTCTTACAGGTTTCCTCATCCGATTCGAAGCTTTGTTTTGTTTTTTCATCGAGTTTTGCTTTGATTCTCTTAAGATTTTTGAAATTTTCATTAATGGAGGAGGATCAAGAACAGAATCCATTACTCTCTCATCCAACAAGCTCGAGCTCGACTCGAGGTAAACTCGACTCGACTCGAACTACTAGCTCGACTCGACAGCTTTGGCAAACAAGCCAAGCTTCAATATTGAGCTCGAGGCCAAGCTCGAGCTCGAGCTCGAACTCGAGTACATCATGGACAAGCCAAGCCAAGCTTGGCCTACCTCGACTCAACTCGGCTCGATGCCCACCTCTATTTCAAGATATGCAATACATAAGATCATTAATTTTTGTGATGTCTGAAACTTATAAACCCAAACTAGGATCCCATAATATTTAATTTTTTTTTGCCCCTCATATTTTGTTAAATAATGAAAATCACCTGATTTGAGAAACTCATAACTAATTAAGTACGAGTCCAATTAAGGTGATTCAAAGGCTACATTGTAGATTGATAAATCGAGTTTAAAAGAAAATAATTAAGAAACTAGAAATTTAAATTTTTTTAAAAACCAAATTTAGTTTTATTTTTAACTGAAAAAAAAAACATTTATTTCTAAACAACCCTTAACGTCTGAATTTTTGAATCTTTTATAAACCTTAGTTTTTAACAAAATTTACATACTTATAAATTCACTACTAGAAAAACTAAGAGACCAATCTAGTGTCTAAAACCATCCATAACATAAGCATGACAAACGCCATTAAAACTAGAAAATTTTGAGATGTTAGTTTCTAAATCTCGAGGACGAGATTTTATTTTAAGGGGGGTAGAATGTAACAACCCTAAATTTTGGTGCATTAAAAAAACTAAATTAAATATTTAAAGATTTTATTTTTAAATAAAAAATAAGAATAATTTAACAGTTGAGTTGGTAGAGACATTCTTAGTTGAGAGAGAGGTTTAGGATTGTTCTTGAAGTGTTAATAATAATAATAAATTTTTTTTTTAAATCAAATGTCATAAAGAAATTTAAATTCAGGATAAGGGAGGATGTGCTCATCTATCTTATGAGAATTTTCTTTAAAAAGGGATACGGAAGGTTTTGCATAAGAAAAAAAATAAAGAGATAGGAAACCCTAAAGAAAAAGGAAGAGAAGATTCTAAGAGGGCTTGATCAGGTAAGTTCCAACCCTTAAATCTTTTTAATTTTTTATTATGTTGTTAATTTCTTTTTGATCTATACAATGGATGGTGTGGATCATCCACATGATCATCGTATAGGTGTGTAGAGACAATTTTAACAAAGTGATGCTTTATTATTTTAGATCTGTTCAATAATTTTAGGAATAAATTTCATGGGTGCAATTGATTGTGTTAAGATATATTTGAACGAGTCATTTGATCCTAAGCACAAAAGATAACAATGCCTTGAATTTCAGATTGATCTAATCATCCGATGGGCCACCCCGATCAAGTAATTTCCAATCAATTTTATAATCATAAAAAGGAAATAAAAGATAGAAATATAAAATAGAAATTTTAATTATTTGATCATTTTAGATTTGGCTACTTAGGATGTTAATCAAAGGTGGGCCCCACCATGTAATAAAAATAGATGAATAATAATATCGTTGATATAATTGATAGGACCTCAGAATTTAAATCAACCTAATTACCTTGTAGAGTCTATACTACCAGACTCAGGTGAGTAACCCAACTTGTCTCATAATTCATTAAAATTAAAATAAATCATTTGTGATTGTTTGATTGATTGATATGCTGATTTGAATATTTTGTTATGATAATTGTACGCTAAATTCTTATGTGAATATTCTGATCAAGACAAATATGCCAAATATGAAAAATATGCATTTACAGATCATCCATCATTCATTGCATTTGCATAATGCATGGTCGATCCTAGGGGCCCTTCCTGGAAGAAATGTCGATCGTGGTAGAGCGTTACCAGATGCGGGGTATGCCCAAGCCTACCGAAAGGTGGAAGCCTACCTAACGGGTGGATGCGGGTTGACAACCTCTAACCCAAGCAGATGGACGATCATCCCATCTAATGCATTCATACGCCATTTTGCATCCTATAATAGTACATACATTTTTTTATTATTGTAATTGCTGTGATTATGAACTATGCGGGGTTATTTCACTAAACCTGGCCAGCTTACCTTTTTATTAATGAAAAAACCATACAGAGGAGCTACTAGCAGATGATGTGGCGCAAGAATCGGAAGGATTTACCGTACCTAAACACGACCCATGTGAAACGTGGTCATACTTATCTGAAGATGAAGTGGCGGCATTAGATCATTTCTGATTTTGTGATTTATTTGCCAGAATAGTTTGATTAGCGTATAATGCATATTTGTATTGATTTTGAGATTTTAAGAAATTATTTAGATTTATTTCATTGAAACAATGTTGGCATGGAATAAACATATATGTAGTATGATGATATAATAAATGAATGATTTTTAATATTTATATTATTTTAAGAATCATCAAGATTTATATATGTCTGGTTGATTGGTGCTAAGTGTTATGTATGTGTAATTGGAGTTGGGGTGGAACTTAGACTGAATGTAATTATCACCTCTGATTAAACTGATTAAGGAATTAAGTTAGTACACTTTGTGTACGAGTTACGAACTGAAACTCAGGTCTGAGGGTGCACACTTTGTACTCAAATTTCAGGGCGTAACAGACGGCGTGGATTAAAAAAATACATTACGATGGGGCACCACGAAATCGGGTCATCAGGTATATATCCTTGGTGACCTGGTTTACGGTCGAGCCGTGTCCCTGTATAAGTGAACCGCTCGAGCGAATCTCTGGAGATATTCACTAGTTCTGTAGCATGCGAGATTACCAAAACTGTAGTCCTCTTACCTCCCCACCATACATTGGGTTTCCTTCGCTGATCCTAACCGTTCATCTAGTGGGTCTTTTTATATATAACCCTTGGTAAAAGGGTTTTATGCATTGTAAGCTGGTTTTCTCATGGTTGAAAGATCTATTTATGGGGGATGCGAGGCGTTGGCTTCTACTGCTCTGAACATTCATTTGCTGGCCACAAAAGGCAGCCAATAGATCATCTAAATCAATATGGTCTGTGGTTTATGGCCATTATGGTGGGCCCAGGGATGCTTGTTTCTTGTTTTGGAGCATAGTTCAGGTACGGTGGATGGTCGAAGGATTAGTGGTTCGACAGACTATCAAAGTTATATGGTGGTGGTTGACAACCTGTGTATTTCTATCCTCTTGGGAAATGCTAAGGGGTCGTTTGGCACCGTGGATTGGAGGGGAATGAAGGGAGGTTTCCAATCCCCTGATTGTTTGGCAGCGTAAAGTAACTGGGGGGTTTTAAATCCAGGGGGTTTCCAATCACCTCTTTTGAGTTTCAAATCTAGCTTGGATTACACCTAAAATCATTTCAATAGTTGCAGGTGTAACATGTGTGTCACTATATACTATCATTCTATTGGGCACATGACCCACTAATGATGATCAGCACCATCCAAACATTGCCCATGTAAATCAATGATTAAAAATCGTTGGTTAGTCACTCAAACATGATCTTGTGCTTGTGGCCCATCCAAGACTTGGAATTTCATCGTTTTTAGGCAAAACATATATTTTAGCGGGCTTATTACAACCATTGTATAAAAAATTACATATCTCACTAATTAGAGATATTAAAGTTGATTTAATAATTAAATTCAAATCCCTATAAATATACTACGCATAACCTACTTTTGGATTAAAGTTGATTCGCACTCCAGGGTGTCAAACACAAGGAGGATTGCAAATCCAGGGGGTTACAAATCCACGCTCCCAAACAGACCCATTCGCGGGAAAATACGGACGTGGATTGTTGTGCAAGGATTCCGCAGCTGCTGTGGGGCCACCGTGATGTATGTGCTATATCCACTGGTTCATCCATTCCGGTACACACGTGGCTACTGGCCCCACATGATGTATGTGTTTTATCCACGCCGACCATCTATTTTCCCTGATCGTTTCAGGCCTTGAGATAAAAAATAAGGCATATCCAAATCTCAATTGGACTACACCACACCAAAACAGTGGTAATTGAACACCTACCGTTAAAAACTTCCTAAGGCCCACTGTAACGTTTATTTGCCATCCAACCTTTTATTAGGTCACGAAGACCTAGGTGAAGCGAAAACACAAATATCATGTTGATCCAAAACTTTTGTGGAATCAAGAAGTTTTTAATGATAAGAATTTAATCACCACTGTTTCCTGTAGTGTGGTCTACTTATGATATACGACTCATTTTTAAAGATCATTTCATAAGATGATATGGTAAAATGCGCCGTGTAGATTAAACACATTCATCATGTGGGGTTGTAATATCCTGGATTTTCATTGTTTCGGATTTGCAAAAATCCTTAAAATTTTTTAATGTAATTAACTTATATTATCACTTACTGACCATTGACATTTAATGTTAGTTTATACATGGGTGATACCAGTAAAGAACCACACAAATTCGATTAATCAACTGCAGGAAGCCAACGAATTCGTCCGATCACTTGAACATCAAGTTTAGCCTCAAGATTTACTCACGTAGGGCCTAAATCTAACCGACCCATCGCTAACTAATCAAGATAATCATAACTAAATTAAAGATCTAACTGAAGCCGAGTCAAATAAGGCCTGGATCTTGACTAATAGACCAAATCAACCCCGTTACTCTTTTACCCTAAAACCGACGATTTAAAGGAAACATGACCAAATTTCCACTTTCACTACTTATAAAGAGGCCACACTATGGACATAGTTAATCCAAACCCTAATCATTTCCCACGAGAAATCTCAATACCTAATTCATTCCAGAAATGCCCTAATTTTTTGAACAAGCTCTAGACCGCTCGTTGTTGGGCCACTAGTTCCAAAACTATAAAATAATGTCCGTCTTACTAGGCTTGACGTCCATCGCAGGATTCGGACCTGGGTACTATTCAGAACCGCTCAACTTGAGCCAAAGGACGAGTGCATAAGAAGTGCAAATACCCTAAAGGAAGAGGCTGAAACTTAGGTGAATTGGGTCGTCCACTCTTATGCAAAGTTGAGGATTTTGAACCGTCGGTTTACGACCAAACTTTACAAGTAGAGTAAGGATATTTCCTTTCTCATATCCATATAGCCGCGGCCCCGATCGACCATCGGCAACTGTTGAACAGACTTCTAACCATATCTATCGATTGGCGCATCCAAATGGCGGGCCGAACATGTCCATACGTAGATCATCATTAGGGCTAACTATCCTATGGTGTATATCAATATGTACACCCTGTAGTAGGCCCTAGAGGCTAGAAAAACCCTCCCATAGGGCTAGTATAGAAAAAATCTAACCCTTAGGGCCATTTGCACCAAATCTGGCACTATATAAAGGCCTTATTTGGGCACCCCCTCCTCCCATACGAATTTCATGCCCTAGAGCAAGAGAAAAAAAGGGAGAAAGGGAGAAGAAAAATATGAGAAAGGAGAAGAGAGAGACCTTGGGGTGTGGGTGTTAGTAAACCTCTGACCTCTCATCCCCTCTTTAGACGCCTCGCCGTAGCCGGAGTCATCGTTGGAGCTTTCCCGACAATGATTGGAGGTAAGTGTTGAATCTCAAATATAATTTAGGGTTTCAATAGTTGTTTATACCAAATCTCATAAGCTTGTATGTTTGTTTAGGTCTTTCAACAATTTTCTCTAAAAACCTAAACTTAGGAGCTCAAAATCGGAGATTCCTTCTTAAAGGTGTGAACTATTATTCTTAGGTGACCTAGCACCAATTTTAGTATGAATCTAATGATTATGTTTAATTGGGTGATGCATTTGGATAATCTAGAAAAATTTTAGGCAAGACCTTACATTTTAGATCCTCTCAATCAACATGGAATGATTATGGAATGTTTGTGATTCCTCAACATGATTGGGTATGAATTTAATAATTGTTTGTTCATTCCTTGCTTAATTTTTGTACAATGTTTCCTTATAACATGTATGATGCATTAACCCTTGTATATTTTGTACTATGACATACATGAAATTCTTGGCTTCCTTACTAACCCACACAACACACTTGCACATTTATTTCGTAATAATGTTAGTAGTCACATTTATAGAGAAACTTGAATTTATATGTTTAATGTATGACTACTTGACATCACTTATGATAGATGATAAATCCTAATTTGTTGAAGTGCTATTGAATACCATCAAATCCCTAGGTTGTTCGGGAAACTGAGGTGAGAGAAGGTAGTCTCGTTGGTAGGACTATCCTGAGGCTAGACCAACGGATTTGAGCGGATGTGAACGGATAACAGTAGTTGGACTACATGGGTCGTTGGTACCCAATGTCCTCTGTCACGTACTCGTCTATACTCGCACGGTCTAGTCCACTTATTGACCAACATGTTTATTAACCATGTCTGCTCACGCCTGTATGGAACCTGAAACACCCTTCAACCATTGAAGCCCATTGATAACCATTTGAAACCGATCCACTGACTAGAAAGCCGGACACGGTGGAATGAGACACTGTGTCCGAGCTGTCGGCCTATGCTGGGGTGACGAGCCTCCCCGTAGTGACCACGAGCGATCCCTCTTCTCAGCACTCCTCATGTGCTTGAATCGGGGATGGGTAACCCAATGGGATCAAGGATCGCGAGGTCCTAGCCTCGCAGTTGAGGGGTCTTGGCCTTGCAACCAGTTGAGGGCAATGATACGTAGGCTGTACCAGTTCCCCAATTTACTAGATGAACGAAATTAACTAAATACTCGGCTAACATTATTCACGCATCACATTAGCTAGGATTTGGTGACTTGGCAGTTGAGGTCGCAATGAGGGAGTGTTGGTCATGTGCGATTGTTAGACGAAGTCACTCGAGGGAGTGTTATTGCGAGGTCATGCATCATATCATAATACATGTACATGCATTAACAAGACTAGTTTGGGATCTGTGAACGTATGTCTTTCATTAAATTCATCATATAATTGCTGCTTGTTGTAACTTAAGGCTAATAGTAACCACTGAGTTAGCTACTCACTCCCACTCTGGGATGGTGTTTTAAAACACCAACCAAACTCTTTACTAGATACAGGTGAAGCGGATCTCGATGAGCCGAGCGAGGTGAGCAAGGATAGGGAAGAGAAGTTTTCCTGCTTCCAGACTTTCGACAGATCCTTTTAGTTTGAATTCAGGATGGTGTTTTAAAACACTAACCAGACTCTTTACTAGATGCAGGTGAGGCGGATCTCGATGAGCCGAGCGAGGTGAGCAAGGACAGGGAAGAGAAGTTTTCCTGCTTCCAGACTTTCGATAGATCCTTTTAGTTTGAATTCGGGCTACCGCAGGGTATGGACTAGGGCTCTAGTTGCTTTGGGTATGTATGGGTGGGACTAGTTCCCTATTTAGATGATTTGAGATTTGTGGTTTAAATACTTTTATATTTAGTGGCACTCGATACTGCTTTATGATTTACTTACGCTGCATGCCTTACTAAATTCTCCATTGTTTATGAGATCATCCAAATATAATTAAAATTTGAAGCCCATTAGGGCACCCATGACACCTGGAAATTTGGGAGTCGTATTCCTACACGGCCCCTGAAAGCCCGGGGTATTACAGATGGTATTAAAGCAATGGTTTGGATTAAATTCAGCTGTGGATTATGAACTCGCCATAATGCATTCGCTAACGTAGGAGGGAGCGATCGAACTTAGAGACATCTATAGGATCTCGGGATCATGTCATTTGACAAGTCCGAAGACTAAAACGTTAAGGTTTACGAATAGAAAGACTTATACTGAGCAAAGTGATCCAAATCACTTCTAATTGGAAGGTTGGACGACTTGAGTCGACTCGACAAAAATGCGATAGATTCAAGCTGCTGAAGTAGCTTGTGTGATCCCAACATCTAGTGTATCCTGACCCGACGAATAGGTGGGGACCCCCTCCTTACCTCTCTAAGCTCCTTAAAGGCCCTAGGGGCTTCTCCCTACGGTCATTTCTAGCCAATCCTACCCTTTTCACCCTCAATCATCACCTCATTTTCTTCCTAAGCTCTCAAAGCTTAACTCTTAAGTCTCAACTCCTCATTCCAACCCATTTCTTTCAAAAAAATCTCACTTTCCACCACTTTAGCCTTCTAATTTCTCTAAGTACTTTCAAATTGGACACAACTATAAAGCTCAAAGGATGAAAAACTATAATAGAATGAAAATTTACTATAAATAGTAAAAATGTAAATAAAATAGATTTTTGACCATTAACCTGATGGAATCTTATGAAATAACTAGGTTATTTGGATAGAGTAGCTTCTCCTACCCCAAATTCATATATGGCACGTCGAATAACTCATTCCGGTTTGCAAGATATGGTCGTCGCAAGTTGCCCCTGCTCGGAAAACAGTGAACCGGCGGGACCCCACCCGCAAGACCCCGCCCAACTATCCAGCGAGTCGGTGGGACCCCGCCCGAGAGCCAGTTTCAGCGTTGTCCTTGCCGAATTTTTTACAATTTTAGGTCGACTTTAAATTTTTATATCTCCTTCGTTACAACTCCGATTTAGGTGATTTAAAAGCCAGATTGAAGTTTGATAAGTCTAGTTTTATATAAAAATAAGAAAATAAAAATAAAAATTATAATATAGTTAAAATTAAGATGTTTTACCAACTATCCAAAAATTATTAATTTCAGACAGTTGTTAGTCCTAGAATTTTAATAATTTATTTACAACTCCAAATGATATAAAATTTTTGGGGATTACTTAAAACTTAATGATAAATCATCATAAAAATTTTAAAAATAATTTAATTACTAAAAGTATAAGAAACGTTACAAGAATTAGATACGTTTTAGTATCTTACAGAAAATCGTTAGTTTCGAATAACTTATGCTTCTAATTTTTTTTTATAATTTTTATGGAACTTGAAATAGATTAAAATTTTGTATGAAAAGGGTCAACTTAATGATGAATTACCATAAAAATTATAAAAATTATCTAGTAATTAAAAGTGATAAATAGTTTATGAATAAAAGATGTATTGAAACTGAAAGTTTTTACAACTAAAAGTTGCCGATGGACCAGATGTATCTCTTTCATCATAGAGTTTTAGGATTCGAAGTCTAATTAGGAATTTTTTTCAAAGATCCTAGGAATCATCCTGGGTGATTAAATTAAATTCTTATTTTTAGTATATTTTACTATTTCAAATAATTTATAACTTGACAAATTAGACTTCTTAAGTAGGGTTTCGTTTCATTGCTTAAGAATTTGTGAGTTCGTATTTGAAGTGAACTTTACTAAAATATTTTGGGTTCTTATTCTCTTATGGATTCAAAGTTCATACCACTTTGAGGAGATAATGTTCTTCCTTTTTCCTTTTCTGCGGCATTCCTTGCGTCACCATCACTCCAAACATTCAAAATACCTTAAAACTTTCAATTCTTCCTTCCCAGTTAAAATTTATGAAACCAAAGCATGATTTGCCCATAACTTACTAACCATAGGATCAAAATGGTAATGTCGAGAGGAACCTTAAGTTCCTGAAAACCTTTCTAGGATAGTCGTTTGATCATAGGCATCGTGGGACACTCACCACCCACTAAAATATTATAAATGTGAAATTTGAACTTTTTAATAAATTTTGATATCTTTCAAATGTTAAGAATAATCAGACTACAGAATTACGGAACCATATATTTGTGAATTATTCGCGGCTTAAACCAATTCTAGATCCTGGATGAATACCAACAGACTCACTGCTTTGACCGAGCAGAAGACCAGGATCTACCAAGACTAGGAAGGGATACAATGATCTTTCTACCCTGGTCAAGCAGAGGATCGACGTATGGGATCAAAGCCTACCACAACTGTCTTTCCGTATTAGCCCAATCATAAAGAGTAGAATATACCACCCTTAGGTAAACTTTATCATCAAACACTTAGCACGATAATGATGATTTTGACATTTGTTTTCAAACCTCAAAGGTGAAAACTCTTAAGGGGGGTAGATTACAATGAATTAGGCTAGTGTATTTATTATATACCCGAAAATATATATTAACCCGAAACCAATAAAACTTAAGCAAATGAAATGATAATATCTTTACTTATTACCCTTAGGCAATTTCAGGGATTGTTTTTAGGGGAGGTAGATTGTAACATCCTGGATTTTCATTGTTTTGGATTTTCAAAAATCCTTAATTTTTTTTTATATAATTAACTTATGTTATCACTTATTGACCATTGACACTCAATATTAGTTTATATACGGGTGATACTAGTAAAGAACCGCACAAGTCCGATTAATCAACCGTAGGAAGTTAACGATTTGCCCGATCACTTGAACATCAAGTTTAGCACCATGATTTACTCACGTAGGGCCTAAATCTAACCGACCCATCGTTAACTAATCAAGACAATCATAACTAAATTAAAGATCTAACCGAAGCCGAGTCGGATAAGGCCCGAATCTTGACTAATAAACCAAATCAACCCCGTTACTCTTTTAGCCTAAAACCGAGTGTTCAGAATGAACATGACCAAATCTCCACTTTCACTACTTATAAAGAGACCACACTATGAACATAGTTAATCCAAACCTTAATCATTACCCATGAGAAATTTCAATACCTAATTCATTCCAGAAATGCCCCAATTTTTCGAACAAGCTCTAGACCGCTCGTTGTTGGGTCACTAGTTCCAAAACTATAGAATAATGTCCATCTTACTGAGCTTGACGTCCATTACGGGAGTCGGACTTGGGTACTGTCTAGAATCGCTCAACTTGAGCCAAAGGACGAGTGCATGAGAAGTGTAAATACCCTAAAAGAAGGGGTTGAAACTTACGTGAATTGGGTCATCCACGCTTATGCAAACTTGAGGATTTCGGACCGTCGGTTTATGACCAAACTTCACACGTGGAGTAAGGATATTTCCTTACTCATATTCATATAGCCGGGGCCCCAATCGACCATCGGCGACCGTTGTACAAACTTTTAACCATATCTGTCGATCGGCGCATCCAAATAGCGGGCCGAACTTGTCCATACATAGATCATCATTAGAGCTAACTATCCTATGGTGTATATCAATATTTACACCCTTTAGTGGGCCCTAGAGGCTAGAAAAACCCTCCTATAGGGCTAGTATAGTAAAAACCCAACCCTTAGGGCCATTTACACCAAATCTGGCACTATATAAAGGTCTTATTTGGGCACTCCCTCCTCCCATACGAATTTCATGCCCTAGAGGAAGAGAAGAAAAAAAGGGAGAAATGGAGAAGAAAAAGAGGAGAAAGAAGAGAGAGACCTTGGGGTGTGGGCGTTGGTGCACCTCCGCCCTCTCATCCCCTCTTTAGCCGCCTCGCCGTAGCCGGAGTCGTCGTTAGAGCTTTCCCGATAATGATTGGAGGTAAGTGTTGAATCTCAAATATAATTTAGGGTTTCAATAGTTGTTTATCCCAAATCTCATAAGCTTGTATGTTTATTTAGGTCTTTCAACAATTTTCTCTAAAAACCTAACCCTAGGAGCTCAAAATCGAAGATTCCTTCTTAAAGGTGCGGACTATTATTTTTAGGTAGCCTAACACCAATTTTAGTATGAATCTAATGATTATGTTTGATTGGGTGATGTATTTGGATAATCTAGAGAAAATTTATGCAAGACCTTACATTTTAGATACTCTCAATCAACATGGAATGATTATGGAATGTTTGTTGTTCCTCAACATGATTGGGAATGAATTTGATGATTGTTTGTTCATTCCTTGCTTGATTTTTGTACAATATTTTCTTATAACATGTATGATGCATTAACCCTTGTGTATTTTGTACTATGAGATACATGAAATTCTTGGCTTCCTTACTAACCCACACAACACACTTGCACATTTATTTCGTAATAATGTTAGTAGTCGCATTTATAGAGAAACTTGAATTTATATGTTTAATATATGACTACTTGACATCACTTGTGCTAGATAATAAATCCTAATTTGTTGAAGTGCTATTGAATACCATCAAATCCTTAGTTGTTCAGGAAACTGAGGTGAGAGAAGGTGGTCCTGTTGGTAGGACTATCCTGAGGCTAGACCAACGGATTTGGACAAATGCGAACGGGCCACAGTAGTTGGACTACATGGGTCGCTTGTACCCGATGTCGTTCGTCACGTACTCGCCTAAACTGGCACGGTCTAGTCTACTTACTGACCAACCATGTTTTTTAACCATGTCTAGTCACGCCTGTATGGAACCTGGAACACCCTTCAACCACCGAAGTCCATTGATAACCATCTGAAACCGATCCACTGACTCGAGAGTTGGGCATGGTGGAATGGGACACTGTGTCTGAGCTGTCGGCCTACGCTGGAGTGACGAGCCTCCCATAGTGATCGCCAGCGATCCCTATTCTCAGCACTCCCCATGTGTTTAAATCGGGGATGAGGAACCCGATGGGATCAAGGATCGCGGGGTCCTAGCCTCGCACGTTGAGGGATCTTGGCCTTGCAACCAGTTGAGGGCAATGATACGTGGGGTGTACCAGTTTTCCCAATCTGCTGGATGAATAGAATTAACTAAATACTCGGCTAACATTATTCACGCATTGCATTAGATAGGATTTGGTGACTCGGCAGTTGAGGTTGCAATGAGGAAGTGTTGGTTATGCGCGATCGTTAGACGAAGTCGCTCGAGGGAGCGTTGTTGCGAGGTCATGCATCATATCATAATACATGTACATGCATTAACAAGACTAGTTTGGGATATGTGAATGTATGTCTTTCATTAAATTCTTTATATAATTGCTGCTTGTTGTAACTTAAGGCTAATAGTAACCACTGAGTTAACTACTCACTCCCACTCTGGGACGGTGTTTTAAAACACTAACTAGACCCTTTACTAGATGCAGGTGAGGCGGAGCTTGACGAGCTGAGTGAGGTGAGCAAGGATAGGGAAGAAAAGCTTCCCTGCTTCCAGACTTTCGGTGGATCCTTTTAGTTTGAGTTCAGGCTACAGCGGGGTATGGACCAGGGCTCTAGTCGCTTTGGGTCATGTATGGGTGGGATTAGTTCCCTATTTAAATGACTTGAGATTTGTGGTTTATATACTTTTATATTTAGTGACACTCGATACTGCTTTATAATTTACTTACGCTGCATGTCTTGTTAAACTCTCCATTGTTTATGAGATCGTCCAAATGTAATTAAAATTTGAAGCCCATTAGGGCAACCATGACACTTGGGAATTTGGGAGCCGAGTTCCTACACGACCCTTGAAAACCCGGGGTGTTATAGGGGTCCATAAAGCTCTGAGCGTCAGTAGAAAATCCTCCTACGCCCATTTTAAGACATGAGCTAACATATCTAAAACTCAAGTGGACCACACAATAGGAAATAGTTGGGGTTTAATAACCACCTTATTGATTGAAATCAACTTATTTGGTGAGAAATGTTAACTTTCAACCATGGTTAAAAGACCTGTGATTCGGATGGACCCTCTAGCCTCAAATTAGGTCTAGACTCGTCCGGGCTCAAACTGAATCAGGTCAAATGAGTTTGGGTCTACTCAATTGACTCACATGGAAAACCATGATTTGAACATTCTATGATTCTATCCATGGTTCAACAACAATTCAATTAGCCACGCATCAACCTTATGTTGGGTTAAGTTCGCTTGGATTGAGGTTGGGTTGAGCATGGGTTGTGGTATTAGATAACCCAACCCAACCTAGACCTAACCTTTACATGCATTAGATATAGGCAAGAGTTGAAAATTAAGACCAATGTGCATGATATAGAGTTAAGTATAAAATCATGATATGCATGGAAGATTAGATTTTTTTTTTTTTTTTTAAATAATAATAATTCCCATCTATGAAAAATAGGATTCATAATCAAAACTAACCTGGGGCGTATACGTGCAGTGGTCCAATGAATAGAACTATCCGGGTAATAAAATTAATAGTTTTAACCAATAACTTTTTAAGATGAATTTTAAGAAGAAAGTCTTTAATGACTTGTATTCAACTCTAAAATTCAAATGTTAAAATTGTCGATGCATCATAAGTATAGGGATAATAGCTTATTCATAGTAGTAATGGTTGTGACGAGGGACGAACCTTGTCAATTGAATGTTGCATGTTTATTATTAATATTCAAGAGGGACGAACCTTGTAATAGTGTGTCAGCATATTCAAGAGGGTGGTGCAGGTGTTAGAGATCTCAAGAGCATGAATCAGGCTCTCTTAGGCAAGTGGATTTGGAGACTTGGAACTGAATCAGGGACTCTATGAAATTGTTTGATAAAGAACAAATATGGTCAATCAAAAGGTGGGTGGTGGTCAAGAGAAAGCACAACCTATAGAGCTTTGGCCCTATGTAAAGGAGTGTTAGGAATGAAGCAAGAGATTCTTAAAGGCATTCGTTTTAACATTGGAAAAGGAGACAATATCCTGATTTGGGAAGACATCTAGATGGGTGATCAAGCTCTTAAGTATGCTTTTACAAACATCTATCACCTTGCCCCAAACCGGCTTATCTCAGTAGCTGACAACTATTATCTTCAAGGGAATGACATTGTATGGAACCCGTCCATAAGAAGAAACCTCCGAGACTGGGAGATTGAAGATTATGCGGCTCTCCTATCTTGTATTAGCACCGGTAAACCAGATCAGATAGGCATGGATAGGTTGGTGTGAAAACCAGACAAATCGGGCTCCTTTTCGGTTAAATCCCTACATAACTTCATTTCCAAGTTTCCGGATGATTTAGAAGAGACAATGACAGATAAAATGTGGAAATACAAGCTTCCTCCGAAGATTGCGGTCTTTGCCTAGTTGGTCGGTGTAGACACCCCACCCTAGTTAATATCTTGAGAAGGCTAAGACAGTCCGAGAACCATGATCCTATCCAAACCTTAAAACCCTAATCCGCACCCCCGAAAACCTAATCCAAACCCCCAAACCATATTCAAACCCAAAAACTCGAAAGAAGACTATTGGACGAGCCAACGCACCAAACGAGGCCCACTGGACAAAGCCCGACCCGAGCCCGACCCGGGCGGTAGTTTGACTACAGCCAGCGGTACTCTGATTACCTCCGCTCGCGGGGCGCATGTGTCCTCCGAGTAACAGTTGTCTCTGCGCCCGAAAGTCAACTTTATTTTGAAATTACCCCTCCAGCCAGCATTATTTACCATTTTACCAACACCAAGAGCCAATAAGAGTACGCCACATGGCGTCCCTCTCTCTTCAACCAATCCCAAGCTGCCATGTCAGCATTTACCCCTCTCAAACCCAGAATTATCACATCCTCATTGGAGAAGGCTATAAATAGCCCTCTCCTCTTCACATTTTAAAACAACAACTTTCACTTTCCAATTGTGAGAGAGAGAGAGAGAGGGGGAGAGAAGAGAAGAGAGTGAGAGTGAGGGTGAGGGGGAGCTCTCAAGCCTTAAAATTCAAATTTTTCCAGCCACCTCTTAGCCTCACCTCAACCATCTCAACCCCTAGGTCTAGCCTGGATTAACATGGTGTACCCCATGTTCTAGCCATCTCAAGAGCAAGCCAAAAATCATCTCATTTGCATCACAAGCATTTATCATGACATTTATTCCCTTCTCAACCCCCTGCTCCTCTAGATTTCTAGTGAATGTATGATCTGTGACTTGCGGTACACCGATTCTGTCACATCAGAAATTCCTAGCGATCTAGTCTAATTTTCTTTATTTCTTTACATAAGCATCATCACATCCGCGTTCTAGACGCGTCATTGGACTTATGCTCTGTGACTTGCCGAAATCTTGGATCTTACTGCATCAGAAATCCTTGTGTGTGCCTAGTCCTATCTTGACCACATCATCCATCCCTTGAGATTGTTTTACCACACCAAGTAGAGACCGTACATTTGTACGGGCAGAGATGGTGCCTAACACCTTCCCTCTTTATAACCGAGGTCCCTTACACGAAATCCCGAATCGCAGACCAGGAGTCAATCTAAGGTAGGAGAGTCTTCGAATTCTCTAACCTTACATATTCCGCGGGTTCTAGCCGATTGCGGGATTCTGAGATTAATTGGTTAGTGGCGACTCCAATATCCATAAATCAACCTAACCACCCCCACAAATCAAATCCTAAAACATGCCAATCAGCGTGGGCGCCAATTCCCAGCGTTCACAATCGGTAAGAGGAAAGTCTTGACAGTTGATAATTTGAGAAATAAAGGTACGACTATCACCAATATATGCCTTTGTTGCATGGTGGATGCAGAATCAGTGGATCACTTGTTTATCCACTGTCCTTTTATATTCCAGATTTGGTCTTCTATCCTCTCCTGGTTTCATATTTCCTGGGTATTCCCAAATTCGATGGGGCAGTCGCTAAAAGCTTGGCACGGTGTCTCCCTTGGAAAGCAAAGATCTATGGTTTGGAGAATTTCACTTATGGCAGTTTGGTGGGTAGTGTGGGAAGAGAGGAATGGGAGATGTTTTAAAGGGGAGTCCAATTCGATGGGATCCATTGTGAAAAGAGTTCACTTTTATATTTTCGATTGGGCCTCCATTGTAATGCTTTTAAAAAATTGTAATTTGCTTTTGTATGAAGGCAACTAACTCACTATCTTAGCGGGTTGGTTTCCTCCCTGTTTTTCTTTTCGTTTAAATGGAAGTCTCTGTTATCTCTCAAAAATAAAGTAAAATTATAAGTGTTAATTTAATTATTAATTAAAAATTTGATATTTAATTTTATGTATTAATTTATTAATTGTAGAAGCTAACGCAATCTAACTTGACCTAACCTGATTTAACCCAATCCAACCCAAATTGCATTGTTTGGGAGCTTTGATTTGGAACCCCCTGGATTTGAAATCCTCCTATTGTGTTTGGCACCCTGGATTGGGAATCAACTTTAATCCCATGCATTGTATATTTATGGGAGTTTGAATTTAATTACTAAATCAATTTTAATAGATATAATTAGTGACGTATGTAGTGTTTGACACAATGTTTGTAATAAGCCCGCTCAAATATATGTTTTGCTTGAAAATGATGAAATTTCAAGTCTTGGATGGGCCACAGGCAAAAGATCATGTCCGAGTGACTAACCAACTATTCTAAGGGCTCGTTTGGCACATGGATTGGGTTTGGCACGTGGATTGGAGGGGATTTGAGGGGGTTTCGATTCCCATGGTTGTTTGGCAGCATAAAGTAATTGGGGGTTTCAAATCCATGTGGTTTCAAATCCCCTCTTTGAGGGGGTTTGCAATGCACAGTAAGGTCTTCGATTACACCTAAAATCATTTCAATAGTCGCAGGTGTAACATGTGTGTCACCATACTATCATTACATTTGGCATATGGCCCACTAATGATGATCAACACTGTCCAAATGTTGTCCATGTAAATCAGCACCGTCTAAACATTGTCCATGTTAATTGACAATTAAAAATCGTTGGTTAGTCACTCAGACATGATCTTGTGCTTGCGGCCCATCCGAGACTTGGAATTTCATCATTTTCAGGCAAAGCATATATTTCATGGGCTTATCACAACCATTGTGTCAAAAATTACATATCTCACTAATTAGAGATATTAAAGTTGATTTAGTAATTAAATTCAAACCCCCATAAATATACCATGCATAGGTACTTTTGGATTAAAGTTGATTCACACTCGAGGGTGCCAAACACACTGGGAGGATTGCAAATCTAGGGGGTTCCAAATCCACACTCCCAAACAGGCCCTAACCGTTGATTTACATGTAAAATGTTTGGATGGTGCTGCTCATCATATTAAAGTAATTAATGGTGATGCCATTGATAATCTAATTATTTTTGGATATCATTGGTGGGCCATGTGCCCAGTAGAATAATGGTATGGTGACACACATGTTACACATGCAACTATTGAAATGATTTTAGGTGTAATCCAAACTCTCACCGTGGATTTGAAACTCCCTCGAGTGGATTTGAAATCCCTTGTTACTTTATGCTGCCAAACAATCAGGGGATTTGAAACCCTTGAAACCCCCTCAATCCCCCTAAATCCATGGTGCCAAACGACCATTAGTTTGAGTATTTAATTCCTTGGCATGGGCTTGGCCAGGTAGCTAGGGTTAGGTTAGGCTTTGTGCGGACACCTCTTGAATTTGAGTTAGGCTTGAGTCACCACCTTCTATTTACATTTTGATTCTTCGTAGACTTGTCACTTGCTTATAACAGTGGACATGTGAAAAAAGTGGGCCACATCATAGGTTGGCATAGAAACTTTTATAAGGCGGTCACATTTATTTTTTTTGCAAACGTGTTGCTTATGCATAACATTTGACTTGTGAAAAAAGTGGGCCACATCATATGTTGGCATAGAAATCTTTATTAAACAAGCTACACCATTGAAATAAATGAACATGCAATGGAATATTTTAATGTAGTGTTTGTGGACCACCCTATGAATTTATTATTCTAATTTCTTCTCTGAGTGTATTGTCGGCCCTTTTAATGGCTCGAATGTTTCATTAAAATTATAAGTTGAAATAAAGATAAATATCTATTTATCTATAAATATTCAAAAATAATTATCTATATATAAATTATAATAAAGTACATTTCTATCATCTATATTTATATCCATGTTGGACCTGAAATAGATATCTATACTTATATACATTAGCATGTCATTAGCAAATAATGGCTAGTGGTAAGAGATAACCCATGCCATTCATCAGGTTGGGAACCATTCCCAACATATCCAGACCTATCTACTCATTCAAATAGGTCCCATTTGTTTATGAGAGAAGCAACTGATGATCCACGTTGAATCTACATTTGTGCCCCCATATGTTGAGTGAACCGGCCTTTCTTGGGTATGATGGCATGCCAGGTGGGTCCCACCTGATTAATGGGCCTAATCTCTTACACACTTCGAAATTCACATGTTTTGCATCACTCTCTTGTATCCTGCGTGGTTGGTGTCGTTATCTTAAATTTTTTTTTTTCTTTTTCTTATGATGTGGTCCACTCAAACTTTGGATTTGCCTTATTTTTGAGCTCATGTTTTAAAATAAGCTGGAAAAACATATGAACAGTGTAGGTAAAGCATACACATTATGATGGGCCCACAAAGTTGGGTCACTAGGGATGGCGACCAGTTAACCAGACTATCCGTCCGTTAAAAATGATACACGTGGCATGTATTAATTTCAATTGTGAAAGCGTTGGGTCCCACCGGTTAAACCACAAATTAGGGTCAGCCTAGCATAAAACTTCCAACATATTACGCATGGGACGTCCCCAACCTTTCCAATAGGTTGGCCTCACCATGAGAATACCTTAGTGTAAACATCTATATCCACTCATCAGCTGGGCCACATAATAGAAAACATTAATGTATAACCATTCGGTGGGCCACATGATAGAAAATAGTGTATAACCATTGATAAATAGTAAAAATATAATGTTATACTCGATGGACGAATGTGACTGATTTGTACACAAATAACCCTGATTATAGGGTTGAACCAATGAATTGATTGGATGTCTCATCCACCGAAAAAGTTGGTAGTTATCCATTGGGTGTCGGTCGAGTTTAGGTTGGGTCCTCTACTACCCGTTTCCAGCCTAACCAGGTTTGGGTCTTGTTGGGACCGAGTCTTTTCGAGCCCTCTTGATATTTGATTGGGTTCTAGTATCCATTGGGTACCCATTAGGTCTTTAGATCTAGGTTTTGAATTAGCTTTTGAACACTGAAAGAGTGTTTAATGGTCGAACCTACTTGATAAGTGCATTAGATTGCACACACATGTGCCATTTTAAGACATATGGTGTGTAAATGGGCTCTTTTTCATGTCTTAGACTTAAAATTGTCATTTATACTAGTAAAATAATCAATGCAATGTTAAATATTATATAACTTTACAACTTTACTATTAAAACTCGTAGACCTGAACGGACCTGCCCAAACAACTTTAAAAGAGCCCATCACATGGACCAGGGCACCCGACACACACACACTGTAGTGGGATTTCACCACATATGGGTATCGAGGTTGAAACTCCTCATAGTCTCTACCACTACGGTAAGGACTCGAACCCCATAGTTATACTGCTACCTAACTTAGTTGCATGGTAGAAGAAAAAAGTTTCATTTAGATAGCCTTATACAAATAAAATACATATCCGAATACATTTTTAACTTTTAATTCTTGTTGATGCAAAAATCTGATCTCTACTCTCCCGAGTCCCTCACCTGCAATAACACGAAAAACACAGGGGTCCTAGCTTAAGCCGGGGAACCTCCGATGCTTAAGTCAGTAAGGATTTAGGAAAAGGGTTCGTCTCTTTTTAGGGGTTTCTGTGCGTACCTTTCACCCTTGGAGTCTCTTCTTGTTTATAGGAGAGGGAGATCCCGCCGTACCGGGATTCTTTCCCCTTATCTCCGGAGATTTGATCCTTTTGACAGATTTCCACCCGATCCCGAGATCCTTGGGATCGGACACCTGTACTTCTGGATTTTCGGGACGGTATTTGATTTCACACACATCATTTGTCTTTCTTAGGCTCGGCTCGATCGTTTCCGATTCTGGAAAAGTCTCGGTTGGCTTAGGAGAATAAGCTTTTTGCCTTCTTACAGGCGGAAGAGTCTTGTTTTTTATCCGTCATCCTTCCTTACTCCGTAGCCGACGCAACCAACTTACCGAGTCGGTTTCTCATTGTCAGTCGGACAGCTTATAACTTATTTGGCCTTAATCGGTTTATACTGACGTTGCTAACTCGTCGACCTAGTCAACTTATCAAGCCTTGGGCTTCGTATCTCGGACTTAGCTGCTTTCTCCGAAAACTGAGAAAATAAGGAGGTAGAGTCGGTTCGCTCCATACCCGAGCCTTCGGACTTGGCATATTTTTTCCCCAACAATTCTAATACTGCTTTTTGAAATATGATCATGAACATGTGGCCCATTTTAAGGGTAGACCTGATCTTGGGCCAAAGAATATTAGAAAAATTAGAAATATAAAGAAAGATAATATTAAAAGGGAAAATTTTATTCATTAGGAAATTTGGAAATTTTAATAATTTAATTTCCTTATATATGAAAAGTAAGAATATATATATATAATTTTCCTAATAAATCAACAATGAATTGAACCTAGGCGAGTGTCGCAAAATTGCAGTCGCGTGAATACACGTACTATGGCTTATGTTTCTTCTTTCCATATCAGTGGGGTTCACCGTGATTTACATATTTTATTACTCCCTCCTTCCATTTTAATAAATAATTTGATGGCTGTAGTCCAAAAATGAAGCATATCCAAATCTCAAGTGGACCTCACCATGGGAAACAATGCCAATTGAAAATCTACCGTTGAAAATTTCTTAGGCCCGGAGAAGTTTTGGATCAAGCTGATATCTGTGTTTTCCCTTCATCCATGTCTCTGTGATATTATGAACAAGTTGGATGACAAATGAACATCACTTTCGGCCCCAGCAAGGTTTCAACGGTGGAAGTCATTATTTCCACCGTTTCCTTTGGTGTGGTCCATTTGAGTTTTGGGCATACTTATATTTTGGAATAAACCACTAAAATGATCTTTAATAACGGATGGACGGCGTGGATAACCCACATACAATCATAGTAGGCCCACCTGAGTTTACTTAGTACGATAAAAGCATATGAGTAAGTCAGTACGCAATCCCATTTCAGTAGAGTCAGCCTTACCAGAATACCGGCTTACTTTACGGAAAACAGATAAAAGTCAAAGAACTCGTCTCTCCATCCGAGAAATGTGATGCCTACTCGCGAACGTGAGATTTCTATCGTGAGTGTATCTGGGTCGTCCATCTGGCTGTCCCACACATCACATGATGGGGCCCACAAATCACGTCTGTAGGGTGGAAAAATGTGCAACAAATGAATGGGAAAAAGTCACATCAGTTAAACAGATTGACCAATGGTGCACGTCAAGAGTAGGTGCGTGGATCACTTCATGATCGGGCGTGCCTGATATTTTGGATATGGTGTACATACAGCGATTCCAACGTGATGAACGGTGCAGATCATTTTTGTAAGAGTTGATTTACTGGAAACTGTGGAGAGAGCACGTGTCTACTCCATACTTCGGCATAGCATGGTTGATGGCATGCAACCAGATGTATTGCAATATAATGCAGAACTTCACCCTTTCAATCTGAGTCATTTTACATGATCCAAACCGTTGATACGATGAGTCTTACTTTGTATGGTGGAAAAACAACAAATTAAAGCTCTCAATTAAATTATTTTAATCATCATCGCCTGATCCCATTTAATTGGGGTCTATGACTCTTTTTTTTTAAATTTTTTGTCATTTTACTCTATCAAGAGTCATAACTCTAGTTAAACTATAGTAGGGCTGAAAGTCCAGCATGTTGGGTCGGGTTGGTGCTCAGCCATAATCCAATCCAAGGTTCATGTGCCTCAATCCTAACCCAACCCAACTTCGGGTTAGTAATACTCAACCCAAGCTAAATCCAAGTGGGCTTAGACGGGTTGGTCGGGTGAATGCATGCTAATATATTATATTTTAAATACACATCTTATATTTTGTAACTATTTTTTAATAATTTTATATATAGTTATTTATTATAAAGAATTTCATTTTTCCTAAACAAACAAGCTAAATTATTGGACATCTACTCTTTTAAAAGTCGTGTTGTATAGCTCACAATGTATTTGGAAGAGAAAAATTTGACATATCTTGAGTCATCAGAAATGACATGGACCAATAAAACCCGACAACATTGGAATTAAAAGTGCCTTCAACACAAACGATCCACGCTCAATTATAATTTGTAACTTATATATCGGGTTTGGTTTGGGTTGACACTCAATTATAATACCTATCGGGTTTGGTTTGACACTCAATTATAATACCTATCGGGTTTGGGTTGACACTCAATTATATGTTTGGTTTGGTTTGACACTCAATTATAATACTTATCGGGTTTGGTTTGGTTTGACACTCAATTATAATACCTATCGGGTTTGGTTTGGGTTGACACTCAATTATATGTTTGGTTTGGTTTGGGTTGACAGTCAATTATATATCGGGTTTGGTTTGGGTTGACACTCAATTATATGTTTGGTTTGGTTTGGGTTAACACTCAATTATATATCGGGTTTGGTTTGGGTTGACACTCAATTATAATTTGTAACTTATAATTTGTAACAAACGATCCACACTCAATTATATATCGGGTTTGGTTTGGGTTGGGTTGGTTGGGTTGGGTGGGTTGGGTTGGGTTGGGTGGGGCAACCCGATATCTCAACCCGAGCCCGACCCAAGTTTTATCGGGTTGGTGTTTGTATAGCCCAAGCCCAAGCCCGAGACCAAACTCGATACATCTTACCCGAGCCCAACCCAATGTTGGGTCAGTCATGGGTTGGTCGGGTTGAACCAGCCCGACTTTCGGCCCTAATTATAGGTTATTGGATCTTTTCTTACCACCTCTATTTAAGTCTTTAAGGTTGGACTGTCATGCCCCTGCCTAAACCATAATTTGCTACATCTCTAGGACCAATCATATTTTATTGGTATTATCAACAGCACTGTTCATCCATTTTTCTAAATAATTTTAAGTTATTAACAAAAAAATGAGGCAAATCCAAGCTCAAGTGGACCACCTAATGTGGATTAAATGCCCACAATTAAAAACTTTTTGAGAGGCAGAAAAGTTTTGAATCAAGCTCATACGTGCTTTTTCATTCATCCAGGTCTATATGACCTCATGAACATTTTGGATGGCAAGTAAACATCACAATAGCCCCTAGGAAGGTTTCGACAGTGGATGTCATTTCACGGTGGGTTTACTCAAGCTTTAGATCTACCTTATTTTTAAGTTCATACACTAAAATGATATGAAAAAATAGATGAATTGCAAGAAAAAATCGAAACATCACGGTGGTCCCACGGACAATCAATCTAACTCACTCCTTACTAATGCAGTTCTTGATCTCCTTGTCCTCATTTTATTATCTATCAACGTTACTCCTAATTTTTTCTCGAATACAACATTTCTACTTCTATCTTTTTTTCTTTTTCTTTTTTGTCATCCATTTCAACTTCCTTATTCCAATCTTCTGATAATATGATTTTTCTGTATATATATATATATATATATTATATATATATATATATATATATATATATATATATATATATATATATATATATAGTGGAACGCTAACATGAGAACCAGTTCATACGTATTACATACTATATATATGTATAGATAGTGGAACGCTAACATGAGAACCAGTTTATACGTATTACATACTAACTTTTTTGAGAACTCATCATATTTGATGAGTCTCGAAAATCTAAAATGGTCCACATGAAGCAGAACCTCATGAAACCTCCTGGTACGAAATTTTTCTTTGAACCAAAACTTTGGTGGGCCATAGAAAATGCAAACAGTTTCTTCTCTTGATTTGCATTTCTCTTTGCTATGGCCCACTAGAATCTTAGATCATGATGAAAATTCCACCCCCTAAGATTTCATGGGATTCCACATCTTATGGACCGTTCGGATTCGACACCCATAACACTGTGCAAAGGTGCACACGTGCGTAGCGGGTAGATGAGTCATATATATAATAATTATATATATATATATATATATATATATATATATATATATATATATAATCAATGAATTGAAATGTTGAATCTGACAGCTTTTCTCCAACCAACATGAAAGTACTGTTGAACAAAAAATTAATTGAATAATGAAAAGAAAGACCCAAGTCCAATCGCTAGAGTTCCGACATATCTTATTTAAATGCATTGGGATGTAATCCAGCAATCCTCTGCAAAGTTCTCTATTCCAGCTGGAGCGAAGGTTACTTGTCATTTTATAAATGACGGCTATTTTTGAAACATATTTTATTTTATAACTGAGCTTTCCTAATTCCGAGTACACATAAGGCTATGTCACTCCTCATGTGGGCCACAACATATCAATTCAAATGAACAGCTGGATATTAATTTACTTTATATTTTCGTCCACCTAAAGAATGAAATTGTCTTCTTTTAAGGCAGAAGACAAATTATTTCTAACCTTAGGTAAAGCTTTAATGATGTTTTTCATGCATGTGTATGAATAAAATTAGTGAACCTTTTTTCAAAGGAAAAACAATATTCTTAGAAAATTCATGAACCTATTTGGAAAGGAGAGATAGACGTTGAGAATGTGACGGCTGACGCAACAGCTAGAAATTACTGAGAAATTGAATACGCAGTGTTTATCATAATTTTTTATGCATTCATTTTTGGAATAAGAAGTTGTCATGTGTCAATATTATGAGTTCAACGTTGGTAAAATTATACTAGCATTTGAAGATATCTTTTAATTTTTTTAGGTGATACATCTTTCGTTATTGATATGATGGTTATTAATGCGGTGGCATAGAATCGTACGCATGCTTTTAAGAGAATGAAACAATGGATGACATATAGCCGTAATTCGTGTGGCATGTTATTAAGACAGGGTAGTTAGCACGTTTATAGAAGACTTATTGAGGATCTTGCTGTGATACACTCGGTAAGGGACGCGGATTGCGTCCTACCCCCGCCCGGATGGTAATCCATCCAGGAAGGGCTCCGTGGAGCTCACCGTGATGTAAGTGTTTAATCCATGCTGTTCATTGCTTTTCTCATATCATTTTAAGCTATGAACCAAAAAAAGAAGCAGGTACACAGCTCTAGTGGACCACACCAAAGGAAGCTGCAGTGATAATGACACCCACCGTTGAAACCTTTCTAAGTGCCACCGTGATGTTTTTAAGGTCATGTAGACGTGGATGAAGTGAAAAAACAAATATCAGCTTGATCCGAAACTTCTCAAGCTCCCGAGAAGTTTTTAATGGTGGACGTTCAATCCCCACTTTGTGGTCCACTTAAGCCTTGTACTTGTCTCATTTTTTCTCTCATACCTTAAAATGATATGAGAAAAACGATGAATGGTGTGGATAAAACACTTACATAACGGTGGACCCCACAGAGCCCTGCGGACGGGGTAGGACGCAATTCGCGTCCCTCGGTAAGGTCACATGTGTTTTGCGTCGTTCGCTTGTATCCCACATGGGTTGGCATCATTATCTCCATTTTTTTTTTCGTATGGTGTGGTTCACTTGAGCTTTGGATTTATCTTATTTTTGAGCTCATGTTCTAAAATAAGTTGAAAAAACATATCAACAGTATAAGTAAAGCATACATATTATGGTGGGCCTACAAAGTCGGGTCACTAGGGATGGTGACGAGGTAACCAAACAATCCGTCCGTTCAAAATGATACACGTGGCTTGTATTCATTCCAATTGAGAAAGTATAGGTCTACTGGCTAAACCAAAAATTAGGGTCCACCTAGCATAAAACTTCCAACATATTACGCATGCGACGTCCCCAACCTTTCCAATAGGTTGGCCTCGCCATGAGAATACCTTAGTGTAAACATCTATATCCACTTGTCAGGTGGGCCACATAATAGAAAATAATGTATAACCATTAGGCGGGCTACATGATAGAAAATAGTGTATAACCATTGATAAATAGTAAAAATATAATGTTTTACTCAATGAGTGAATGTGACTGATTTGTACACAAATAACCCTGGTTATGGGTTGAACTAATGAATTGATTAGATGTCTCATCCACCAGAAAAGTTGGTAGTTATCCATTGGGTGTCGGTTGAGTTTAGGTCGGGTCCTCTACTACCCGTTCCCAACCTAACCAGGTTTGGGTCTTGTTGGGACTGAGTCTTTTCGAGTCCCAGTTGAGATCCAGGCTACAAGACTTGGATTTGATTGGGTTCGAGTATCCGTTGGGTACCTATTACGTCTTTAGATCTAGGTTTTGAATTATCTTTAGAACACTTAAAGAGCGTTTAATGGTTGAACCTACTCGATAAGTGGATTAGATTGCAAGCACATGTGCCATTTTAAGACACGTGTAAATGGGCTCTCTTTCATGTCCCATGGATTTGGGGGGATTTCAAATCCCCCGTTGTTTGGCAGCATAAAGTAACTGGGGCCTCTCAAAGAGGGGGTTTCAAATCAATGGTGAGAGCTTGGATTACATATAAAATCCTTCCAAGGTTCACATGTGTAACATGTGTGTCTCTAAATTATTATTTTATTGGGCACATGGTCCACTAATGATATCTCAAAACAATTAGATTATCAATTACATTACTGTAATTACTTTAATATGATGATCAACACTGTCCAAACATTATCCATGCAAATCAACAGTTAAAAATCGTTGGTTAGTCACTCGGACATGATCTCGTGCTTGTGGCCCATCCGAGACTAAATTTCATCACTTTTGGGCAAAGCATATATTTTAGTGAGCTTATACAACTATTGTGTCAAACATTACATACGCCACTTATTAGAGATATTAAAGTTAATTTAGTAATTAAATTCAAACATCTGTAAATATACCATGCATATGCATGGCTACTTTTGGATTAAAGTTGATTCCCAATCATGGTGCCAAACACAATAGAATAGGGGGGGTTCTGAATCCAGGCTCCCAAAACAGGCTCTTAAAATTATTATTTATATTAGTAAAATAATCAATGTATATTAAATATATATAAATTTACTATTAAAACTCGTAGACTTGATCCGGACCGTCTAAACGACTTTAAAAGAGCCCATCACATGGACCAAGGCTTAAACCTAACTAGACCAGATTTTTAACTGGGTCATAAAGGTGAGACCAAAACATGACCACTTTCATCATGGGTCTTAATAGCCGTTGACAGCCTTAGTTGGGTGGAAAATAACTTATAGCCCAACTAGTTATACTGCCAGCTAACTTAGTTGTATGGTAGCAGAAAAAGTTTCATTTAGATAGCCTTATCCAAATACATTTTTAACTTTTAAATCTAATACTGCTTTTTGAAATATGATCATGAACATGTAGCCCATTTTAAGGGTAGACCTGATCTTGGGCAAAAAAATATTAGAAAAATTAGAAATATAAAGAAAGATAATATTCAAAGGGAAAATTTTATTTATTAGGAAATTTGGAAATTTTAATATTATTTTTTTAATATTTTCGATTTCCTTATATATGAAAAGTATATATATATTTCGATATTTCTAATTTTCCTAATAAATCAACTATAAATTGCACCTAGGCGAGTGTCAGAAAATTGCAGTCGCGCAAATACACCTACTACGGCTTAGGTTTCTTCTTTCCATATCAGTGGAGGTACAGTCAGCCTCACCAGCTTACTTTACGGAAAACAGAGAAAAGTCAAAGAACTCGTCTCTTCGTTTGAGAAGTGTGATGCTTACTCGCGAACGTGAGATTTCTATCACGAGTGTATCTGGGTCGTCCATCTGGCTGCCCCACACATCACATGATGGGGCCCACAAATCACGTCGGTAAGGTGGAAAAATGTGCAACAAATGCATGGGAAAAAGTCACACTAGTTAAACAAATTGACCAACGGTGCACGTCAAGAGTAGGTTCGTGGACGACTTCATGATCAGGCGTGCCTGATATTTTGGATATGGTGCACATACAGAGATTCCAACGTGATGAACGGTGCAGATCTTTTTTTTCTAAGAGTTGATTTATAGGAAACTGTGGAGAGAGCACGTGTGTGCTCCATACTTCGGCGTAGCATGGTTGATGGCATGCAACCAGATGTATTGCAATATAATGCAGAACTTCACCCTTTCAATCGGAGTCCTTTTACATTATTAAAATAGTTGACTTGATGAGTCTTCTTGGGGAAAAATATGAAAAGTCTGGAGACGGTATATTGTCCGGGACACCTGAGGTAACAAGCCAGACCAATGCAAGTGAACTAAATGCCTAAAGGAGAGACTTAACTCGGATGGTAGAGAATGAACCTCGACTGACACTCATAAAGTCATGAGCTACAGGCGAAGCATATAAGATGCATAAAATTAACTTGGTAAATGAAGCAATAGCATCTAAAGAGGCTGATCAAGGCCCAAAGCTCAGAAGCCTCTCGATCGACTATAAAACCGACTCAATTTAGGTCGGTTACATCGTCGACTATCAGGTTAAGAAAGGACACTGATTATGAATCGCTGTCCCGAATATCTCAGAAAAGGATCTCCGATCCCGATAATCTCGGGATCGGATGGAGACCAAAAGCGGGACAAAATCAAATCTCCATGGTATTAGGAAGAGAATCCATGCACGATGGGACTCTTCCATTCTATAAGTACAGAGAACTCCAAGATAAAGAGGTACGCAGAAAACTCTTCCAAAAACCCTTCCTATACTGTCCAGTCACTGACTTTAGCATCGGAGGGTCCCCGGCTCTAGCCAGGGTCTCCTTTGTTTCATTCCTTTGTAGGTGACAGATCGAAGGAAGACTCACCAGTTTTTTGCATCAACAAATTGACGTCGTTTGTGGGAAACGGTACAAAAAGTCGTTTTCCAGGCTCTATCCAGAAGCTTCAAATAAGTTCTAATGGCGAGAACTAGAAGGACTGCTCAAAACGAGCCTACTGAGGTTGTTATTACCGAACCACCAGCACTGAAAGGCCCGCCGGGTATAAACGGAGCCCAAGGGGCTCAGAACAATCGATAGGGTTCTGCGGCCCATCCAGCAGTATCTGTTGCTACTGGAAATACACAGCGGAACCGGAGCAATGGGCGGTTAGACAGGAAGGTCCAGGAACTCAGAACCGATATAAACTTTATGAAGAAAATGCTGGAACAAATTCATCGTCAACAAGTCCCATTGCCTTAATGCAACGACGGTCAAGCGACAAATGTTTAACAGCAATTCGCCGACCCTCAGCCTGTCGCTCCGCGATCCGTCCCTCAACGAAGTTAGCATCATGGTCCATCCGAGCCGACACCTGCTCATTTCGTGACTGCCCTGCTACCTGATACTAATCTCCTACACGAAATAGATCGGAGAAGGCGTAGCAGACCTTCGGTTGAGGGAACGGCAAAGAGTGACGAACCCTGGAAAGCATACTTCCAAGAGTCAGAAGGGAAGTGCAGGAAGAAATTGCAGACATAAAGCAGGGTTGTGATATATATCAGGCGAGGCCCGAGGCGAAAACATCCTCGTTCATAGAAGAAATAATGCAAGCTCGGCTACCAAAGCGATTCCGCCTTCCGCAAATTACACCCTTCATTGGTAAAATCGATCCAACTGAACATATCGAGTCCTTCCAAACGTATATGGAACTGCACGATGCTTCGGACGCTGTGATGTGTCGAGTCTTCTCCCTCACCTTAGCCGATGTAGCTCGACTCTGGTTTAAGCAGTTGAAACCAAAGTCTATTAGCTCGTTCGTAGAGCTCAGCGATGCCTTCCTGACCGACTTCATTGGTGGGAAGAAAAAAATTGAAGCCACCTGCGCACCTGAGCAACATAGTGCAAAAAGAGGGAGAGTTGCTAAAAGACTACATCAAACGCTTCAACTTTGAATCACTCTAAGTCCGGAAACATTCAGACGAGACAACCCTCAACTCGATCATGCAAGGTGTTAAAGATAAACCGTTTTTGGCATCCTTGGATAAGAATCTACCAATGACTCTGGCTGAATTCATGGCTCGGTCAGACAAGTACGCGGATGCAGAAGAAACTCAGAACCTGCGCGAAGCCACTCAGAACGCAAAAACCTCGGCCAAAGAGTCAGTAAAAAAAGTAGTTGACTCGGCAGGAGGAAAGAAGCGTAAAGATGATCGAACACGTGATGAACGTAAGTCAGGTAAGCGACCAGATCGTAAATTTTAACATATACCCCGCTCAACAAACCACAAGAGCAGGTTTTGATGGAAATTAAGGGTGAAGGATTCGTCAATTGGGCAGATAGGCTCCGAAGCAACTTGAACCGACGGAGCAAAAACAAGTACTGTCATTACCACCGTGATCATGGGCATAATACGAGTGACTACTACCACCTGAAAGAAGAGATCGAGCGACTCATCCAAGAAGGGCGTCTCAGAGAGCATGTCGAGAGAATCGGGACGATGGAAGAACGTCCGGGTGACAACCGACCCATGGAGGAAATCCGGACCATAGTCGGTGGTCCCCAAGGAGGGGGCGACTCAAATAATACTTGAAAAAACCATGTCAGGAGCATTAACGGCCTAAGTCCGAAATCCTTATCTTAACTCAGCCCCCAAAGGAGAAGAAAAGAGAAAAATACTGCATATCGTTCACCGATGAAGGCGCTCGAGGCATTTATCATCCGCATGATGACGCATTGGTCGTCACCCTCACTATAGCGAACCGTAAGGTATTTCGCATTCTGATAGATATAGGGTCGTCCACAGATGTATTGTTCACACAAGCATTCGATAAAATGGGTGTTGAACGATCGGGCTTACGGCCAGTTCAGACCCCATTAATCGGATTCTCCGGTGAACTAACTCTCCCCGAAGGACTCATCCCATTGCCACTCGCTGCTGGTAACTCTTCACACCAGACGACAGTGATGGTCGACTTCTTGATAGTCGACCAACCATCTGTCTACAATGCTATACTCGGCCGACCCTCTCTGAGTCTTCTCCAAGCTGTGGTATCAACCTACCATCTCTCCATGAAATTTTTAACTGAGTTAGGAGTAGGAGTCGTTAAAGGTGATCAACAGGACTCACGACGCTATTATGCGACGGCTGTAAAGGCTCCAGCCGAAGTAACCACAATCGAATCACTGGACCCTCGGGCCGAGACATACGAGCGAGGACAACCGGTAGAGGACCTTATCCCGGTACCCTTGGTCGAGACAGACGAGTCCAAAATAGTACAGATTGGGTAGTCCCTGCAGTCTCCTCTGAAAGACAAGCTGATATCCCTACTACGACGATATGCTGATGTATTTGCATGGAGTCATGAAGACATGCCAGTGATCGATCCCTCGGTAATGACTCACCGACTCAACATCGATCCGTCTTATCGATCAATTTGACAGAAGCGACGTCCATTCGGCCCTGAAAGGTACACCATCATTGAAGAAGAGGTCAGCAAGCTCCTCAAGGCTAAATTTATCGAGGAGATATACTACCCGGAATGGATAGCTAATGTCGTACTCGTTAAGAAAGCCAATGGGAAGTGTCGAGTCTGTATTAATTATACCGACTTAAACAAAGCCTGCCTAAAGGACAGCTTCCCTCTTCCAAGGATCGATTAGCTGGTAGACAGCACGGCGGGACATGATCTTCTTAGTTTTATGGATGCTTATTATGGATACAATCAAATTGTAATGCAACAATCTGATAAATCTAAGACTACCTTTGTCAGCGACAAAAGACTTTATTGTTACTGTGTGATGTCATTTGGTATAAAGAATGCAGGAGCAATGTACTAACGGCTAGTAAATAAAATGTTCGCTCGGTAAATCGGCCGAACCATGAAAGTATACATTGATGACATACTTGTTAAAAGTATACACACGGCCGATCATCCTACCGACCTAGAGGAGATGTTTCTCATTCTTCATAAATACCAGATGAAGTTAAATCCGAGCAAATGTGCCTTCAGGGTCAGCTCAGGTAAATTTCTCGAATTTTTGGTCAGCCAGCGAGGAATCGAGGCAAACCCAGAGAAAATTAAAGCATTACTCGATATGGAATCCCAAAAATGATCAAGGACATACAGAGGCTGACTGGACGAGTAGCCGCACTCAACCGCTTTCTCTCCCGAGCTACGAGCTACCGATAAGTGCCTCCCGTTCTTCAAACAACTTAAGGGCCGACAAACGGTAGAATGGACGGAAGAGTGTGAAGCGGTGTTCCAGCAGTTAAAGTCGTACCTCAGATATCTACTTGTCTTATTGAAACCCGAGCCTAAAGAAGCCTTGCTATTGTACCTGGCAATTTCCGACGCAGCCGTAAGTTCGGCCTTGATACGCGAGCATGAAGGAAAGCAATTGCCGGTGTATTACGTCAGCAAAGCGTTATTACCGGTAGAAACAGGATATCCGCCTCTGGAGAAGGTGGCTCTGGTCCTAGTTGTCTCCGCACGACGACTAAGACCATACTTTCAAGCTCACACTATTGTTGTTATGACCGATCTCTCACTGCGTCAAATCTTTCAAAAACCGGAAGCTTCAGGCCAACTAATGAAATGGGCGATCGAGCTTAGCGAGTTTGACATTTAATACAACCCGAGAGTAGCCATTAAAGGACAGGTTGTGGCCGACTTCATAGCTGAAGTAACACCACAAACTGATTCACTTACCAGGCTTGGAGATGGATCAACCGATCAACCAGCAATAGTAACTTCTCTCGCGTCATCGCCCGACCCAATCCCCTGGAAGCTTTTTGTCGATGGCTCATCCAACTCTAAGGCAAGCGAGGCAGGAGTCGTCTTCAAAACTCTTGATCAAACCTACATGCAGTATGCCTTAAGACTTGGATTTCAAGCCTTGAACAATACAGCAGAATATGAAGCCCTATTGCTCGGCCTCCGACTGCAGCCAGCTTGGGAGTTACTCATCTCAACGTATTCAATGACTCGCAGTTGCTTGTCAACCAAATCACCAGCGTGTATCAGACACGAAAAGAGCAGCTGAAAGCATATATGAAGAAAGCCAAAGAGTTGATCAACAGTTTCCAACTATGTATTGTGACTCGGATCCCTCGCACAGAAAATGCTAAGGCCAATCTATTGCCGAAACTTGCCTCTGCCGACGAAGACGACTTACCTAGGTCCGTTCCAATCAAGTACGTTGCTAAGCCGAGCATCGATGACCCGGTCAGCTCGACTGTACATTCAATCGATTCGGAACCCACTTGGCTTGACCCAATCATCCAATATCTCGATAGTGGAAAGCTGCCTTAGGATTGTGCCGAGGCCCGATGACTGAAGATCCGAGCCTTTTGTTATACCATACTTAATGGGGTATTGTACAAGAAAAGATTCTTCACTCCTTTTCTATGGTGCCTAAGTCCCGATGAGGCCGACTATGTGCTACAAGAGATCCATGAAGAGATATGTGGAAATTACTCGGGAGGACGATCACTCGCACATAAGGTCTTACAACAAGGATACTACTGGCCAACTATACAGCATGACGCTCGGAAGTTTGTCCGGAACTGTGACAAATGCCAACGATTCGCGACTATTCTAAGGCAACCCCCCGAGGAGCTGACTCTTATGACTAGACCATGACCCTTCGCACAATGGGGAATTGACATCATTGGACCGCTCCCCTTAGGGAAAGGTCAAACCAAATTTGTTATTGTTGCAGTAGACTACTTCACAAAATGGGCCGAGGCCGAGCCATTGGCCAGAATAACCAAACAAAAAATCACAGAATTCGTATGGAAAAATATCATCTGCCGATTCAGGATACCTCAGACCATTATATATGACAATGGGAAGTAATTCGACAACAGACAGTATCGAGAGGTGTGATAACCTCGGAATCAGAAATGTCTACTCATCTCCCCACCATCCTTAGACGAATGGACAAGTTGAGGTAGTGAACAAGATCATCAAACAACATCTCCGAACCAAACTCAACCAAGCTAAAAGCTCATGGGCTGAAGAGCTTTCTAAAATACTGTGGGCATACCGAACCACAGCTCGAACGACCACAGGGGAAACTCCTTTCTCCCTTGCATATGGATCGGAAGCCGTCACCCCGGTCAAGATCGGATTGCCCTCAGCCCGAGTCAACTCGTTTAGTAAAGGAGACAACAAGGAATTGTTAGCTCTCGGACTAGACCTCGTGGAAGAACAAAGGGAAAAAGCTCGGCTACAGATGATGGCTCGACAATGCCAAGTAGTTCGGTTCTACAATGCCCGAGTCAAAATTAGGCGTTTCAAGTGGGAGACATGGTCCTCCGAAAAATGTTTCTAAACACTAAGGAAGCTGGTATAGGCATATTGGGACCCAATTGGGAAAGCCCCTATGTCGTTTCAAGCACCATCTGACCCGAAACTTATCGGTTGGAAGATCTCACCGGGCAATTACTGTCCCATCCTTGAAATGCCGAGCACCTAAAGATCTATTATCCTTAGGTTGGCCGATTGAGCGTTTGGGAAGACTCAATTAAACAAAGAATGAAAAACGTGTAAGCTGAATCAAATGAATAAGAAAACCAAGTATATTCATCCAGTACAAGTGTTACATCGGGTTACATTCGGTTTTACTTCAGCAATACATTGATGAAAAAATAAAGATAAAGGCAAAAAGAGTCGGCCACTACACACGATATCCTCTCTCGGCTGCAGATGCTCTCGAGCCTGCCTTGAAGCTTGATGTGCTTAAAGTGTTTGAAGCTTGGTGTGCTTGAAGTACTTAACATCCAAAGTGAAGCTCCAAGGTTCATCAGGAGCCAACTCAGGAGGTGGCTCAGACTCAGCTGCTGCCGCCACTCGGACCAATCTCTGGCGCCGCCTCAGAAGCAGCCTCAGAATTGACCGCGATACCAGCCGCAGCATCAGCAGACCCAGCTGGCTCGGCCTCGGGACCTTCGGACCCGAGGCACCTTCGTCGAATCCCGAAAGATCAAGGTCGGGGAAAGCTTCCTTCATTAGTCCGACACAATGGTGTAACCATCCTGATACAAGTGATCCTGTTCCTCTAGATACTCTTGGGATTTAAGAAAGGCCTTTATGGCCTGGTCTCTGGCCTCGTCTTTGGCTTGTTCAATGGCAGCCCAGGTTTCAGCCTTAAGCCGAGCTAACTTGACCTCTGAAGAGGCATGAGCCAGACGAATTTGCCGACTCTCCTCCTGGGCCTCTTTCAATAGCGAGGCCACATGAGCGCACTTGGTCTTGGCATCCTCGGCGGCTTTCCGGGCAAGCCCTAATTCGCCAAACAATAAGCCGACCAGAGCCATGGTGGCTTTAAGTTGCGCTTTCGCCTCCGCTGCCCGTTTTCGAGCTGCTTCAGCATCCGTGGCTCGATTTTGAGCCTCGGCCAGATCCACGCTAGCCCTGAGCAAATAAGGAGCAAACCGCAAAAGAAAAGGGCGAAGTCAGATGAAAACCGAAGGAATCAACAAAATGAAGTGAAAAGTTCAAGTCTTACCTCGAGGAGGATCTTTGCAGCATGGGAGAGAGTCCGTCTTCCGGGAGCTTCGAAGAGAGCAGCGAATTCATTCCCGCTCCCATGGGAAAGCACCTAAGGGACCATGTTTGACACAGCCCGTTGAAAGAACGCCTCTTGTTGAGTCATCTCCTCTCCTGAGGACTCCCCTCTCTGCTCCTCCCTCTGTTCCAGGACCCGCTCTGCAACAGGTCCTGGCTCAGGGGCCACCTAAGACTCGGGAGCCGCCTGAGGCTCGGAAGCCACCGTGTCCGCCACCTCCTCCCCTTCCTCCAAGTCGGGGATTATTATGGTCGGGATCACAGTCGGGACAGCCGGTGTGGCTTGCCCCTTAGCCTTCGAGACCATCTTTGGCTTCTTCAAAGGACGAGTCTTGAACCGATTCTCTGACAGCGGAGGGGCCTTCATCTTGGAAGCCGGACGAAGGATAGGCCTTGCCTCAGCCATATCTGCATCAGGAAAAGCAGGACGAGTCAAGAAAGATGTAAAAAAAAAAAAAAAAAAAAAAACACAACCATATATCCAGAAGTTACCTATTACGGCCGAGTCTAAACCCGAGAGAAGAAGATGCTCTGGCTGTCGAAGTACCTTCCAAGACCAATCCTTCGGATTCAGTGCCTTCAAATCCTTGATCCCAGTTAAGGCACCGGACCCGAGTTTCAGTCTTCGCCTTGAGATATTTACAGAACACATTCAGTCAGACTCAAAGGCACGACAGTATGAGAAGATAAAGAGAAAATTACGTGCCGAGTCATCTGCTTCGGAGAACTCCCGAGGAACACGAGGTTCGATGAGTCCTGGCACGACAGTCTCCCAGCGGTCACACGCCCAGAACCATCTATCTCTCCAGTGCTTGTTAGAGGTAGGGGGTCGGTTATCAAAGGCCCGCCCTTGTTCCGCCAAGCACACAAAAAGTACCAGTCGGGCTGCTGCGATTCGGCTGTACTTGATAGTCAGTGGGGGTTGCTCTGTCTCAGCTCACAACACCGAGCATCCGAATAAGTTTCTCCATCCGTTCGAGACTATCTGTTCAGGCGCTATTTGGAGTCGGAAAAGTAGACCCCGAGTAATGCCTTGGAGGGGCAGACGCAAGCCGCATTGTAAAGCGACCTGAAAGATTGCGACCATTCCAGCAGGAGGATGGTCAGGAAACTCACTCGACAGGGGAAGGCGAAGGATGACCGAGTCCGGGACATGGTATCCGGGCCTGATCCTATCTAAATCTACCTCGGTTAAAACCGAGGGAACCGAACCCTTCTGCTCATCTCCTGTCTCTCCCCCCTCGGCTGCCTACTTAGCAGCTTTAGCTGATCTCCGTGTGGGGACCGACTTACTGGCCCCTTCTGCCTCATCGGCTTCCTCATCCTCCTCATCCATTTCCTCCCCAGGAGGATTGGGTCTGCCACGGGCAGTCGTCAGCGATGTCTCTCCGCGAAAAGGACCCGCAAAAGAAGGGCGCTCCGCTGAAGATCCCGTTATTCTTTCCGAATACTGGAAAGCTGCGTCAGCATCAGCAGCCATCTCCGCCAACAATGAGGGCAATTCCGAGACATTCCAGAAATGTCTCGTTTCACCCTCATCACCAGATACTCCCTCCCGGGGACTCTGAGAACCGTGCATTGCCATTGAAATTCAAAAAGAAAGGGAGGGAGAGAGTTTAAAACTCACCGGAGATCTCAATACAGACTGGAAAAGGAACGAGCGTAGAAGCAAAAATAGAAGAGGAAGAACGAAAATGACGAGAGGCGGGAGGACAGTAAAAACAGAGATGGGTGAAAAGAAGGCGCGCGAGCGAAAATGGGAGAGGAGCGTCCCGCTCCTCCTTATATAGCGCGGCCACGTGGCAAGGGCATTTAAGGAGGAGTCGTATCAAAGGTCGTTTCAACTCCCCCGCCCGACACGTGGTGCACGCCGACTGACGGAAACATCGCCCTCGCCACGTGTCCAAAGCTCATTAGCCGGAGAAACGCTCTGATGGCTCTCCGCATGTGCGGCATCGATCAACGAAACGACGCATGTACTGGACGACACATGAACATTAAATGCTCCATCATAACATCGGTTTTCAGTTCAAGCCGACTCAAGAATCCACTACTCCATAGCGCCTATACGGATGACACAAGGAGTAAGGGGGCTTACTGTTGGGAAAAATATGACAAGTCCGGAGACTTGGTTATGGAATGGACCAACTCTACTGACATTGCCCAGAACATCTGAGGTAACAAGCCAGACCGAGGCAAGTGAATTAAATGCCTAAAGGAGAGACTTAACTCGGATTGCAGGGGATGAACCTCGACCGAGACTCATAAAGTCATGAGCCACAGGCAAAGCATATAAGATGCATGAAATTGACTCGGTAAACGAAGCAACATCATCCAAAGAGGCCGATCAAGGCCCAAAGCTCAGAAGTCACTCGATCGACTATAAAACCGACTCAATTTAGGTCAGTTAGTCGTCGACTATCAGGTTAAGAAAGGACACTGATTATGAATCAGTTCTATTTCATCCTACAGATGGCGGGAGAATTAATCCTCAAAGCCGGTCGAGACTAACTCGTTATGAGAGTCGGTCAGAACAGGGCCGAGCAAGGGAAAGACGGTGTAAATGGAAACGCTATCCCGAATATCTCATAAAAGGATCCCCGATCCCAATGATCTTGGGATTGGATGGAGACCAAAAGTGGGCCAAAATCAAATTTCCATGGTATCAAGAAGAGAATCCTTGCACGATGGGACCCTTCCATTCCTATAAGTACAAAGAACTCCAAGCTAAAGAGGTACGCAGAAAACTCTTTCGAAAACCCTTCCTATACTGTCCAATCACTGACTTTAGCATCGGAGGGTCCCCGGCTCTATCCAGGGTCTCCTTTGTTTCATTCCTTTGCAAGTGATAGATCGAAGGAAGACTCACCAGTTTTTTGCATCAACAAGTCTTACTTTGTATGGTGGAAAAACAACAAATTAAAGCTCTCAATTAAATTATTTTAATTATCATCGCCTGATCCCATTTAAATGGGGTCTATGATTTATTTATATTTTTATTTTTTTCCGTCATATTACTCTATCAAGAGTTGTAACTCTAGTTAAACTATAGTTGGGCTGAAAGTCGGGCATGTTGGGTTGGGTTGGTGCTCAACCCTAGTCCAATCTGAAGTTCATGTACCTCAGTCCAAACCCAACCCAACCTCACCTCGGGTTAGTAATTCTCAACCCGAGCTCAATCCAAGCAGGCTTAGACGGGTTGGTTGGGTGAATGCATGCTAATATATTTTGTTTTCAATATGCATTTTATTTTTTGTACCTATTTTTTAAATAATTGTATAAGTAGTTATTTATTACAAAGAATTACATTTTTTCTAAACAAACTAGCTAAATTATTGGACAACTACTCTTTTAAAAGTCGTGTTGTGTAGCTCACAATGTATTTGGACATATCTTGAGTCATAGAAATGACATGGACCAATGAAACCCGACAACATTGGAATTAAAAGTGCCTTCAACACAAACGATCCACACTCAATTATAATTTGTAACTTATATATCAATCCGGTTTGGGTTAGGTTGGGTTGGGTTGGGTCGGGCAACCCGATATCTCAACCCGAGCCCGACCCAAGTTTTATTGGGTTGGTGTTTGTATAGCCCAAGCCCAAGCCTGAGATCGAACCCGATACATCTTACCCGAGCCCAACCCAATGTTGGGTCAGTCATGGGTTGGTCGGGTTGAACCAGCCCGACTTTCGGCCCTAACTATAGGTTATTGGATCTTTTCTTATCGCCTCTACTTTACGTCTTTAAGGTTATATTGTCATGCCTCTGCCTAAACTATAATTTGCTGCATCTCTAGGGCCCATCATATTTTATTGGTATTATCAACATCACTGTTCATCCATTTTTCTAAATCATTTTAAGTTATTAACAAAAAAAATGAGGCAAATCCTAGCTCAAGTGGATCACCTAATGTGGATTAAATGCCCACAATTAAAAAGTTTTTGAGAGGCAGAAAAGTTTCGAATCAAGCTAATATGTGTTTTTTTCCTTCATCCATGTCTATACAACCTCATGAATAAGTTGGATGGCAAATAAACATCACAATAGCCCCTAGGAAGGTTTCGACAGTGGATGTCACTATCACGGTGGGTTCACTCAAGCTTTAGATCTGCCTCATTTTTAAGTTCATACCTTGAAATGATATGAAAAAATAGATGAATTGCATGAAAAAAATCCAAACATCACGGTGGTACCCACAGACAATCAATCTAACTCACTCCTAACTATGCAGTTCTTGATCTCCTCGTCCTCATTTTATTATCTATCAATGTTACTCCTAAATTTCCTCAAATACAACATTTCTACTTCTATCTTTTGTTTTTTTTTTTTTTTTGTCATCTATTTCAACTTCCTTATTTTAATCTTTCGATAAAATGATTCTTTTGTTATATATATATATATATATATATATATATATATATATATATATATATATATATATATCACCACTACCTTTGTATAATCAATGGATTGAAATATTGAATCTGACAGCTTTTCTCCAACCAACATGAAAGTACTGTTGAACAAAATAAAATAAAATTGAATAATGAAAAAAAAAGAAAGACCCAAGTCCAACTGCTAGAGTTCCGACATATCTTAATTTCAATGCATTGGGATGTAATCCAGCAATCCTCTGCAAAGTTCTCTATTCCAGCTGGAGTGAAGGTTACTTGTCATTTTATAAATGACGACTATTTTTTAAACATATTTTATTTTATAACTGAGCTTTCCTAATTCTGTGAGTACACATCCCAAGGCTGCGTCACACTCCTTATGTGGGCCACAACATATCAATTCAAATGAACAGCTGGATATTAATTTACTTTATATTTTGGTCCACCTAAAGAATGAAATTGTCTTCTTTTAAGGCAGAAGACAGATTATTTCGAACCTTAGGTAAAGCTCTAATGATGTTTTTTGTGCATGTGTATGAATAAAATTAGTGAACCTTTTTTCAAGGGAAAAACAATATTCTTAGAAAATTCATGAACCTATTTGGAAAAGAGAAATAGACGTGGAGAATGTGACGGCTGACACAACAGTTAGAAATTACTGAGAAATTGAATACACGGTGTTTATCATAATTTTTTATGCATCCATGTTGTCGAATAAGTTGTCATGTGTCAATATTATGAGTTCAACGTTGGTAAAATTATGCTAGCATTTGAATATATCTTTTATCAATTTTTTTTAGGTGATACATCTTCGGTTATTGATATGATGGTTATTAATGCGGTGGCATAGAATCATACGCATGCTTTTAAGAGAACGAAACAACAGATGACATATGGCCGTAATTCGTGTGGCATGTCATTAAGGCAGGGTAGTTAGCACGTTTATAGAAGACTTACAGAGGATCTTGCTGTGATACACTCGGTAAGGGACACAGATTGCGTCCTACCCCCACCCATATGGTAATCCGTCCGGGCAGGGCTCTGTGGGGCTCACCGTGATGTAAGTGTTTTATCTACACCGTTCATTGTTTTTCTCAAATCATTTTAAGGTATGATCCTAAAAAAGCAGGTACACAACTCCAGTGGACCACACCAAAGGAAGCTACAGTGATCATGACAGCCACCGTTAAAACCTTTTTAAGTGCCACCATGATGTTTTTTTTTTTTTTTTAACCATCCAACCTATTCATAAGGTCATGTAGACATGGATGAAGTGAAAAAACAAATATTAACTTAATCCGAAACTTCTCAATCTCCCAAGAAGTTTTTAATGGTGGACGTTCAATCCCCACTTTGTGGTCCACTTAAGCCTTGTACCTGCCTCATTTTTTGTCTCATACCTTAAAATGATTTGCGAAAAACGATGAACGACGTGGATAAAACACTTACATCACAGTGGATCCCACAGGGCCCTGCCCGGACGGATTACCGTCCGGGCGGGGGTAGGAGGCAATCCACATCCCTCGGTAAGGTCATTTCTTGTAATTCTTCTAAAATGAGAGATCTTCCTAGATACGGATCTTCCCAGATACGTTTGGAGGTCATGCGATGATCATGAAGATTCTAAATATCAAAGATCAAAATAGTATCTGAGAAGATTGTTTGCAATACAGACCCAAATCAGGAGAGGATTGACACTAATAAATCGAGCCCATATCCGTGCACAGATAAGAATAAAGAGAATGGGAGATCAGAATCTGGTGAATATGGTCCCACTAGTGTCAGATTTGCAAGATTATGGGAGGGTGAAAATAGTGTTGATCGGGTCATTCTGATGCAACAATGCTTGACAATTTGAGATTTGGGAAGGGTGGAGATGGCTCTGATTGAGCCCAAATTTAAATACAGTAGTGGCCTGAAGGTCTCCAATAGGAGAGTATTTATGTAAAAGTGGATATATGAAAATCGACAGTTTCATATTTACAAAGATCTCCCTATTCGGAATGCAAGCCATAAATGCGAAGGATCCTGTACCATCAATGAAACCCAGTGAAAGTTTTGCCACTTGACAACCTATAAAAGGAGTGCACGATAAAGAGCTTGAAGTCCATGACAAACACAATTTATCTTCTTTACATTTATCTTAGCATAAATCACTACTATTCAATGCCACCACTACAGTACCGTAGAATTAGATTAAACATCCACAATCTTAAGTTATTAGATCCCGATCAACTGAGTCTGTACTTAGGCGATCAATCTTTCTAGTCACATCTAGCTGACCATCTATCAGGATCATCTGTTCACACAGATGGATTAAGTATTTATCTTTCTCATCATCTCTAGTTATTTTTATTCTATCAATTGTAATTAGCTATATTTACATGCATATTAATAAAATCGGCATTGTTTTAACCTTCTTTTGTTTATCTATTCATCGTCGTTCTTTTGATAAATACATTGGTCGCAAGTAGTGATGAAAGAAAAGTCCTTAAAATAAGGAAAAAAAGAATTCATTAATAGGAAGGACTAACTCCTACCCTTTCATAAATCGCCTGATCACTGATTCAACCGATGGTTGACTCGATAGATGGATTTTTGAATCTGATCTTCCTCAGTTGTTTTAGCATGGGGGTCACCACCATTCAATCAAATATTGAGTTGAGTAAGACTATGGCACACCCGCAATCTCTATTCACACACATAAATCGAATATATGCCCTCGATCACACATGTGGCCTTGTGTTTAATTTAATTGTGCAAACATATTTTTTGCCATGCCCGATGGGACTCACTGTGCTACCTTTACTATTTCTCAACAGAATAAGATGTCTCTCTTTTTTTTTTTTTTTTTTTTTTTTAAAGGCTAGTTCTGTTGTTGATGCTACAGAAGAATAACAAGACTTGGGCAGCCAACATGAGCCCATCGATGTTGAAGTAGGATCATCTTCGAGGGAGTACTATGGTGTCCTTGCTACACATTTCATCCAGATGGAAGAATATATGAAGCAACTCGTTAGCAGTACTAAAGAACAAATAGAATTTTTTAGAGGTTCGTCGAGGGCTTCTTCCAGAGCCTCTTAGCAAACATTGCTACCCTTACTGCCCCTAATTGATCAATTGAGCGGGAGGCAGAACGTTCGGCCGAGCTCCCTGCACAAGCAAGCTAGGTCAAACCACAAGGCCGACCTTTACTACCATCAATTGTGGTGATAAAGAATGATTGAGATGGAAATACCCTAATTAACCAACATAATTATTATGCACCGAAGGTCAATCCCTAGTTGGTATTGAAAACTTTTTTTTTTTTTTTTTGTATGGGGGGGGGGGGGGGGGGACCATCATCCGGCAACCGACTTTAATGGTTTAACATCTGGGACCATCCTCTAGTCATTTTGGCCACCCACAATGGCTTACAGAGGATCGATTACCAAGTGGGGTAACCTCCGGTCGGCCCGACTGCTTATAAGCCTCCCAGCCAACTCGATCCAAACCTAGAATGAGATGGAAGAGAAGTTTCACATGCAGCTCCACCGAACGGAGCCTAATGTGTCAATAGCTGACTTGTCTAGGCTATGACAATTGCTTAATGAGACGGTTGAGAAACTCATTGTCTGGTTAAAGGGCACGAAAAATCATTGTCCAGTCATTCTCTTAGAGTTCGAGTTCGTCATGCTGGCTTTAGAAGGTATGGGGTTCGAGCTTTGCAAGAAGTTCAAAGGCATGTACTTTGGAGATTTATTCCAACTATTAACCAGGTTGCTAGATACGAATGGATCCTCTAGGAGGAGCAACAACAGATGAACGCATCTAGGTGAATATTTTATCACGACCTAAATTATGAGTTGGCCGTAGAGAAAATAATTCCTACGAGGACAGGTGAAAATCACGATACTTGCTATGAGGTGGTCATAGCCGAGATAGTCAGCACATGGTTGTACGAATGCTCGACCTTAAAAAAGGTAAAGTATAGAGCCTCAACCAGAGTAAACCTGTAGAAAGGTGGCCCCAACCCTCCAAGGCAGTACACGTTCGACATCTCCAAGGCCGAGGATATATTCAACATTCTCTTGGAGAGAAAGTTTATTAAGCCCCCCAACTATCAAAAGATATCCTTGAACGAGGAACTCGAATAGGGTATTTATTATAAATGGCATGGTACTAGGATACACTCTACTAAGAACTATATCGCGTTCATGAATAAGGTGTAGGAGAATATCGACAAAGGCCTCTTTAAGTTCATTGAGAAGGAAGCATGAGAGTCATCCGAGACCCTTTCCTGGTGATGGCCCCAATTAATAGCATTTCCTTAAAATGCTCAATTGACTAGCATAGGCATCCATATCAGAAGCTCCACCTCCCCCAAGGAAGGAGTAACCATAGTTTGGTCCCCCACGAATCTAGCTAAGTGCGGAATAACTACCAATGGAGCATCCTACTAACCCACCTCCTCTCCTAGACAAGGGAAAAGTACCCTGGACTGAAATTAAAGCTTGACCAATTCTATGCGACCGATGCACCATCCAAGCCAAAAAAGCATGCAAAACGCTAAGGTCCAAATAACCAATCTACTAGGTCTTAACGACCAACAGTGTTTTAGCATTTTTTTTTGTTTATTTGTCCATCTTCGTTTTTTCGAGAAATATATTGATTAGAAATAGTGATGAAAGAAAAATCCTTAATATAAGGCAAAAAGAATCCATCAAGAAGGACTCACCCCTACCTTTCACAAATCTCATTGTCACTTATTACAACTAATGGCTGACTCAACAACTGGATTCCTCAACATCATCTTATTAAGTCGTTTCAGCACAGATCACCAGCGTTCAATCTACCACTGAGTCGAATAAGACTCTAGCATGCCCACACTCTCTAATCGCACATGTAAGGAGGCCCTCGATCACACATGTGGCCATGTGTTTGATTGAATTGCACAAACATATGACATGCAAATTATTCAAACAAAACTCTCTAAATTATAGGTGTTATTTTAGACGTATAATTAACTAAAATTTTCTTTTATTACGTTATCTAACTACTTAGACTGCTGGCCATTCATTGGACGACTAAAAACAAAAATGTCCAATGGTAAAAAAAAATAAAATGATTAGTGGTCCACATTAAAAGGGTTGCTAGTGGTTGAAGACAGGCCGAACAAAATCAAAATCCCAAAAAGCGACGGCTGGCCCACCAATTGAAAAATTAGCATGCCCCTGATAAAGGAATCCAAGCGGTGGGCCTGACTCCTGATCGGCATCTTTCACACGTGTGTCATCAGTTAAAGGTCAGGATCGATTGGATCAATTCTGAATTTAGGATTATCCCCTATCTGCTGGTCGGCCATATGATTTGAGTCATGAGTATACAAATCCAATTGTACGATTTCTGAGCACGTGAGTATGAACTCCCCTGTCCGAGTACAAAAATAATAGGGACAAAAGGACATCCTATCGCCTTCTCTATCAGTCTCCATTAATCAGGTGGGACCCACTTGATTATCAGTCATTTCTCTCGTAGACAAATGGTCCTACGTTCCTATGGACGCGACACCCTATTACAGGAAGCTCTGTGGGGCCACCCCCATGTGCATCCACTCCGTCCATCACTTTCATCAGCTGATGTTTGGACGTGCACCTACAGATCCTGACATCCACTCCATCCATCACTTTCACCAGCTGATGTTTGGATATGTACCAACAGATCCTCAACTCAAGTGGACAACACTGCATCAAACAGTGTGGCCGGAAATGGGGAAATGGGGACCGTTGAAACCTTCCTCAGGCCCACCATGATGTTTCCATGCCATCTAAACCGTTCATAAGGGGATTACCACTAGGATGAAGGGAGACACAAATTCCATCTTAGTCCAGAACTTCTTTAGCCCAAAGAAGGTTTGAATGTTTCCTTTGAAATTCCCACTTTCTTATGGTGTGGCCCACTTAAATTTTGGATCCGATGTCAAACTAACTTCACAGTGGGGTGTCCACAGACCAATCGTATACACGGCTATAACAGATTTGGATTCGGTAATGACCCTTCAATAACAGGCGTGGTGCAGTGGCCCTATCATGATGAATGTGTTTTATCCATATGCCATCCATCCATTTTTCAGGGACTGGATTGCTTGCCAAAGGGTTCCCACCCTCGAACTTCCTGATGCCAGGTGGGGCCTACTGTCATGTTTGTGAGAAATCATCTATTTTGCCTGAATCACAAAAAATAAAGCATATCCAAAACTCAAGTGGGCCACAACAAAGAAAAAAGTGGATAGGGAAATGACTAACGTTGAAACCTCCATGTGGTTCTTTAACTATGTTTATATGTCATGCAGTTTATAAGGTCATTCCAACTTATGATAAACTGAAAACATAAAAATATTAACCTAGACACAAAACTTCGGAGTCCCCACGAATGTTTTGAGGTTAGTTGTCCTGCATCAATTTGTATTAGAGCGAGAGATTTTGTGTTCGAGACTCCTTACCGAGGGTGATTAATACGGAGGTATTTTCACACCGATGGATTTCGGCAAAGGACCTAACCTATAAATTTGAAGCCTGGGCTATAAAATAAAGAAATTAATTCGTCATATTCTAACAATTCGAACTTTTAAAGCAAGTGGGGTGGGTGTTTAATCTTCATTGTGTTCCACTTAAATTTTGTATCTACTTCATTTTTGGGGGATGATAAATAAATGTTACAGTAGACCTGAAAAGTTTTTAATTGTGGGGTTCAATCACCATAATTTTCTATGATGTGGTCTACTTAAGATTTGAAACGGCCTTAAAATTTATTTTTAAGGCTCATGGAGAAAAATGACCTGGCAAAATGAATGTGTAGGCATGAATAAAACATATACATCATGGTGGGGTCCACAGAGTAACGAGTACTCATGCCAGTGCTGGAGGGGTAGATACCGAATCCGAGTCCGGCTGTAGCAGCTTATTAGCAGGTTATAGGAAATTCTGATCCGGTTCCCCACCGATGATGGACGGCACAGATGATTTTTTTCGCATGTGTCAAATTCGCACGCATGGCATGCGAGTAAACTACCCCGTGACCACTGTCGCGAGTAGCGACAGCAACTGTCTAAAATCCCATCTCCTTTTCTTATTTCTCGTTCTTCCACCTTTCCTTCCACCACTTCCCAAAAAAAAAAAAAAGTCTCTCTCTCTCACTCTCTCTCTCAAAATCTCACCCCAAAAATTTACAAATCCCCCTCCTTTTCCAACCCCATGCCTCCTACCACCACCAAAAATGCCCACTAACCCCCTAAAAAAACCCCAAAAATGCCCACTAACCCCCTCAAAAACCCCCAAAATTTGCCAAAACACACCACATACCCCTCTTCCTTCCTTCTCCTCCTCTTCTCTATCTTCACCACAACCAACCCCATCTCCGCCTCCACAACCCCACTAATTTCAAGAAACTCAACTATCCAAAGCCCCAATCGGACCTTCGAAATCGGGTATTTCAGCCCCGACTCCGGATCCACCAACTGGTACGTCGGGATCTGGTACTCCGCAATCCCGATCCGCACCTACGTCTGGGTGGCCAACCGCAACCGCCCCATCAAGAACCAAACCTCATCAGTGGTCCAGATTACGGAGGATGGACGGCTGGCGATAACTGATGGGGGAAATTCCTCAATCTGGACGACGGATAACGACCGTCCAGCTATTTCAGCTAAGCTTTTGGAAAGCGGCAACTTTGTGCTCCTTGATAAGCAATCCAAGATTGTTTGGCAGAGCTTTGATTCCCCGGCAGACACCTGGCTACCGGGGATGCATGTGATAGCCAGCACGGCTATCACATGCTGGCGGAGCGTGTCGGACCCATCACCTGGGCCCTACACGCTCCGCCTGAACCCGCCAGTATATGGCGAGTTCGAGCTCGTGTATCAGTACCAGCAGCAGTACTGGTCGACTGGGAGCTGGAGAGGATCGTCATTCTCCGGAGTGCCGGAGATGACGGTACCCTACATATACAACTTCCGGTTCGACAAACCGTTCACACCACAGGCATCGTTCGTGTACACGGAGATGCCGGGGGCGGCGTTTGGGCGAGGCCCGCTGCTGACACGGTTTGTTGTAGACTACTCCGGCCAGCTGAAGCAATATACTTGGTCGTCGCAAACGGATAACTGGAACATGTTCTGGTCGCGGCCGGAGAGTGCCTGCAGGGTGTATGGACTCTGTGGGGAATTCGGTTTCTGCCGAGGTGGCAGCGGTCGCGTTCTGAGCCCGTGTCGGTGCTTTGATGGATACATGCCGAAGGACCTGTCCGGTTGGCGGGCTGGGGATTACATGGGCGGGTGTCGACGGACGGATAATAACTCATGCGGTGTAGATGATGGTTTTGTTAGTGTGGGCCCCATTGGCTACCAAGGCAATGCTACCAGTGTGTTGGTTCCCAGCGGCGGTGGCCAGAGCTCTTGCGAAGAATCTTGCTTGAAGAATTGCACTTGTTTTGGTTTGAATTACAATGCTAAAACAGGGGAGTGTAAGAATTTGTATGGAAATCCCATGAATTTTCAGAATTTGACTGTGGAAAAGACGGGTGGAACGGTTTTCTACATTAGAGTAGGGAAGGAAGCTTTGATCAATGGGAAGAAGAAGAATTCGAAGTGGAAATTAGCAGCTCTGATTGGCGGATTAGTTGGGCTGGTTTTGCTTCTGGGATTGGTGATTTTGGCAATTGCAATTTGGAAGAAGAAGCAGAAATTGAAGCTGCGGAGCGACGAGGATGGAAGTTACTCTGTGATGAGTCTGAAGGTGTTTTCTTACAAGGAGCTCTCTTTGGCGACCCGTGGCTTCTCAGAGAAGCTAGGCCACGGCGGGTTCGGAGCGGTTTTCAGAGGTGCATTGCCGGACTCTACACCTATTGCTGTTAAACGCCTCGAACGGCCCGGTGGGGGCGACCGGGAGTTCCGAGCAGAGGTCTGCACAATAGGCAACATCCAGCATGTTAATCTCGTTCGGCTGCGGGGGTTCTGCTCGGAGAATTCACATAGATTGTTGGTCTATGATTACATGGAGAATGGCCCGTTGAGCGTCTTCCTGCGGCGGGACGGACGGTTCCTGAGCTGGGAGGTCAGGTTCCGGATTGCAGTGGGGACTGCACGGGGGATTGCTTACTTGCATGAGGAGTGCCGGGACTGCATAATTCACTGTGATATCAAGCCGGAAAACATACTCTTGGATGGCGAATTCGCAGCAAAGGTCTCAGATTTTGGATTGGCGAAGCTTGTAGGCCGCGATTTCAGCCGTGTGATGACTACGATGAGGGGAACGTGGGGATACGTCGCTCCTGAGTGGATTTCAGGTGTGGCGATCACCTCCAAGGCCGACGTGTACAGCTATGGAATGACATTGCTGGAGATCATCGGCGGGCGGAGGAATGTGGAGTCCCCACCGCAGGCGAGCCGGGAGAGTGGGCCAGCCAGGGATGAGAAGTGGTTCTTCCCACCGTGGGCCGCCAGGCAGATAATTGAGGGCAATGTGGATGGTGTGGTGGACGCACGGCTCGGTGAGGCATTTGATCGAGCAGAAGCTGAGCGAGCCGCTCTTATTGCGGTGTGGTGCATACAGGACGACGAGGCTGCACGGCCCACCATGGGCACGGTGGTGAAGATGCTGGAAGGGACCGTCGATGTGGCGGTGCCACCGGCGCCGCAGCTGCTGCAGGCGCTCTTCGATGGGGATTCCTTCCCGGAAGGTGGGATTGGATCGGGTCAGGAGATATCGACGCCGCTCGGCGTCCGATCTGATGATATGGGGTCTGATGTGGGGTCCACTGGATCGGCCGGTAACCGGAATCTGACCCAATCGAGATGAGAATTATGGTGTAATTTCCTTAATTTTTTAATAGGAAGAGTAGTGTGGACGAATACATGTTTGTAGAAAAATATATGGTGTGGAGAGGAAGGTTTTATGTTTTTTCAATCATGGAATGGGCCTGATTTGATGGAAGGATTCTTGGGTTTGTATTTCCCACGTGCCAACCTGGCACGTGTCTGGGGCATCTGATGAGGACATGAGCTGGGCCCCACCACGAGGATGATATTGACCACACATGACCACTCCTATCTGATGCATGTCAACGGTCCACAGCACTCCTATGGCAGTGGGGGATGTACCACATGCTTGTTGGGTTTGCACGTGTGCTGCGTGTGGTGCTTGCTCACACCTAACACGTTGTGTGTAAAAAGAGGTTTTATTTATTTAATCTATTTTGCTTGATGTGAATCTGTTCCATGAGTGCGAGATCTGAACCGTTGGCTCAAAGTTGAAACCGATCGAAGAATCATGACCGTTTGTTAGAAGACTTTTGTTGGTCCACCCAACCAAATCCATAGTTAGGGCTGTCAATAGGCCAGCCTGGCCTGCTTTTGGCTGGAACAATAGGGCTGAGGGTGGGCTCGGGCCGGTCAGCCCAGCACAACCAGTTTAGGGTTTTAAGGGTAGGTTTGTCATATAACAAACTTAATGAACGGCCTAGATCTTGCACAAAAGTGGGTGGCCCAGGCTCGAGCTCGGGCCTCTCACATAATCATCTCAGGACATGGACCCAGGCTAGGCTTGGGCCTGTTTACATCATGGACCCGATCTGGGCTCAGGCCTTGGTTTTACATTGTGGGCTGGCTTTCGGCAGCCCTAGATGTCTCTCATCTAATGGACATCACAATGGTTTAATTACGACTGATCCATGGTGGGCTCTGATGGATTAACGGTTTAGATCTTTTGCATGTGTGCCATACAAACAGAAATAGGTCGGTGTCTGGCCTGGGCCCGTTCCTATCTGGGGGAATCGGATTCGGTAGTGACCCCTCCAGTACCAGGTCAGTGCTGTGGGCCCCACAATTATGTATGTGTTTAATCCATGCCGTCCATCATTTTTTCCAGATCAATTTAGGCATATCCAAATCTCAGGTGGACCACAGCACATGAAACAGTGGTGAGTGAACACCCACCATTAAAAACTCCTTGTGGGCTACAAAAGTTTTGAATCAAGCAGATATTTGTGTTTTCCATTCATCCAGGTCCATGTTACCTAATCAGCATATTGAATGGCAAATAAACATTACAATGGGCCCTAGGAAGTTTTTAATGATGAGCGTTCAATTACCACTGTTTCCTATGGTGTGGTCCACCTGAGATTTAGATCTACCTGATTTTTGGGCTAATACCATAAAATGATCTAGCGAAATGGATGGACGGAATTGATAAAGCATATACATCATGATGGGCCCCACAACACTGGAGGGGTGACTACCAAATCGAGTCAGACTACTTGTACAACATGAAACCCTAATGGCACTATACAAACCATAGTTTAAAAATCCGAGTAAACTCAACTCGAATAGTCAATAAAATATATATTAAGATTTTTCCATAGAGAGAATGAATATTTAAAATTATTATTATTATTACTATTCCCTAAACATCAAAATCTTTTTAAAAAAAAGAGATCACATACATTTGGAAGTATCATAACTAGTCGTCCACTCAATTTTTTTCTTGCCAATATTCCCTTTGTGTAGAACCGTCATATCATGCAAGATCGGCGGGTTAGTCATGACCTTGATTTTGAACTGTTTCGGACAGGGCTGTCGGACCAACCATTATTAAAATTCTGATTTTAGTAGGCCTGAGCCCGACCTATTAACACTCTTAGTCAAGCTGGGTTAACCTGACCCTACCGTAGACTTAACCTTAAGGTAGTGAGTAATCAACCCTAATGTAATTTGGGTGGGGTCAGGTTAGATAAAAAAACACACGCACTCGCACTAAAGTGACATTTCACTGCATGGGTACTCAAAACCATGACCTCTTGTTGAAACTCTTATAAGTCTACCACTGATGCATGGGTTGGGTTAGGCTAACACCTACAGCAAAACATTGAATTATGTCAGTAACTGAGCGGGAATTTGGCAATTGCTTTCAGTAATTGCCACAAGCTATGAGGTCTTGGTCTTTTTTTTTTCTTTTTTTTTTTTAAGAATTTAATTTTTAATATTCTTCAATATCGACTCTCTAATTGCTAAAGTCCCCATATTGCATTTATTTATATAACGGGTCTACTCACACGCATTCTCTAAATAATCTATCACTTTGGACTCCATTTTTATCTAAAAACTAATGGATAAGCAAAATACCCATCATATATAAAAAGATAAAGATTTAAAATAATAATAATAAAAAAAATTCTTACGTGGGACACCTCGATTAGATTGTAGGGTCAATTCTTTGTGCAATCACATTCATTGAGTACGGTTGCATCACTTGATGGGCCCCAATAGAAGTGGATCATATCTCAAGAACCTCTCAAATGAGACAATCCTTACCTTATGTTGGTCACCCACTAAGTAAATGTATAAGAAGATATATATGTGCTGGAATCTCTTATCTTCAAAAAGTGTAGTGGTATGTGTTTTTAACACTCTTGTAAGTGGTATGTGCTTTCAACACATTATCAACATTATGTAAGTGCAAGACATTTTCATATTTTATTTCTTACAAATTGAAGATATTGTCTCCGCAGCTTTTTGATAGGGACATCACGCGCACACGTGCACGCATGCCGACCCCCCTACGCACGTACGCAAGGAAAAGGAGAGTCCCACCGTTGATCTGGGTCGATGACGACGTCCAGAGAGGGCCTCCTGGTTAGAAGACGGAGTTTTGGTTCAAGAGAATGGGCCCGATAGTCATGTAAAGCTCATCATGGGATCTCATGATTGTGGTCCACTAGTCGGATTAAGTTCATACTTTAGGTTTTGCTTTTTTATATTGTTTAGAACATTATGAACGCTTTAGATTTCTTTGATTGATTTTTATTTTAGTTTATTTCATTGCCAAGTAATAGGTTGCGCATATGGCGTGAGTGGGGCTCTCATTTTCCTTGCGTACATGCGTAGGAGGGGCGGCGTATGTGCGTGATCTCTTATCTTCAAAAAGTGTAGTGGTATGTGCTTTTAACACTCTTGTATAGTGGTATGTGCTTTCAACACAGTATCAACATTATGTAAGTGCAAGACATTTTCATATTTTATTTCTTACAAATTGAAGATATTGTCTCCATAGCTTTTTGATAGGGACATCACGCGCACACGTGCACGCATGCCCCCCTCCCCCCCTACGGACTTACGCAAAGAAAAGGAGGGCCCCACCGTCGATCTAGGTCGATGACGATGTCCAGAGAGGGCCTCCTAATTAGAAGACGGAGTTTTGGTTCAAAAGAGTGGGCACGATAGTCAAGTAAAGCTCATCATGCGATCTTATGATTGTGGCCCATTAGTCGGATTAAGTTCATACTTTAGGTTTTGCTTTTTTATATTATTTAGAACATCATGAACGCTTTAGATTTCTTTGATTGGTTTTTATTTTAGTTTACTTCATTGCCGAATAATAGGTTGTGCATATGGCGTGAGATTTGGAGTATAGAGTTTTCTTATAAATAGGCACCCCTTGTATTTCTTTTGATTCATTGAAGATTAATAAAAATTGCTGGTGCGAAGCCACAACTATCCCGATTCGCCCTCACCTTCTTCCATCCATATTTCTCTTCTCCTACAAGCATTCCATTTGTAAATTCATCAATAGTTGCAGCCGTTTTTCTCTCTACAACAGATTTTCATAATTTAGCCCTGCAGGAGGGACGAAACTTCGGCGGAGCACCACGCACAAACCGTGCATCAGATTGAGTTGAGAATTGAGGGTTTTGGAGTCTATTCCTGGCCAACCAGGGCCAATGTAGCCTTTTTCTGAATATTGGGCCTCACACACGTGCGACCGTGATCACACGCACGTGAGTCTGGGCCATTGTTGCTGTCCGCGCGTGGGAAATGTCTTCCGGTTCAGGTTTTCTTCTTATTTTACCCTCTCATATCAGTTTTTCATAAACCCTAACCCTAATTGCATTATCCTTAATTTGTTTGCCCCTTTTCTCACCCTAGGGTTCCTTGAATTAAAATTGGCGAATCCCTTGGATTAGGGACTGATTGTTGTGCATGTGTAAATGATTACTGCTTATTTTTGAGCATCGTTTGGTCCATAATTTTACTGATCCAGTCCTAGCCTATGTAGGCTTAGACCCGCACTGATTCCCCTAGCTTGAATGTTTGAACTTTTGTGTGGGACGTGGAATTTTTATGTTATTGTTTCTAAATTAGTGTGATCTAAGCCTGAAATCTTGTATATCATATTTAAATTTCATGTCCTGCATCACTTTTATTGCTCCAATTTACCAATATTGACCTGGTTTAAACTAAGAAGAACAGTCTTGACAAAAAAACTCTCAACGGTGAGAACAAAAGATAGTTTTTGCTCAAATAACTCAAAATTGTTTATATTCTCATTGAGGACCATTCAATTGTTTCTAATGTTCCGGATGCTTTAGATGAAGAAGTTTTCACTGCAAATGACAAAGTATGTAAGTAGATTGATGATGATTACATATGTCAACAACATTCTAAACTCTCTCTCTCTCTCCGATAAGCTATATGATTAATATTCAGAAAAAAAAAAAAAAAAAAAAAAAGAAGCTAAGAGAATATGGAAAACCAATCTTAAATCAGGTTCATAAACTTCAGAAATTTGCTAATTCTATCTCATTACCTAGGATGGTATTTCATGAAAATGTTCATGTAAGTGTTATAATTTCTATGTTACCCCTTTCTGAAAGGACTATCGAATCAAACTCATAATAAAAAGGAAGATCCGCCTCTTGCAAAGCTCCTTCATCACTCGTTAATAGAAGATGAATCCTGATATCGTGAGAAGAAAGAAACGCTAGTAGTGAAGGCTTGTATGATTGAACTAAAGCCTGATATCAAAGTAACAACTAAGGAGAAAGAATTTAAGAAACATAGGAAAAATGATTAAAATGGTAAAAAGATAGAATGTCATGTTTGTAACAAACCTAGTCACATGGCTCATTAACACCGACAGCATAAAGCTGAAAAAAAACAAAAATACAAAACTCAGAAAGACAATAAGGATGAAAATTTTATGGCAGTAATTATCGAAGTCAACATTGTTGGAGGAGATGTCGAATTGTGAATTGACACAGGAGCCACTTATCACATATACAATGACAAAAATATGTTGACCTCCTTTTTTTTTTTTTCGGTTAGCTTGTTAGTACACCCACTGTCAGTTCACACTTCACTGTTAGCCACCCCCTCTAAGGAATCGATACCAAGACCTCAGTGTTGAAACGAGGTATCTTTCACTCAGTCTACCACTTGAGCTATGGATCTGGGTGTATATGTTGACCTCCTATAAGCTAATGGGATATTGGTATGAATATATTTATAGATAATTCTTCATCATCCAAGGTGATCGAAAAAGGCTCTGTTGAGCCGAAATTCACCTCTAGAAAGACTTTAATTCTTCAAGAAGTACCGAATATTTCTAACATTAGGGAGAACCTTGTTCGGGTATACAACTAAGCAAGTGTGATTTTAAAATGATTTTTTAATCACAGAAATTTGTACTTAAAAAAAAGTGTGCTTTTGTTGGAAAAGGCTATGCCATTTTTAGAATGTTTAAACGCAATTCTTTTGTTTCTGCTTACTTATCTGAGACTTTTGATTTATAGCATGGTAGACCATGTCATATAAACTTCAAATCTATTCAAACTATGTCCAATTTAGGATTGATTACAACAAAGAACATTGAACAAATTGAGAAATATATTGCTTGTAGTAAATGTAAAATAAGAAGATCTCAGTTAAAAGTATAGAAAAATCCTAAAAAATTCCTAAACTTTCACAGTGATATATATGAAATGATTGATATTCTGTCTAGAGAGAGAAAACGTTATGTCATCACCTTTATTGATGATGCTTGTAGATATATTTATGTTTATCTGCGTAGAATTAAAGATGAAGCTTATGATTAATTTAGGCTTTTAAGGCTGAAGTGGAAAACATTTATGAAATCAAAATTAAAACTCTCAAAACAAACACAATGAGAATATACAGAAAATGAATTTGAGGATTTTATAAAAACTGAAGGAATTCATTGTCAAATGACTGCTTCTTATACACCTCAATAGAATGATGTAGTTGAAATGAAAAGTAAAAACCTAACTAAAATGGTTAATACTGTATAAGTTAGCATAGGGGCATCACCAAAATATACTTGAAGAAAAGGTTCTCTTATCAGCATACCACGTATTTAGTATAGTGCCCCACAGAAAATTATGCATAATTCTCTATGAACTATGGAAAGTTAAAAAAAAAAAAAAAAAAAAATTCCAAATTACGTAAAAGTATGGAGTTGCTTTATTTAAGTTAGACTGCCAGATCTTCATAATTTAAAGGTAGGTCAAGAGGGAATGACTATGCATTTGTAAGATATTCCATGATTAGTAAAGCCTATACATTTCTCAATCTCGGAACTCCTAATCCTTATACTATAGTAGAGGCTATCAGTGCAAAAAAAGAGAGTACATATTTCCATTTATCAGAAACTCAGATATAGTGAATGTCGATGTCCTAAATAATAAGAAAAGAAATAAACTCACTAACCCTGAAACCTTCAAACCAAGGAGAAGTAAAAGAAATAAGATTTCAAAGAATTTTAGTCCTAACTTTATTTACTTAATTGAAAAGGATCACATTTCATATGTTGTAGCCATCTCTTCCCATGATGCTGCTCTATAGAGAGTAGTGGAAGATGAAATGTATTCCATTTCATTTAAACAATTATATGAGAAGAGTACCCCGAACAGCAAAAGAGCATTTCAATTATGCTCACTCGTCACTTCGTAATGTGATTGAAAGATGCTTCGAAGTACTAAAAACATGCTTCCCCATCCTAAAATTGATGCCTTCTTATTCATAGCGGAAGCAAAGGATATCATAAATAGTTTCATGTGCAGGGCACAATTTCACAAGGCATCACCTTCGCCAAAACTCAATATTTGAAATGTACCAAAGGAATGATATGGTGTTTCACGCAAAGAACAAGAAAAAAGAAGGGAGACTTTATAGATTTGAATCGAGGGGTGTCATTACCATCTTATTCAGATGTGCAGGGCACAATTTCACAAGAAGAAGAAGAAAGAAAGAAAGATGATTTCTTTTTTTAAAAACCATATTGCAATTGAATTAGAGAGATTGTCAAATTCAAATTATTTATGCACATGCTTGAATTTATTTATTTTTTATTTATTGGTGAGCAAGTTAGTACACACACCCCACTGTTAACTACACCCCACTTGGGAATTGATACCAAGACTTCAGTATCGAAACAAGGTTGTCTTCACTCAATCTACCACTTGATCTATGGATCAGTGTGTGCCCATGCTTGAATTTGAATTTGAATTATTTTAGTAATTGATTAATGGGATAAATTGATAATCTGAGTAATACATGTTGCTTTTTGGTCTTGAAAATGACTGGCAGCTGTGGATTTGCGACCTTGCTTGGCTTCTTCTTATTTTTCATTATTCATAATATTTGAAATGATCCTTTCGGAAATGGGATTCTGAAAATACATATTTTGAAACGCTTGCTAGATTCCTGCCAACTCTCCTTAGATGGGTGGGAGATGTATGCTCCTTGACTACCCAGCAAAAGTTGTGCTCCTTGACTCCCCAGCAGATGTTGTGCTCCTTGACTCCTCAACTCTCTTTAGAAGTACGGTGTTTGTTTTGTAATGGCTTATATTTGATATTTCTAACAATGGCTCTATGAAGAGTTAGAATTTCCTTTTCTTTTTTATTTTTTAAATTTTAGTCTTTGTCATTGTAGTATAGAATCCACAGCTTGAAGAGAGCAAATTCAGCAATAGATTTTACCTTTTCAGTATCATAGCTGAGAGTAATTTATGTGATACAGGTATTTTTCGGTACTGGAGATCTTTTGGGTGGAAATGTGTTTTCATGAGTATTACAACTAGTAATTTGATGCTAGTAAGGTAGGGGGGAGGGTTTTTGCCTTTTTTGTTGAAATAAGAATAAGTTATTGCTTCTCATACATGTAAGACTGCTGTCAGAACGAGAATAAGTTTTTGACTTTTGGGGCTTTTTGATATTGAGATGATCATTTGAATTATTATTATTATTATTTCAATTTTCTGTCTGTTTTAGAGACTGGAATCTGCTAGGTAGGTTTCAGATGAGTTGAACAAGAGCTGTGTTGATTGCAGGACTACCAAAACCCCTTTGTAGAAAGGTGTTCCTGCAGGGCCCAAGGTGTGTGAGAGAGAGAGAGAGAGACACTTTTATGCTTTTTTTCATGTGGATCTTTTCTATTTATTGCGCTTCTTTCTTTTCTGATTTATATTTGGGTTTTAGTCTCTGCGCAATGCATGTGAGAAAGGAGAATAAAAGGGAGAGGAGGGAGGCTACATTGAAGGTGAGATTGGTGGGGGTGGAGAGAGATGTTGTTGCAGATGCAGAGAGAGAAGGATGTTTTTCTGTGTATTATTACTGTTTTTGGTTTTGTTCCTTTCGGTTATTTTGAAGAGAGAGAAAGAGGGCAAAGATCATCTGTCTCTCTCGATCGATTGTTCAAATGCAAGGAAAAGTTCCTATAATGAATAATGTTACTTTGGAATATATGAGGAATTTTGGGTTTACATTGAGTTAGATATTCTTTGCGGGGCATATTTGCACAATATACATAAGTTCCTCAATAAATTTTTATAAAAAAAAAAAAAAAGAAGAAAAAACTACTTACAAGGCAAACTACCGAGAAACTGCTGAAGAGGCTTCAAACCGTTGCTCCTTAAGACACCATCAAAGCAATGTATTACGTATCCAGCTGCCCCCAAAACATGGTCGGCGCTGGAATACAAAATCCTGTTCTGCATGGGAAGGTTGAGCATGCGTTCATCCCCAACAACATTGGATGAAAAATCTGCATTATAAAGGCCTGCAGGTGATAGGTAACCTTTTGTTGTTTCCGCCGGACAACCATTACTGTGGCTGCCTTCGCCTGTCAGAAAACTCCACCTTCTCCATCCATTGCGGCCCACATGAAGAATGCATAGGCGTGGTTTAAGGGCTTGAGTAGCTTCACATGACAATGAGCACAATGATGAATGGTTTGGATACTGCACATGTGCAATTTGTGTTGGATGGTTGTAAAAAACCACCTCCTACATCGTCTGGGAAAATACTCCTAAGCTTGGATGGTTGTAAAAGACAACCTCCGATATCGTCTAAGAAAATACTGCTGACCTCTTTTTCACACAGCAGTATTCCATTTCGAATGATAAAGAGCTGTCACCCAAACGAGCCCTAAGTGGAGTCTTCCAACTTCATTAGACTAACTAAAAGTTCTAAGATTGCATATATCTCTAGAGCTTGTGGGTGAGATTTATCATGAGAAACAAATGTGTGTACTTTACTGCCAATCTCTGTCCAGCTACAACCTGGTATCTTATAATCACTCACATTCCTCATCATTTTTCTCACCTTTGCAACATCTCTCCAACTCCCTGCAGCAGCATAGATGTTGGACATGACAGCGTAGTTCACGGCTACATCCGGTTCCAATTCGAAAAGCATCTCTGCTGCCCATTTTGCCAATCTTATATTTCCATGGACTCTACAAGCACTGATGAATGCTCCCAATGCATTTGGAGTAGGTCCATAGGGCATGTTAACCAAAATACTATGCGCCCTCTCTAGATGGCCCGCTCTCCCTAGAAGATCAACCATGCAAGTATAATGCTCTGAATCGGGCATTATTCGGTGGTTCCTTCTCATCGAATCGAAGTAGTGAAACCCCTCATCAACCAAGCCTGCATGACTACAAGCAGAGAGGACCCCAACAAACGTGACTCGATCCGGCCTCAACCCTTCACGTAACATCTCCTCAAATATTTCTAGAGCTTCTCTGGCAAGACCATGAAAGGCATATGCACTGATCATTGATGTCCAAGTAACAAGATCGGGATTGGAAACAGATCTGAAAGACTCGAAAGCACTGGCAATACACCCGCACTTGCCGTATGCATTTATAAGGCCATTTCCAATCGACATGAATGTCCCCAATCCATTTTTTATCACATGACCATGGAGTTGAACGGCCTCATTCACAGCAGCCAGATTGGAACATGAACTAAGAAGACTGGCTAAGGTTAGCTCGTCTGGTTTCAAACCCTCTCGGAGCATTAGCTTGAAAAGTTCCATGGCTTCCTTGCCTTCTCCATTCTGTCCATAACCGACGATCATGGTGGTCCAAGACACAACATTCCGAATTCTCATCCCATCAAAAGCCTTTCGAGCATCCTCTTTAAGCCCATTCTTCGCATACATATCAACGAGAGTGCTAGTGACAAGAACATCAAGATCAAGTGCTAATCTGATAATAAAACCATGTATCTGCTTCCCCAATTGGCAAAAACCCGAATTGCTGCAAGAACTGAGCAAGCTACTGAAGGTAAAATCATCACCCATTATACCTTCAAGCGTCATTGACCGGAAGACTCCAAAAGCTTCTCTCCCAAGGCCATTGAAAGCATAGCAAGATACCATCACATTCCACAACACCAAATCTCTAGACTGGATCTTATCAAACACTTGACGAGCATCTCCAACATACCCAAATTTCGCATATAGATCGACAAGAGCACTACCCACGAAACTGTTTGAACTGAAACCCACTTTTATAATTAAACAATGCAGCTGTTTTCCAATTTCAATATCATTTAACCTAAGGCAAGCCCCAAGAACGCTGATGAAAGTTATAAAATTGGGCCCCACCATTTCCACCAGCATTTTCTTGAAAAAGAAAAGACCCAATTTCATGCTCGAGGAATTACTTGATTCCAGACCCTTCTTCTCTATTTCACCAGTGGTGGGCCCAAGATGACAAGCACAACTAACGCATCCAGATGTCATTCCATTCAACGATAAAACTTTCCTTTCAGGCTCATCAAACACATCCACACACAAATCAACATCCATTTTCACAGCTTCACCCATTACTAGCCCAGGATACCGACTGTAACTAACACAACCAGATATCATTATATTCCAAGACACAACATTTCTCTTAGGCATTTCATCGAACATCTTGCGTGCATCAACAAAGACACCACATTTTAAATACATGTTGAGGAGTTGATTCTGGATAGAGTGTTGGGACCCACATCCCGATTTCTCTATGCATGAATGCAGCTGCTTCCCTTCTTTCAGACGCCCATTCTTGGCTGAGAAGTTCAAGGATTCCGAGAGGAAAGACGGGTCCAGGTGGAAATCTATGACATGGGTTGTTTCCGGATTCCCAAGGGAGGCTTCGATTTGTGGAAATGGGAAGAAGGTGGTGGCCGTTTTCTGAGATGGGTGTTGGGGTTTTGGGGAGGTGTTGGCAGGATAAAGAAAACAGAGGAAGAGAGAGATAAAAGGCGTTTGGAATGAAAGGAAGATGAGAACGGCCGGGAGAGCATGTAGTAGAATTGAAGGATAGTGGTGTTCGAGAAAATGAGATCGAACGGGTAGATGGAGGAGGAACTATACGATCCTCTGCCAGAGGATATGTACAGTTTACTCCGGTTTCCATGTTGTACAAGTGGGGGTCATGATCAGTGATCCAGACCGTTCAGATTGTGGGGCCATTAAGGATGGACGATTGATAAAGAATCTACCATATTGGATGATCGTAGCCACTGATCTTGTACGTTTTTTTTTTTAGTTCCATATCATGTGTTCTTTAGGATTGTCTACGGAGCTGCACTAGAGTAACTCGCTTAGTGAGAGGTGTACACGAGTCCAACCGAGTCGGCTCAGCCACTTAGCCAACCGCAGCTCCAACTCGGCTCACTCAGTCTTCAAGCCTGACGGGCCAACTTAGCTTGATTCAGTTAGCGGCTCAAGCCAGTTTAAGCCGAGTTCAAGCCAAGATCAAGCTAAGTTCACCTGTACAACATTTTCACAAACACATGAACTACATTTTCAAAATCTCACCATATGTAAAACAATAGCAGTGGTTTTGCAAATATTTCATCAAACACCTTCTAAGTAATATAAAAATTAAGAAAAAAAAAAAAGAATATTTTATCACATTTTGTTAAGTCATTTCACCAAACACTTGGTGAACAATATTAATATCAAAGTAACCGAGTCACCGTACTAATTTGATCCAAGTTGAATTTGATCCGAGTCGTGAAACGTCGAGCTCGAGCAAACTCAAACTCAGTTGGGAATTTTTTCAAGCTCAAAAGATTAGCTCAACTCGGCTCAAACTAAGTTTTGAACCAAGTCTAATTGAACTTTTTCGAGTAGAGCGAGATAACTGAGCTAACTCGGTTCATGTATAGCTCTACTGAGCCACGTGGATGTAACTTTCATGAGATCCTCCCCATCCATCAGGTAAACGGCCCCATGTTCACCTTGGAACCCGATAATCATGACCATCCATCACTTGGGTAGGGCACACCATAGAAAAAAGTTGGAGTGTGGCGCAGACGTTTGGGGCTACCCTTGTATCTGTATGTCATCCAATCCATTCATCGCATTACTTCATCAGGATGAAAGAATAATTACAAAGAAATTACAGTATTCCAAAACGCAAGTGAGCCGCACCATATGAATATTGAGATTTTTTAGGTATAATTTTAGGGGTTGGTCCACGTAAGTGTTCAAGCAGACTGATTTTAGGGATCAGGTGAAACAAGGGGTGATGGAACTAATGGACGGTGTGGATTTTATACATGGTAAGTCGATTTTGAGGGGAATGGGCCATCGTCACCTTGAGATGATACAATAGAGCCGGGGGGAGTGGAACATGGAAGGGCTATCTCCACCGTACACGTGGCTGTATAGCTTACGATCCTAGAATGGTTTTCCCATGAACCATTTCTGTTCTTTATCCTTGCTTTAAGGACCACTGATTGGACGGTTACGATCAGCTAAACCATAGCACGTGTTTTAAGGACGCGGATTGCGTCCTACCCAGCCCGCCTCTAGCCACGAACGGGCAGTTCTCTGTGCGGCCCACCGTGACGTGTCCATCCCTTCTCTCATGTCATTTTATGTGCACAAAAATAAGTTAGATACAACCCTAAGTGGACCACACCAAATAATAAGCTGGACGCGGGTTCCTGCGCTGGGAACTCATGTGGGGGCCACCATGATGTTTTTGATAAATCCAACACGTCCATCCTTTTTTTGAGCTCATTTTAGGAAAGGAGGCTAAAAATAAACCGGATCCAAGACTCAAGTGGACCGCAGTAAAGGAAAAGGTGGGTAGAGAAATTCCTACCATTGAAACCTTCCTAGGGTCGACATTGATGCTTAAATGTCATCCATACCGTTCATAACGTCTTTCCTAATGGGATGAACTGGAAAAAATGAAAAATAAAAATAAAAAATTTAATACTAATAATAATAAAATACTAGCCTGATTCAAAACTTCTGTGGCCCCACAAATATTTCAACTGTGGACATTTAATTCTATCCTTTTCTAAAATAAGCTCACAAAACGGATGGATGCGGTGGATTTATCAAAAACATCATGGTGGCCCTACATAGGTTCCCAGTGCAGGAAATCCGCCTCCTAACAAGCTTGGGTTGCAGCCAGAGTCATACGTCGTGTGGTCTACTTGAGCTTTGGATCTATCTCGTTTTTGTGCTCATATCTTAAAATGATGGAGAGAATGGATGGACCACGTGGATAAACAAATACATCACAGTGGGCCCGCCCAGAAAACTGCCCGTTGGTGGCTAGAGATGGGCGGGGTAGGACACAATCCACGTCCCTGTTTTAAACCATTAAACGTCCACAACGGGCCCACCGCCAGCGTGGCTCATTTATGTTGTGATAGAGATTGGCTCATTAAACCCCTAGCTTGTGCGGAGAGGTTGGCATGGTTAAGAGATTTTGCGATTCCCATCGATTCTTGTGGTCTTAAATTGATTTGAGTCGGCCTCTCTCACTCAAATGTAGGGCCCATCATGCTGTGGGATATGTATGCCATCCCATCAGGTGTGCTCTTCAACGCTAAATCCTAGTATCAAAATCAGCTAAATAGACAACTAAAGATAGTCACACCACAAGAATAATGGTCATATAATATCGCGTGGGTTGTCATTGGATGTATTTTCATCAAACCCGTTAATCAGGTATTGGCTTACACAACACAATTTAGGTAGGCCTATAAAACTTGGGCACATGATAGATAGAGTGGGGAGTAGATAACACATGCTGAGAGAGAGAGAGAGTTGGGTTATATTGATTAGGTTGTATCCGTAAGTTATGTATGTGGTTTATCCATGCCGTCCAACCATTTTTTTCATCTAATTTAAGTGGTTGAACCTAAAATTGAAACATATCCAAAGCTCTAGTGCATCATACTATGGGAAACAGTGGGAATAATGATTTCCATCGTTGAAACCTTGCTAGCCCCACAGTGATGTTTATTTGTCATCCAACCTGTTCATAAGATCACAAAAACGTAGATGAAGGGAAAACACAAATATAAGCTTGATCCAAAACTTTTGTCACCCTTGAGAATTTTTCAACCATAAATGTTCAATTCACATTGTTTCCCGTGGTGTGGTCCATTTAATCTTTGGATATGCTTATTTTTGGACTTAGGCACTAAAATTATCTGGTAAAATGGATGGAATGAGTTGATAAAATATATAAATCTTAGTGGACCCCACAAAATTTACTCACTATGCAATCCGCTTCTGTGGGATAATAGCAATCCGCGCCCATGATGACACCCCGATCCATAGTTGTCACGTTCCAAACTTGGAAACCGAGCTCACAAAATTCCTGCTCGCCAAATCTAGTGCCGACAACCTCCGTAGTACTCCATTCTCGGCTCCCAGCGCGCATGCGCTGGATTTTGATCCTGGGATCCTACGGGGAGGATTTCCCAGTATACATTTATGTCATAATAACATAATCACAAGTTTACCCAAATCACAAAGGCAACATCATCATCACATATCCACTAATATAAAGATTTGAATACAGTACTGAAAGGAAAATACATATATCGAAATCAAAGCTCCAGAAGACCGCTGCACACTCCATGCTCAATGCTGCTGCAACCTAACGCACCTGCACGCATCTATCGTGCATAAGCTTATAAAAAGCTTAAAGGGTGGTGAAAGTATATGCACAAGATAAGTGTCAAGTATTCAATGCAAAACAATATCGAAAATATTAGCAAGATCATGAATTATACCATAATAGAATAAGCGAAAATACTGACAAGTCCATGAGTCATACAATATCAGAGTACGCAATATAGATCGGCTATGCAAATGAGGAGTCATAGAGAGCCAAATATCAAATGCCGAGGGTACAATACAATATGTAAATCTTGCTAAGTCCGTCTAGGCCATATAAGTACAGAAGATGCAATATGCAATGCGAATTAAATGACCAAGCTGGAGTGTGAGGTCGGGATGACAGTATGTAGTATCACAGGCTACGGGGTCCATCACAGGGGACTTCTATCCAAACCAGTCCCATACCTAAATTTGGATAGTCAGACTCAATGTGGTAAACTCCTGATCTCAGGTTAGTCGCGTGCCCAACCGAAATCTTGGCCATGTGAAGGTACACGTAACAAATAGTTGCGCACCACCAACTTGAGTGGATAATGAATGAATGAGTATGCAATTCCTGCTCACTAAGTCCACATATCAGTACGGTTCCTCTCTGGGATCATCACCGGGGTTTAGTACACACCACACTGACTGCCGCCTCCCTAGCAGCACAGCCCAGCGGGTAGAAGAGACCACACTATTTGTCTGACCAATAGTCTTCCAATACCTACCGGCTCGTCGATAGTGGACCCATTTGCAAGCTGGTCAAACTCAGACTAGCTTACAGCCCCCTTACTCAGGCAGATAAGGTCACACCCCTTCCCAACCGACCACGACACAGTAGGAGACGCGACCTACTGGTATTCAGCACTTGAGCGCTCATGTATCCATTCGGTCTACACGTTGGGGAGTCTTCTGGCCTCAGAGGTTTAGGGACTTTCACCCATGGACATCCAAAGTGCACAGATACTCGAACCAAATATTTCTGGTGTCTCATCTGGCCATCCACAACATGCCTATGGAGGCCACGGCCCTGATGTCGCTAGGGCGTATAACGATCATGTCACACATATGCGAGATGCATGAGTCACACCGTCCAGTTATGCAGCAATCCTGCGCGTATCGCGAGCTCATGTGGATAACTCCTATCAGTGAGTCCATAAATAATCTGCCCAATGGCATATGCTATGATCAGTCACTACTCATATCAAGCATACATATGATGCGTATGAAATGAGTCATGGAATTATACTAAGCATGTTATATGGTGATAAATTATCCTCGCAATGAAGATGGGCTTAGACGGCCTACGCACAACAAGTATGGGCCTATCAATGAGCCTTAGGGAGAGTCATAATGCGGACATTTAACCAGCATTATTCTTACAATGTGGACGTCAAACCATCATTGCTCCTAAGGCATGGCCCGCCATAAACATCATTACATAGACCATGGTAGAATCACACATTGCAATGGGCTTGTGTACATCCCATTGGGCCTCAACCCATGGGCCTTAGATACTTCAAATGGGCCACATCATATGGGCCTCATATATGTCAAGGTGGGCTTCAACGGATGGGCCACAAATACATCAATATGGGCCTCATCACATAGGCCTTATATACATCAAGGTGGGCCTCAACGGACGGGCCACAAATATATAAATATGGGCCTCATCACATCCCCAAAAAGAATCATATTGAAGGATCAAATAATCATTTGGACCATACCACAAATAGTAGTGGAGATAATAAATCTCACCGTTAAACAAATCACAGGGGCCACCATAAAGTTTATTTTCCACCCAATCTAATCATAAGGTCTTAAAGACCTGGATTAAGAGGGAAAACAAATTCCCTATTGATCCAGAGCTTCTGTGACCCTAATGGGTTTCAATGACAAACGTTCAATCCTCCACTATTCTCTGCAGTGTGGTCCACCTGATCAATGGCTGGACACATCACGGAGTGGTCCGCCGTGATGTATTTGAGATCCAACCTATTCATAAGTTAACATAGTGATAGATGAAGTGAAGACAAATATCAGCTTAATTGAAAACTACTATGGCCCTTAGAAGTTTGAACGATGGATGTCACTGTCCACTATTTCAATGGTGGGGTCCACTTGAACTATAGATCTATCTCATTCTTTTCTCATGCCATAAAATTATCTTTCAAAATGGTTGGACGGTTTGGATACAGCACATACATCAAAGAGGACCCCACAATTGGGTGCACACGTTACCAAGGTGGGGTCCACATAACCTGCTGCATCAAAGCAACAATAGGGTCTGGTGTGTGGTACACCAGCCAATCCAAATCCTTCATAGGTGAGTCCCACGTGGGGCCCACCATAACGTCTATTTTCCACCTAACTGTTGATTAGGTCACACAGACCCATATATATAAAAATATAATAATAATAATAATATAATTATTATTATTATTATTATTATTCTTATTTTTTTATATATATATATATATATATATATATATATATATATATATATATAATATATATATATATATATATATAATCCAAACGTCTGGAACCAGAGAGGTTCCAATGGCAGACGTTCAATCCCTCACTGTTCCTATAGTGTGGGCCACCTGAGTTTCTTACACGGCTGACTTTTTTGGGGCGGCCCACAACTAGAAGGGGCCATGAAATGCATGGTGTTGATGTTCTCACACATCACGGTGGGGCCCATGGTTGGGACCCCCTGCCTCCAGCGTCAAACGCAGCAGGACGCTGCTGCAGCGTCCTCTGGACGCCCAACAGTAGCAGCACCTGCTACCTGTTATTATTATTTATTTTTTTGAAAAATAGTTTTTTTTCATGGTTTTTCCTTGGTGGGGCCCACATCAGGTGAATCCACTCCATCCATTGGACTCTACGGCTTAAGACTGTCCAAATGAGCCCAATATTCGATGTGTTTCGGTGCATAGAAACATCAAAGTAGGTCCTAACAACCTTTAACGGTCAATATCATTGTTTTCTATGGTATGGCCCGCTTGATTATCGAATTGGCTTAATTTTTCGGCTCAACCCTAAAATGAGCTGGGGAATGGAATGGATGGCGTGGATTAAACTCATACATCAAGGTGGGGCCTGCATGAGCTGTCCACCCAAGAAGTTTAAAAATCAAACTGATATTTTTGTTTTCATCCCAACCTCTAGCGTGCGTCCAGGGAGGTTGGGCGTCAATACACCACATTGCCCGTTCACACTTCTTTGTGAACCCATGTCCAGCGTCCCTGGACGCTGGATGGTTTGCGTATAACACATATCTAAGGTGGGCCCCACCTGCAGGCATGCTACCTAAGTGGGCCACCAAATGGTTGGATGGTGTGGATAAGACATACATCAAGGTGGGGTGCATCCAGGTGGGCCACACGGCCACATCATCACACAAAGAAAATGAAAAAGAGAGGGAGAGAGAGAGAGAGAGGGACATGTGTGATGAAAGGACCCCGACATTATGGGCCCTCCCTTCTTTGCATTCAATCATACATCAAGTGGGTCCCAATACATGTGGGCCCACCAAATCAAAAATTAACGGTGGAGATTCCGTCTCCACCAAAATGGAAGGTCTAGATGACCTCTTTTCATGCAAGAAAAATAAACATCATGATGGGATCCATGGAAAATGGCCCCATCATGGAATGATCATGAGATCAAGGTAGGCCATCGGCCACACCTAAGGTCCAAAGTGAGATTCATACCATCAATCGGTAGGCCTCACTTGGTCCATCATCAAAGCATGAAATATAGGCCTATAAAACACCCACCGTTCGATCTTCTTGGTCCGATGGAATGCCGAACTCCTTGTGTCTCACTTTGAAGGAAGATGATGAGAAATGAAGGGTTAGGATGGGAAGTGGGCCACACAACTCACTCTTTTCTCTCTTGGAAGTGCTTAGACATACACTCCTTTACTTGCTTGGAAAATGTGAAGAGAAGGAGAGAGGGAAAGGGTGGTTGTAAGGGAGGAGATGGGTGTGAGCGATGGATGTGAGTTAATAGATGTACTTGACATGTATGAGTGTGTAAAAGAGAGAGAGAGAGAGAGTTGACTTTGGGGTTGCTCTTGTACTTGACATGAGGTGATTGATTGAGTAATTGATTGATGGGACATGTTGTAGAGATTCTCTTGGGTTTACAAATGCGTGACGTTTCTTTGAGATAAACGTGGGCCCACATCTCCTGGTCAGGGTGTCAGATGGTATGCAAGACGCGGCATTTGAACCGCGGTGACGGTGCGATCGCAATGCTACAAGTCTCGGATCGAGCCAACTCAGATCTATGGGATACGACTTAGGGTCGCGCGCAAACGTCGATTATATGTCGCAGGTCACCAAAATTCGATCTGGAGGACAGCGGTAGCCTACGAAATAGTACGGGCTAGGATACGGGTCTTACAATAGCTCAAGTGGTAGATCGAGTGAAAGATACCTCATTTCAACAGCGAGGTCTTGATATCGATTCCCTAGTGGGGGTGGCTAACAGTGAAGTGTGAATTGACAATGAGGTGTAAAAAAATAAAAAATTCATGCCCATGATGGATGGGATTGATCTCATGAAAGATCCACCCATGTGGCTCTCAGTTTAAAAAAGTAACCTCGATGGGTGCCTAGCACTAGTTACCATAGTGCTTCTCTAAGTCTAAATAGAACTGATTATGACAAAACCCCTTCAATAAAGCTTTTTCCTTTTAATTTTTATTCCGAAAGAACCAGTTTGTGGTGGACCCCATCATATGTGAAACAAAGGGGGAAGACATTTTTTTTTTCTTTCTAATTCTTGTTATGCCTTTTTCATGAGCCTATTTCTAAGATAGTTCACCTCCATTTTAAAAATGGAGGTGACTCTTCAACCATATACATGGTGCAATTGTATATTCATCCCACTCCTTAAAATCTTTAACCTAACTTCGGATAGAGCATGACTCCAAAATCATGCTGAGAATATGGTGGTGGCTATTCATTTCTTTGTTGGAATTTAAACCACATGTTATTTTACTTTTTAATCATTTACTTAATATCTTTATATAAAATGTGCGTGCTACATACCATCGATTTTTCATCCTAATGTAACACCTCAGATTTTTTGGGGGCTGAGCAATACTCGACTCCTAAGTTCCTGAGTGTCACTTATATCTTAAAAGTTAGTGATTTTGGGTATAAATCAGACAAAATGAACAATAAAGATATCAAATGGATCATGAACCACAAACCACAGCTAAGCTACTGAAATAAACACGGCTATGTAAGTGTAGATCCAACAAGGAAATATCATACAGGACGCACGAGGCAACGCCCGAAAAAATGTACAAAATATGAAGTCCAAAAATGGTATGCAACTATCCCCTTGCCCCAAAGGTCCTTCGCTAATCCAGTGCGGTCTATGGAGATCCGCCCAAAATCTGGAAGTAGGAAAGCTCCTCTTCCTCATCTATGCTCTCCCCGTCCAGCGTGTCGTGCTCCGCGACACCTACATCTAAAGAAGGATCTAGTTGGTGTTTTAAAACACTGTCCCAGAGTGGAAGTGAGTGATCAACTCAGTGGGTGCCATTAGCAATGAGTTACACAAAATATCAATTCCAAGGCCGAGATTAATGAAAAATATACAAACACCAATACCTAACTACTCTTGTTAGTACATGTGCATGTATTATGGAATGATGCATGCCCTCACTAACAATACTCCCTCAAGCGACTCCATCTTACGATTACAAATGACAAACACTCCCTCAATGCAACCTCAACTGCCGAGTCGCCAACCTAACTAATGCAATGCGTGAATATTCATGTTAGCCGAGCATTTAATTAAGTCCGTTCATCCAGCAAGATTGGGGAAGCTGAAACACCTCTATTTAATTAATGGCCTTACCCAGATCACTTGGCCCAGGGCGGCCATAGCGGCTCTAGCCTGCGATCCTTGATCCAAATTTAAGTATCATCCATTTGTCTCACAAATCAATAATTTCAAAAGTAAGGCATGATACCTAAAGGTTTGAGGATCAACTAAGTATGGGTCGTCACCCAAACACCGAGTATGATCGCTTAGTTTCGAGGTGCGAGTTTGTCACATAACCAAATCACTATAAGGGAAAGGGCTCGTCACCCAATTTCATTTATGTCCGGGTTGTTCGAATGGTACTTTGCTACGAAACTATCGGCCGGGTAATTTAACGGGGGTCGTTCGAATAAAGACCTATCACCTCATGTGCTCGCTAGCCACTACGGGGAGGCTCGTCACCCCGGCGTAGGCCGACAACACAGACACAGTGTCCCATTCTACCATGCCCAGCTCCCGAGACTTAGTTGCTCACTGGTCACTACGGGGAGGTTCGTCACCCCAGCGTAGGCTGACAGCTGAGACATTGTGTCCCATTCCACCACGTCCGACTCATAAGTCTCGGGGATCATATCATTACGGTTAATAGTGGCCTCTCAAAGGTATGTGGTGCTTCAGATTCAGGCAGGCGTGACCATACATGGTGGTCAACTGGTGGACTAATTTGGCTGACTCAGGTGAAGTACGGTGCAACATACATGGTGAACATACATGGTTGGCACTGGGTGCAAGCATCCCACGTAGTCCAATTATTGTCGGTTGTCCGTCTTCGGCCTGGATCGGTCAGATTGGCCTAGAGCAGCCGATCCAATAGGGCTACCCTTGCTAATATTCCTGATTTTACTGGCCAACTCAATTAACTAAATAGCCACAGTCAATCAATAATGTTAATAAATCAACTATGCATATATAAGAATGGATATATGCAACAAATCAGGAAATTCTAATCTATCAGTCATTTTAACGAACATCCAGGCCGCATTACAACTAACATAGCAATTCATGTGAGGTGAGGCACGTTGAGTGCATAGGAATGTAAGTAATAAGAAGCATGCATTTAATCATGGCATAGTTTGCAAGGTACCAAAAAGGGAATGCGAACTACTCCTAATGACAGTAACTAGACATGCATGCATACAGGGTTAAATGCGAACTACTCCAAAAAAGCATTTTAACGAACATGCAGGCCGCATTACAATTAACATAGCAATTCATGTGAGGTGAGGCACGTTGAGTGCATATGAATGTGAGTAATAAGAAGCATGCATTTAATCATGGCATAATTTGCAAGGTACCAAAAAGGGAATGCGAACTACTCCTAATGACAGTAACTAAACATGCATGCATACAGGGTTAGATTTCCTAATGATAAATAAAGGATCACATGTTACTCTTATTTGCAGGAAATTCAATCATGCATGCAACAAGTAGTGAACATTCGAGTAAAATCTGGTGCATAGACAAACATGCAGTACAATTTTCAAGTTCAATCAAATTTGGGGATGATCCAACTTCAATCATTCATGAAAAGAAGGAAAATTAAGGGATGAAGGCAATGTTCAATTCAGCCTAGTCTATTTGACTTGAAATTGAGCATTGGTTTCCTATGCATGTTTAGGCAAACTACATGGAGAATTCATTAACGAAATTCCTACAAATCATACATGCGCAGCAGTTTCAACAACCAGAATCATTAACTTCATCCTAAGATTGATAGTTGGTCACCTAAAGATAATGGTCCGCACCTATTTGTCGATCGGAAGCTCTTGTAGTCGCCGTAGCGGTGTCGAGTCTGCAAACTTGATGTGTTGGGGCCCTACGTTACATGGACTTCGTGTCAAGACACGTGCATGTGGCTCTAACTAAGGAGAAATGGAAGGAAGCTCGAATTCTTACCTTGGATCGGACGTAGCTCGCCTCTACGGCGATAGGGCTGAGATTCCCGGCAATGTGGAGGTGGGAGTGCGGGAAATTCCAATTTCCTAGCTCCCTTGCACATGCACCCTCCTCTCTCCTCCTCCTCCTCCTCTCTCTCTCTCTCTCTCTCCCTCTCTCAGCTGCTGAAAATTCTGTGGGAGAGAAGGATTTAAGGGTTTTATACCCTGGAATTAAATCATTTGGCTCTGGGTTCCATTAATAGCTTCAAACGGCCTTGTGGGACCCATATCTGGCGGTTGAGGTTGCCCTGATGACCCCCTAGCCCATCTAATTTATGGGATAGGTGCCCCATGGCCCGATGAAGGGTTGTGCAAAGTTTGATGGCAAACGGATGTGGGGTTTTATCGCAGGGGTCTGATTTGCGATCAACTATCACCGTTTCTCGATCGGTGGTTAGATTTGGCGGACGAGTGCAGGGAAATATCTTCAACTTATGGTGTAATTTTGGGTGAAATCTGACGGCTGAAATGTCTTAATTTATTGTCCTAAGTGGTGGGGCCATTTGTTTTAAAAATTCAGATTTTAAGTTATTACTTGGGAGAATTGAGTTTTACAAGCTCTACCTTCACGGTCCAAGTTGTGTGGTTCGGGGCATCATTTAGGCCCACCATCCATGATGAACGTCAAGCCCAGTGAGATGGACATTACTTTATAATTTCGAAACTAGTGGCCCACTAACGAGCAGTCTAGAGCTCGTTCGGGTAATCGGGGTACTTCTGAAATAAATTTGGTAGAGAGATTTCTTGGGCGCAGTTGTTGAGGTATGGATTAACTAAGTTCACAATATGGCCTATTCAAAATTAGCGAAAAGGGTGATTCGGTCACAATCACTTTAAACTATCGGTTTTAGGTTAAAAGAGTAACTGGGTTGATTTGGTTTATTAATTAAGGTCCGGACCATAGCTGACTCGGCTTTGGGTAGATCTTTAACTTAGTTACGATTGTCTTGATTAGTTAGTGATGGGTCGGTTAGCTTTGAGCCCTATGTGAACAAATCATGGGGTTAAACTGAATGTTTGAGTGATCGGTTGGATTCATTGGTTTTCTACGGTTGATCGATCTTATTTGTGCGGTTCTTTATCGGTACCAGCCGCGTATAAGCTCACCTCGAGCATCAAGGGTCAGTAAGTGATGACGTGGCTAGTTGTATGCAAAAAAATTTTAAAGGATTTTTGAACTTTTAAAATAGCAAAAATTCGAGGTGTTACACCTAACCTAGGTCAGTCCCCTTACATAGGGTGATTATACCTTTCATCATGTGATGACCACGGGTCTCTTCTAAGACTTGTGATAGTCATGAAAAATAGAGTAGTGAGATCCACAAAACACTACTCTAGCTTCTCAATAGCAACTCGAGGAATTACTCTTCCATAACCTATATTCACATATGTTTAAGATAACACAACATACAAACTAAGGCATGACCATCTCTCCACCTAAGATACTTAGTCATTAAGATCTACAGTTGAAATTAATATTGTCACATCTACATAGCCAGTGGACTAGACTTACATTGGTTTTATAGGATACAATTCCGATAAAGAGGTGGTTATCTTCTTAGAAATCTTTGGTGAGAACTTCTTGTACACAACACACACACACACACACACACCACACACACGGGGGATGGGGGTAAGCATTGTATTCTTGATTTCTCTTGTTTATTGAAAAATTTTCGTGTTTCTACCTCATAGGCATAGGCATATTGTCGAACCACGTATATATCTTTGCATATTATCTCTTGTCTTTCTCTTTGGTTTTTAGGTTTTAGTTTGACTATTTTCTTTTATAGTTTTTCTTTATTTGCATCAATTGTATGTAAGTATTTTTTTTTCAAAATAATTGGTATTAGAGCCAAAGGTTGAGAAGCCTTTTAACATAAAAATTGATGTCAGTGCTCCTATTGTAACCGTTTTTAGACGACTAGATTGAGTTCTATCATATTTGAGATGCCAAAGTCAACAGATTCAATTTCACTTATGGAAATTGAAGATGAACACGATGATGGTAAAGGAAGGTTGTGCAATTATAGTTGAAAGAAAAAAAAAAAAACATGTAAATAAAGTGGGTTTTTAGGGAGAAAAACTAGTTAGTCATGGTATATCTTCTTCTGACATTAGATTATTCAGTTTTGTTTGTCATATCTGATCAAACTTCTGCCAAAGGTTTACAGGATAAATTCTAGAACTAGTATAAAAGAAAATCAATGTTAAATAAGATATTTCTCCAACAACAGTTGTACAACTTGAAGATGAAATAATCTTCTTTATAAAAACACTTGAAGAGTTTAATACCCTAAGTAGCAAACTATTGGCAATCGATTTAAAGATTGACGATGAAGAAAATGTTACACTTTATTTAATGTCAAATTCATAGAATGGTTTAATTATAAATATCAATAATGATTCAGATCAGTATAGAGTCAATCATGTCTATGTTGCTTATCTAAGAATTCAATTAAAAAAATGCTCGATAAATGGTCTACATCAAAGGTGGGACCTACATAATGGATAGTGGACATTGAAGGTGGGTCCGCACGATAGACAGTTGACTTCAAGGGTAGCCCTACATGATCAAGGACTCAAGTTGAAGGTAGGTCACACATGATATACGGTCCATATCGAAGATGGGACCCGCATGATGGATACTAGAGATTGAAAGTGGGCTCACATGATGGAGGGTTGACATCGAAGGTGGTCCCATATGATGAACAACCCATATTGGTGGTGGGTCACACCTCCACACATGATATATGGTCCACATCAAATGTGGGATCCACATGATGGATGGTGAATATTAAAGGTGGGCCTAGATGATGGATGGTTAACATCAAAGATTGTCCCACGTGATGAACAACCCATATTGAAGGTATGCCACACACAGTAGATGATTCACATCACAAAGTGGGGCCCACATGATGGATGGTGGAAATTATAATAGACAGTTGACATCAAAAGAGGTCCCACATGATGAATGACCCATACTGAAAGTAGGCCACCCATGATAGGTGGTCCACATCAAATGTAAGACCCATATGATAAATGGTGGACATTGAAGGTGGGCCACCCATGCATAGATGGTCCACATTAAAGGTGAGACCCATATGACGAATGGTGGACATTGAAGGTGGGCCACCCATGATAGATGGTCCACATCAAAGGTGAGACCCATATGATGAATGGTGGGCATTGAAGGTGGGCCACCCATGATAGATTGTCCAAATCAAAGGTGAGACCCATATGATGAATGGTGGACATTGAAGGTGGGCTGCCCATGATAGATGGTCCACATCAAAGGTGAGACCCATATGATGAACAACCTATATTGAAGGTGGGCCACACCCAATAAATGGTCCACATTAAAGGTGAGACTCACATGATGGATAGTGGACATTGAAGGTTGGCCCACATGACGAATTGTTAATATTGAAGGTGGTCCCACATCATGAATGATCCATATTAAAGGTGGGCCACACATGATATATGGTACATATCAAAGGTGAGACCCATATGATGGATGGTGGAAAGAAGTAGGATCCCCAACACACCATGAATAGAGTCATCGGACATGGTCAAAAGATTTCCGACCCTTAGCCGCTCAGTAAGAACCCTTGCTTGAGACCCACTAGGATCTATAACCCAGGCAATATTCCAATAAAGTTGCACTTATCCATCAAATGAAGCTTTGAAAACCAACCAGAAAAGAGACGTTAAGCCTAAATTTCCCTCTATAAATAATAAATGGCTCAGATCACCCGACATCGTATACTTCGTAAACCTGAATCTAACTAACAAACAGACCTAGAAGTAAGAGAAAACGCGATGGGAAGCTACCGGACTGGGAAAAATGCATAGGGAAGGTAGTCGGCCCAATGCATGCCAACGGCCACCTAGTTCCCTTTTAACCTACCAAAGAGGAGGACCCCCTCTTACAACGGTGAGAAAATGACAAGTATCCACTGTCGGCCCACCACGAGCCTACTGTTTCACTCTATAAATTCGACCCCCTGCAATCACCCTGGAAGGGAGGGCAGAAGGTGAATGACAGAGAGATACAAAGCCAACCAATGAAACAAAGTTAAGAGGCGTCCTATATCCTTCCTAAATATTTGAGAAGTCCTACCTCGATACCGAGGTCCTGTCGAGTTAAAAAAATTATCTCTCAGAAAGTCAGCCAATCCAAGGAGGTCAATCAGGTTATGACTATGGTCAAAATTAAGGAAGCTTGATAATCTATAAAGCCCTGAAAATCGGGGGTTGACCATAGGCCCAACTCTCGAGTTCCAACGCATCACTTATGCAACATAGATAATGATGATTAAATGTTGTCCGTATTAGTGCATGAAACATGAATGAGATTATACCAAAAAAGCATATCATACTCCAGAGATAAGTGAAATTGCAAGCGGAAGATTATAATACATGTCTAAGATATATGAACTGCAATATGTCTCTGAAGTGTTATAATGTTACAAGGTTAAATAATTACATGTACTATTCCAAAATATACAAAAGGAATGTCATCTAATCAACATCCCTGAAATCCCTGTCGATCAGGACACGGCTCACATGAACCCGCCAAAAAACTGCATGTAGGAGAATGCCTCCTCGTCATCCTCGAAGTCCAGCTCCGCCTCATAGGCATCGCCACCACCTGCAACTAAGACAAAATCTGGTTGGTGTGTACAACACCGTCCCATAACGTGGGAGTGAGTAATCAACTCAGTGGAACTATAAAGCAAAGGTTAACATGTAATCAATTCAGTCAAGCAGTAATGATAAAGCAATACAATCAAACATCCCTAAGTACTCTGATTAATGCAAGAATGGTATGTAGTAATGATGCATGCCCTCGCCTGCACTCCCTCTACGATCTTCGTCTCACGGTCGCGGCATGTTAGTCACTTCCTCAGTGCTTTACCCAACGCCAAACGGCACATGCGATGCGGTGCATGAGCTTGATTTTCAAGTTCTTATTAGTCCTTTCCATACAGCAGGATTAGGAAACTAAGGTACCTCCCTTATATCATTTCCCAAACAATGATCCATTATAGGATCGTCAGTCCTAGTAAATCTCATATGATGTTGCGGTTCTAGGTCACTACAAAGGGCTCGTCACCTGATCAGTGTAGGCCTAGTTTATACTCTAGTTGCTACAGGAAGGCTCGTCGCCTCAACGTAGTCTCAAAATATACTCGAGGTCACTACAAAGGGCTCGTCACCTGATCAGTGTAGGTCGACAGCTCGAATACAGTGTCTCATACCATCGAATTCGGCTCACAAGATGGTGTTGCTCACTGGTCACTACGGGGAGGTTCATCCCCCCAGCGTAGGCCGACAGGTCGACCACGGTGTCCCATACCACCATGTCCGGCTCATGAGTCTTAGCGGATCGAGGTACTAAGGTTAACGGGATTTTCACTAGTGAGTTCGGTACCTTAGGTTCAAGCAGTAACGCCCATACATGGTGAACATACATTGGGTCAATTGGGTTATTCGACGAGCTCGACTGGTACGAGTATATATCGAGTTGATTGACATGAAGTGCGTAAGCACTCCATGTGGCCTAACCACTATCGACAACCAAAGTACGGCTTGGATTCATCAATCACATCCTGTGTGGCGAAACAACCTCAGCCACCAAATCAGAACCTGTTACCGATTGCCTGGACTACATCGTAGCCCCAAACACAGTTCAAATATGATAGGAATACGTATGTGCTAGTCCGAAATAGCATGCAACAACCAACTTAAATATAAGTCTCATTTGAGCATTTCAACAAACAGATAGTGTACATGTTAGCATACATAGGCATTCAACCATAAAGCACGTAATAGTAATATATGATACATGAAGGAAACTATAAGCATAATTAAGGGAATTGAGAATCCTATCTCAACATCCTCATTACATGCATGTCAACAGGTATTTTCTCATTGAGGCAATTTATCAACACTTAGACTACACATTCCAACATACATGTATTAGGCTAGTTATAACATATATCCTGGCAAACCCTTTTACAAAAGGGTTGCCACGTACTCAACAAGCATATATTCATAGTTAATAATCATGGCAAGCACAAATCCAAATTCCATACTCATTCAATCATATCAACAAACACATGGATTACACTATAGTCCACATAGTTCATATATATGTGTAAAACGCGGGAAACATCGTATCTAATCATGTGATAACAATCAAGTTAGTCATAAGTCATTAACTGACATTGAAAGCCTCAAAAATCATAACCTAAACATCTATAGTCCACACCTTTCGCCGATAAACAAATATCGAACTCAGTTTGTATACCGAGTCTTTGTCTATGGCACAACGGCAACCTACAATATGAAATAGGTTAACTATTTCATCACTTACACTATTTGAAACCCTAAAAAAGATTAGGGTTAGGTTTTCTTACCTAAGAACAGCGTCAGAATCGCTGGTATAGCAATACAGTAGTGGCAGTTAGGTACGTGAAGCGGCAGGACAGAATCCCAAGAACTCTCTCCTACTTTCTCTCTCACTTTCTCTCTTTGCTCTCTTCTCTCTCCTAGGTTTTCCAAATTTGTATGGAATGAGAGAGAGGTAGGTTAAGCCACTTATATAGGCCCAGAACTAATAGAAATGGCCCCAGGGCCATGGTATACTTACGTTATATCCAAAAGGCGTCTGTTCCGATCCAACGGAGCACTTATGGAGGCCCCCTTTCTGCGTGCGGTCGGACTTAAACTCCCAGACATTGGATCTAGGTTGACTTAAGTTTTCAGTCCGATCGGATTTACAGATCGGCCGTGGCGGACCAGTTTCAGTTCAATGGTCACTGGTATTCGATCAGGGCCACAAGTGCTTGGAAATTTCCCCTCCCCTGATCCGAGGGTGTAATTGGGTCAGATTCCGACGGTCTGAAACCTTAGGTTCGGACCGCAACCGAACGGTAGAGGTGGGCATCGTCCTGATCGGAACGGATTGGGTTTAACCCGATCAGATCCGAAATAGCAATGCTTGGACCCGAATCCGATCAGATCCGGAATCAAATCCGGGTAACCTGAATTAAACAGATCCTATACATGATTCACCTTACCCGAACCCGAACAGAAAAACTGAGTCGGATCCAGTTGGATACGATTCGGATATGTGTAAATTTAATTTAACTTTTTATATAATGTGGTCCACTTCAACCTTTAACATATGCCATTTTTTTTATCAAGGGCTAAATTGATATGTCAAAATGGATGAACGGCTTAGATAAAACATATACATCAAGGTGGGCCCCACATAGCTCTGAAAGAGCTTTTCACTTTCGTACTCATGTTTTCACTGTATATTAACACGACAAGTAAGTTTGCTTTTTAAATACATGCAAAGTTTTGATTTTGTATATATAATAGTTAGTTGTGTGGGTTTAATCATGGGATATGTGTTATATCCAAACCATCCATTCATTTTGTGACCTTGTATTAAGGCTTAAGACGAAAAATAAGACAGATCTAACTATCCAGTAGACCACACGGATTGTTTAACGGCGAAAATCATTTTCTGATTCTATTTGTGGTGTGGTCGAGATGATCTTTTAATATTATTCATTTTTTGGACAATGTCGTATAATGATCTGAAAAAACTGATGAACGGTGTGGATAAACCAAAAAGATTTTAAAACGGGCCCCACAAACTTTACTCAGTAGACAAAATAACTCCCTGAATAAGCTTTGTACGAAGGGATGCTTTGTGAAGAAGCTTTGTACGAAGCGTAGCTTCTTGAAGAAGCTTTGTATTAGCTTCTTGAAGAAGCTTTGTACAACGGTCAAATGGCAGCGAATTGCGTACTGAGTAAACTCAGTGGGCCCCAGTGGCATTCATGCATTTTATCCACTCCGTCCATCTCTTTTAAAACATAATTTTAGGGCATTATCTCAAAAATGGAGTATATCTAAACCTCAAATGGACCACACCACTAAAAACAGTGTGAATTGAACATATACCGTTGAAAAATTGTTGGTGACAACAGAAGGTTTCGATCAAGCTGATATTTGTGTTTTCCCTTCACCCATATCTTTCTGATCTTATGAACAGGTTGGATGACAAATAAACCTCGTCGAGGGCCTTAGAAAATTTTCAACTGTTGAAATCAATACTTTCACCTTTTCCAGTGGTATGGTCCACTTAAGCTTTGTATACCCATCAATTTTGGGTTGAACCCATAAAATTATCTGGCAAAACGAATGGACGGTGTGGATGAACTACACGCATTCGCGGTGGGCCCAAATTAGTTTACTTACTATGATAAGAGCGTGCGCTGCAAGCCTTACATAGGGTATAGCCTATATAGCTAACGCCAGCTATACCTACCCCCGCTGTAGGTACGTGTTGTGCGAAGACGTGCACACTGACGCTCCTTGAGCTCCGAGTTGTACAAACGGTCCAAAGGAGATCAAAGTTACATGGCCCAACAGTGATGTATTTATCATATCTATACCGTTCATCTAGTTTCAGAGATCATTTTAGACCATTATCCAAAAAAATGAATCAAATCCAAAGATCATCTGGACCACACCATAAACTGCAACGGAGATGATGATTTTCACCATTAAACAATTTGTAGTGCCACATAATGTTTCTTTTAAATCCAATCTGTTCTTAAGGTCACAAAGACCGGAATGAAGTGGAAAAACAAATTTCGTGTTGATCCAAAACGTCCGTGAACCCAAAAAAAAGTTTCAATGGTAGACGTTCAATGCCCCGCTGCTTTCCGTAGTGTGGTCCACTTAATGGTTAGATCTATTTTATTTTTGTCCCAACCCTTAATATGATATTGCCAAATGGATGGACGGTTTGGATATAACACATACCTTGTGATTAGAGCCACAGCTAACGCTACACTAGCCCATCCGTTTCCGTCTGTGGATTTGGCTGTCAAGACGATGCTGCTTCGTCTTTGGGTCTGGCTATTAAGAGGACGCCCGTTCGATTCTTTCTCTCTCTTCCATCCACAACTATCCAACGAATGTCCGTGTATGTCTTTCCAACAGAGAAATTTTTAAAATCAAACAGCGGAAAGAGAGACTTGGTAGATCTTACGGTATCTCTCTGCCTTCTACTTGCCTTCTTCTTCAACAGACGGAGAGACAGATATAAAGAGAGGGATAAGATAGAGTTTGGGGCTAGGGCGGGGTTTTTTAGTGCCAAACGAAAAGCAAAGACGTGCAGCGGTAAAACTTTATTGGGAAAGATAATTTCGAAAAACAAAGGGATATTTACATCCCGGGTCGGGTTGGTTCGGACCCTTTCGGTCCGGGTGTTCGGATCTGTTCTGTCCGGATACGTCACTATCCGAACTTGATCCAAAAATTGATCGGATCTGGATGGATAGATTCGATCAGAGCCGATCTTGGCCGTCGGTTCTGTTCGAAACGGGCCGGATCGGGGCGGATCAGGTCCTTTTTGCCCACCTCTACCGAACGGCCCAGTTTACTTAAATCTGAGTTCATTTCCTAAAAATATTCGCGTTTCTCACACAATTCGCTCCGAGCTCAAGTTGTGCGTTTCTGGACACTATCTGGATTTGATTTCTGGGATGGTTGTCAAGCCCAGTAAGGCGGGCATAATCGTTTAGTTTCGCGGTCATCGGACCTTCGACGTACGGTCCAGGTTCGATGCGAAGTTTCAAGGTGCTCCCGAGAGCAACTGGGTTTAAAGATTGATCCTAGATTTTAGGGTAATGTAGTGTTAATAATTCTACAAGTTTTGAGTCTTGCAGTTCGTATTTAAAGTGGTTCAAGCGAATTTCATAGCTAATCTAGTTTAGCACTTATGACGTACCCTTTGTTGGTTGCCTTTAAAAAGTATTACAAAACCATGAAAACAATGGGTATTTAAAATCAACTCATAAACACCTTGCACCATACCAAAAAGTGGCCAGCGCACGAGCTTCTTCCCTCTCTCTTTACAACAAAAGCTCGCCAGCAACATTCACATGATTATACCGTAGTGTAGCAATTTTTTAAAATGGTAGAGACTACTCTTTAAAAAAGTTCTTATTTGAATGCTTTAAGAAACATGCTTATTTCGAATAAAAACGTTTTTGGATTTTTACCAAAATTCCTCTTAAATATTAATTATATCATAAACTACTACTAAATTTTATATTTATTAAATCATGCTTTCCACTTTATAGGTGAGGGTAAAAAGATATTTTTACCTATTAATTCTCATCTATTTCCTCTCACATGGAGACCGGTTACTACCGTATCACTCCATTCAAATGGTCTCCCACCTGCTAAGACTTGAATAGAGCTTCCATGACAACAAAGGTGTCGCACACTTGGAGTGGGACCCGTTTCCAAAATCCACACCAATCATCATGTGTGTGACCCACTTTTAGCATACGGCTCAAAACTCATCCCCATCTATGAGTTAGTTGGACCATGCGATAAGAAATAGTGTATACAGCGACACCTACCCTCCAAACTATTTCTGTCCGTGTGGCCCACCTAAATCACATATTGTCATGGTTTTGAGGGCCTAGGCCTAAATTTTTTTTTTTTAGCATGTAATGGTTTGAGTAGATTTCACACTATCATCATAGTAAACCCCAAAAAAATCTATAGGTCAGCCTAATTTTTGGGGCTTATGCCTAAGATGGATTGCACATTTTTCAGAGTGGATTTCATATACACATCATGGGTGGGCGTGCATCCTATAGCTTTTGGAAAAGAATTTTTTTTGTGGGGCCTGATGTGATGTGATGTGCATGTGAAATCCACTCAAACCATTAGATGTGTAATCCTACTTTAGGCCCACAGACAGAAAATCAAGTTGACACGTCATTCAGATGAGCCACACTGAAAGAAATAGTTGCAGGAGGAACAGCCACCATTGCTTTTTTTTTACGGAGCCCACTCATAATGATTAAGTAAAATCCACTCAAACCACTAGATGCCAAAAAAACATTTAAACCCGGGGCCCAAAAGTTCAGATAACTGGTGATTCAGGTGTGCCACATCAAGGGAAATAATTTAGAGTGTGGGCATCGCCCATATACTGTTTCGATTCGTATGGTCTACCTAAATCATGGATGGAGCTAGTTTTTTAGACCTATACGTAAAATTAGGTTTACACATAAAATTAAGTTTAGCAACAGGTGTTTGGGTTTAGATTTCAAAAATACATCAAGTTAGGATCCATAAGGTGTTTAGTTACACCGGTCCTTGTAAGAGTCGATTAGACTTTTCACTCACTGCTTGTGCACTCCCAATTATCTTTTGGAAAATACGAAAAGTCTAAGAATGTTCTAGGAATATCATGAACTCTAAGAATTTTTGGTAAATTTCTCCAACTTTTTTATTAAGAAAAAATGATTTTACCAAGAGACCTTATGGTAAAATAAAATCTACAATAAAAAGTTTCAAACTCTCTCCCCCTTATTAGATTGGATTAAAGTTGGGTCCTTACTTTTGCTCCGGTGGTAGACTCTTAGGGCGGACGGGTGGATTGGAAGGGATTGAATGGTATTAGGGTGGATGGCATGGATTTCAAGGTAATGATGGTGTTGTCATCGGATTGGCTTAAGATCTATGGGATTGCTATATCCCCGGATTGCTATATCAGGTCTATTTGGCACGCCCGGCCAATCCCGGGATTAAACCTTCCCATCCCTTCCAGTCCCTCGAACCAAACACGTTCTAGGAAAATTTGAACGGATTAGGGTGGATTGGATGGGATTTAAAGGTAATGATGGTGTTGTTAGTAGATTGTCTTTAGATCCATGGGATTGCTATATCCCGGGATCAGATCACCCAGTCTGTTTGGCACACCCGGCCAATCCCGGGATTTAACTTCCAATCCCTTCCAATCCACCCGTCCAAATGGACAGATTAGATGGGATTGGATGGTATTAGAGTGGATTGCATGGATTTCATGGTAATGATATCTGTGTTAGTGGATTGGTGCAAGATCTATGGGATTGCTATATCCGGTGTGTTTGGCACACCCGGCCAATCCTGGGATTAAACCTTCCAATCCCTTTCAATCCCTCGAACCAAACATGTCCCAGGCAATTTTGAAGGGATTAGGGTGGATTGGATGGGATTTAAAGGTAATGATGGTGATGTCAGTGGATTGTCTTAAGATCCATGGGATTGCTATATCCCGGGATCAGGATCCCGTGTTTGTTTGGCACGCCTGGCCAATCCCGGGATCTATCTCCCAATCCCTTCAAATCTGCCCGGCCAAACAGGACCTTAGGAGTTTCAACACCTGGTCAAGGGTTGAGTACCCATAAGTGGTGAAATTCACTACTTTCCCTCTTAGGTTATAAGTAGGATGGTGTGGTTGTCATTTCCTTTTAATCGTCCATTTCTTTTCTGCATATGTTCCCTATTAAATGGAAAAATCAACTCAATTTTTGGGACATGATCAAATCTCATGGTGTGGTCCACTCGATGAATGGCTTGGATCTTACATGTTGGTATATGTATAAGTGTGGGAGCAGATGCACTTACACCAGTGCACATTCACACTTGTGTCCATGAAAAGAGAGGAAGAAGAAGAGACAGCCAGGCAGGTAGGATATGCTAGGAATAGTAGTAAATTGACAGGTGGATGATATTTTTGCATTCTTTGACCGGAGCTTTTTCTCTAAGTATGTGGTGTTGGCGCGATGAGGTGGGATTTGATTGGACAGCATGTTGTTGTCAACGATGAGAGCGGATGGCCTGTAAAAGCCTTTTGCATAGAGTTTCAGCCTTGAGATACTAGCTGGGGCCCACTATGATGTTTGTGAGAGATCCACCCTTTCCATCCATTTTTGGAGTTCATTTTAGGACAATTGACTAAAAAATAAGGTGGATCCAAAACTCAAGTTAAGATAACTCGTGATTCAGGTGTGCCACATCAAGGGAAATAATTTAGAGTGTGGGCATCGCCCATATACTGTTTCGATTCGTATGGTCTACCTAAATCATGGATGGAGCTAGTTTTTTAGACCTATATGTAAAATTAGGTTTACACATAAAATTAAGTTTAGCAACAGGTGTTTGGTTTAGATTTCAAAAATACATCAAATTAGGATCCATAAGGTGTTTAGTTATGCCGGTCCTTGTAAGAGTCGATTAGACTTTTCACTCACTGTTCGTGCACTCCCAATTATCTTTTGGAAAATACGAAAAGTCTAAGAATGTTCTAGGAATATCATGAACTCTAAGAATTTTTGGTAAATTTCTCCAACTTTTTTATTAAGAAAAAATGATTTTACCAAGAGACCTTATGGTAAAATAAAATCTACAATAAAAAGTTTCAAAATCTCTCCCCCTTATTAGATTGGATTAAAGTTGGGTCCTTACTTTTGCTCCGGTGGTAGACTCTTAGGGCGGATGGGTGGATGGCATGGATTTCAAGGTAATGATGGTGTTGTCAGTGGTTTGGCTTAAGATCTATGGGATTGCTATATCCCTGGATTGCTATATCAGGTCTATTTGGCACGCCCGGCCAATCCCGGGATTAAACCTTCCCATCCCTTCCAGTCCCTCGAACCAAACACGTTCCAGGCAAATTTGAACGGATTAGGGTGGATTGGATGGGATTTAAAGGTAATGATGGTGTTGTTAGTGGATTGTCTTTAGATCCATGGGATTGCTATATCCCGGGATCAGATCACCCAGTCTGTTTGGCACGCCCAGCCAATCCCGGGATTTAACTTCCAATCCCTTCCAATCCACCCGTCCAAACGGACAGATTGGATGGGATTGGATGGTATTAGAGTGGATTGCATGGATTTCATGATAATGATATCTATGTTAGTGGATTGGTGCAAGATCTATGGGATTGCTATATCCGGTGTGTTTGGCACACCTGGCCAATCCCGGGATTAAACCTTCCAATCCCTTTCAATCCCTCGAACCAAACATGTCCCAGGCAATTTTGAAGGGATTAGGGTGGATTGGATGGGATTTAAAGGTAATGATGGTGATGTCAGTGGATTGTCTTAATATCCATGGGATTGCTATATCCCGGGATCAGGATCCTGTTTGTTTGGCACGCCTGGCCAATCCCGGGATCTATCTCCCAATCCCTTCAAATCCGCCCGGCCAAACAGGACCTTAGGAGTTTCAACACCTGGTCAAGGGTTGAGTACCCATAAGTGGTGAAATTCACTACTTTCCCTCTTAGGTTTTAAGTAGGATGGTGTGGTTGTCATTTCCTTTTAATCGTCCATTTCTTTTCTGCATATGTTCCCTATTAAATGGAAAAATCAACTCAATTTTTGGGACATGATCAAATCTCACGGTGTGGTCCACTCGATGAATGGCTTGGATCTTACATGTTGGTATATGTATAAGTGTGGGAGCAGATGCACTTACACCAGTGCACATTCACACTTGTGTCCATGAAAAGAGAGGAAGAAGAAGAGACAGCCAGGCAGGTAGGATATGCTAGGAATAGTAGTAAATTGACAGGTGGATGATATTTTTGCATTCTTTGACCGGAGCTTTTTTTCTAAGTATGTGGTGTTGGCGCGATGAGGTGAGATTTGATTGGACAGCATGTTGTTGTCAACGATGAGAGCGAATGGCCTATAAAAGCCTTTTGCATAGAGTTTTAGCCTTGAGATACTAGCTGGGGCCCACTATGATGTTTGTGAGAGATCCATCCTTTCCATCCATTTTTGGAGTTCATTTTAGGACAATTGACTAAAAAATAAGGTGGATCCAAAACTCAAGTTAAGATAACTCGTGATTCAGGTGTGCCACATCAAGGGAAATAATTTAGAGTGTGGGCATCGCCCATATACGGTTTCGATTCGTATGGTCTACCTAAATCATGGATGGAGCTACTTTTTTAGACCTATATGTAAAATTGGTTTACACATAAAATTAAGTTTAGCAACAGGTGTTTGGTTTAGATTTCAAAAATACATCAAGTTAGGACCCATAAGGTTTTTAGTTACGCCGGTCCTTGTAAGAGTCGATTAGACTTTTCACTCACTGTTTGTGCACTCCCAATTATCTTTTGGAAAATACGAAAAGTCTAAGAATGTTCTAGGAATATCATGAACTCTAAGAATTTTTGTTAAATTTCTCCAACTTTTTTATTAAGAAAAAATGATTTTACCAAGAGACCTTATGGTAAAATAAAATCTACAATAAAAAGTTTCAAACTCTCTCCCCCTTGTTAGATTGGATTAAAGTTGGGTCCTTACTTTTCCTCCGGTGGTAGACTCTTAGGGCAGACGAGTGTATTGGAAGGGATTGAATGGTATTAGGGTGGATGGCATGGATTTCAAGGTAATGATGGTGTTGTCATCGGATTGGCTTAAGATCTATGGGATTGCTATATCCCCGGATTGCTATATCAGGTCTATTTGGCACGCCCGGCCAATCCCGGGATTAAACCTTCCCATCCCTTCCAGTCCCTCGAACCAAACACGTTCCAGGCAAATTTGAACGGATTAGGGTGGATTGGATGGGATTTAAAGGTAATGATGGTGTTGTTAGTGGATTGTCTTTAGATCCATGGGATTGCTATATCCCGGGACCAGATCACCCAGTCTGTTTGGCACGCCCGGCCAATCCCGGGATTTAACTTCCAATCCACCCGTCCAAACGGACAGATTGGATGGGATTGGATGGTATTAGAGTGGATTGCATGGATTTCATGGTAATGATATCTGTGTTAGTGGATTGGTGCAAGATCTATGGGATTGCTATATCCGGTGTGTTTGGCACACCCGGCCAATCCCGGGATTAAACCTTCCAATCCCTTTCAATCCCTCAAACCAAACATGTCCCAGGCAATTTTGAAGGGATTAGGGTGGATTGGATGGGATTTAAAGGTAATGATGGTGATGTCAGTGGATTGTCTTAAGATCCATGGGATTGCTATATCCCGGGATCAGGATCCCGTGTTTGTTTGGCACGCCTGGCCAATCTCGGGATCTATCTTCCAATCCCTTCAAATCCGCCCGACCAAACAGGCCTAGGAGTTTCAACACCTGGTCAAGGGTTGAGTACCCATAAGTGGTGAAATTCACTACTTTCCCTCTTAGGTTATAAGTAGGATGGTGTGGTTGTCATTTCCTTTTAATCGTCAATTTCTTTTCTGCATATGTTCCCTATTAAATGGAAAAATCAACTCACTTTTTGGGACATGATCAAATCTCACGGTGTGGTCCACTCAATGAATGGCTTGGATCTTACATGTTGGTATATGTATAAGTGTGGGAGCAGATGCACTTACACCCGTGCACATTCACACATGTGTCCATGAAAAGAGAGGAAGAAGAAGAGACAGTCAGGCAGGTAGGATACGCTAGGAATACTAGTAAATTGACAGGTGGATGATATTTTTGCATTCTTTGACCGGAGCTTTTTTTCAAAGTATGTGGTGTTGGCCCGATGAGGTGGGATTTGATTGGACAGCATGTTGTTGTCAACGATGAGAGCGGATAGCCTGTAAATGCCTTTTGCATAAAGTTTCAGCTTTGAGATACTATCTGGGGCCCACTATGATGTTTGTGAGAGATCCATCCTTTCCATCCATTTTTGGAGTTCATTTTAGGACAATTGACTAAAAAATAAGGTGGATCCAAAACTCAAGTAGGCCACATGAGAGGAAATAGTGACGATTCAGTGGCCACCATTGAAACAATTGTATGGCAGAAAAAGTTTCGTATCATGCTAAACTTTTTGTGTTTTTAATACATCTCAATGGAAATGGCCTTATATATGTTTTAGATGGCATATAAACATCAAGGTGGAGCCCAAGAAGATTTCAACAGTACACATTTCTTTATTTAATTTTCTCTCTCGTGTGGCCTACTAAAGTTTTGATCCACCTCATTTTTTGTCTCATCTCTTAAAATGAGCTTACAAAATGAATGAATAAGATGAATTTTTCATAAATATCAAGGTGGGCCCCACCTAGTATCCAGAGCATGAACTCACTCTGGAAGGCTTTCACGGAAACCAGGTCGGTCAAAGATGAGCTGTTTTCAGCGACCAAACAACTTTCAAACGAGTGCGGATCCTCTGTTTCGTGGAAACAGAGAGAAGCTGAATTCATTATTATTTTTGTCCTCGTTACTGAAAGTGCCATCTCACCGGTTTTTTTAAATATATTTAAAAATTTTACATTTCAGGAAAAGTCTAACGCAGTTAGACAGTTTCGTTTGGAAATCGGATTGGATGCTGAGTATACTCTTGCTCTTACCGTACTGAGTAAACTCGGTTGGCCCACCTTGTCTGTATGTGATCTATCCATGCCGTTCACCCGTTTGGGTTGAGCTCAAAATTGAAGTATATCCAAATATCAAGTGGATCATACCACAGTAAACAGTGGGGATAATGATTTCCACCGTTGAAACCTAAAACACAAATATAAACTTGATCCAAAACTTTTGTAGCCCCCAAGAAATTTTCATGTTCAATTCAATTGTTTTGCTATGGTGTGGTCTTTGAACATTATATATGCTTCATTTTTTTATTTTCAAGCCCTAAATTTATCCCGTAAAATTGATGGACGGAATGAATAAAATACATAAATATGGTGGACTGCATAAAGTTTACTCAGTACGCTAACCTAGTGAGTTACTCACTATGCAATCTACTTCCTTCCATTTGGGGATTCAGCACACGGGTTACGGGCAGCGAGACTCACTACTAAAGTGAGGTCACCTAGTTATGTGGGTCCCACTATGATGTAGGTTTTGTATCCACATCGTCCATCAACTTGGAGAGATCATTATAGGGCATGAGTCAAAAGAATGGATCAAATCCAAAACTCGAGTGGACCCCACCACAGAAAATAGTGGAGAGAGTCATGCCCACCATTAAAAACTTCTAAGGGTCACGATAGTTTTTTATCAAGCTGATATTTGTGTTTTCCCTTCTTTAATGTCGGTGTTAACTTATAAACAAGTTGGATCTCAAATAAAAATCACCATGGACCTTAGGAAGACTTCAACTGTGGACGTCACTCTCCTCATTGTTTTATGTAGTGGGGTCCACTCCAGCTTTGGATCTGCCTCATTCTTTTGATCATGCCCTAAAATGATCTCTCCAAATGGAAGGACAGTGTGGATACAACACATACATCATGGTGGGCCGCACATAATTTGGTGACGTCACTTGAGTCTAGTTACTCAACCTTCTATCGGTAGCTAATCCGCCTCTAATTTCTTTCTTCTAAAATTTAATTAGGTCACATCTTCTCACGGCAATTTTATAAGATAAAAAAATATATTTTTTTATAAAATCTACCTGATTAACAAGGAATATTAGCTATAACCCAGGATGAGTGATGTCCGTAGGATCCTCATCGTGGGCCCACCTTGATTTATGCGTTATATATCTACCCCATCCACCCGTTTTCTCATATTATTTTAGAGAATTGTACAAAAAATGAAGTAGATACAGATACAACTCTCAGGTGGACAACACCACAGGAAACAATGGACATTGAATGCCGACCATTAAAAACTTCATTGTCCATTGCAATGTTTATTTGCCATCCAATCTGTTGTTGATAAGGTCACACAGCCCGGACAAAGGAAAAACAAAAATATCCACTTGATCCAAAACCATTTGTAGCCCATAAAAAGGTTTTAATAATCAATGACGATGGTTTCTTGTAGTGTGGTCATCTTGGCTGGATCCTTACTCTTGCTCCTGTGGTAGACTCTCAGGAGTTTCAACACCCTGTCAAGGGTTCGAGTATCCATAGGTGGTGAAATCCCACTATGGCATGAGTGTGTGGGGGTGTGTTAAAATAAATAAATAAATTTAACAAAAAAAAAAAAAACCACTTGAGATTTGGATAAGCTTCACTTTTTAGCCTAATATGTAAAATGAGCTCATAAAATGGATAGACGGCATAAATATTCAATATATACAATTAGATGGGTCCCACTCACATAGGGGGATTCGGAGTTGTCGGGTTCTTTCTTTTACACTCGAATCACGTGACATAGTACACGACACCAATGTTGGTATTGTGTGCCACTAAAAGTAAAAAAAAACCTTTGTGGGCTTCACCGTGATTAGGGCAAACCAAGCGACGACTTGGTAAACTTAACTCTTTCGACTCGATACGAACGGAGTGGGTGAGTCGATCCTAATTGAGCTAACTTCGTCCAATCCAAATTCAAAACGAGTCGAGTTGGAGTCACCTAGTAACTCGACTCGACTCGACCCGAAATCCAACTTGGTAGTCACTCGACTTGAACCGAAACTCGACTCCTATATATATATATATATATATATATATATATATATATATATATATATATATATATATATATATATATAAAGACTTAGATATGGCGTTTCAGATCTAAGATGTCATGTTGCTATGGAGAGGCTACATTCTAGCAAGTGAATCTCAATTTTGAGTTGTGATTTCAGCTTGTAGATGCCCACTGCACCCGACCCAACTCGGTCGACTCGACCCGAATCGGTACTTGTGATCGGGTCATACTCAGTCTGGATTAGTCCAGGCCAGACCTGGACTCGGATCAGGTTAGGCATGCTGGACTCGGTACCAAGTTAGGCCTATTTCAAAACCGAATCCAGGCCTGTAGCTTGTGAAGAAATCCCTGCGTGGAGTCGCATGAAAAGAAGCTCCTGAGTCAATCACCCAGTTGGTGTCCTGACTCGTAGCCATGAGACATATATCATGATCTGCTGAAAGAATAACTACAACGTCGCCATCTGAAGCGATCGCAGTGGAATCTGATTCATCTTCCTTCTCCTTTCCTTTTCCTTTCTTGTCGTTCTTCTTACCACTACATTCATGCTTGTATTAGCCCTTCTTGCCACAATTCCAACAATCAACACCCTTCCTGTTACTCGACTTGCCTCTTGGTTTATCTCGGGTCTTCTCGCCCTTCTTGTTCTTTCCTCTCCCACATTCCTGCATCACAGTGGCCTCTTGCTGAGTAGACCCCTGAGACTTCCTCCTTGTCTCCTCCTTGAAGAGACAGCTAGTAACCTGTTCCATGGAAATCTTTCCGTCTAGCGCGGAGTTACTTAGAGACACCACCAATGTCTCCCAACTGTCAGGCAATGAACTAAGCAATAGCAAAGCCTGCAATTCATCATCCAGGACCATCTTCATAACGGAGAGTCGGTTCACTATATTGCTGACCTCATTCATGTGCTTGGCCACAGAACCACCATCCTTGAACTTGAGATTCACAAGTCACCTTATCAGAAAAATTTTATTACCGGCTGTCTTCCTCTCATACAACCCTTCTAATTTCAGCCATAGGCTAGCGGCTGAGGTCTCTGTAGACACATGGTGGAAACAGAATCATCCAACCATTGTCTAATAAACTTCATCGTCTTTTGGTCCATCTTCTTCCAATCATCATCAAACATATCCTTGGATTTTGCCGATATGCCTAAAATTGGAGAATATAGGTCCTTGCAATAAAGCAAGTCCTCAATCTTAGCCTTCCATATGGTCCAATTAGAACCATTAAGGCTGATCATCCTTGATGAGCCACCTTCCATAATTCAAAACCGATCATACTCGTTCAATGAACTTAACCTTGATACCACTTTGTTGGGGGGCCTTGCACAAAACCTTAGGATCTAGTCTCCCAAAACAAACCAGAATTATGGAATAATAAAGCAATGAGATAAATCAAAGCATAAACCACACACCACACAAGAGATTTTTACGTGGAAAACCCTCAAAGAGGTAAAAACCACGGGACCTCGTCCAAATCAACAATCCACTATGAAGTAGAACGTTACAACTTTCTTCACTCACACAGGAGTAGATAAACAATGAGAGAATAAAAGAAAAAACAAAGAGATCTCACCGATTATGAGGACGTAGAAGTGCTGAGATATAAATTGCACAGTAGATAACCTCCACGAGGATAACCTCCCTTCTACAAGCTTCCTCTCTTTCTTTTTCTCTTTCTCTCACACCTTTGATAGCCCTAAACCCTTTAGCAAATCCCTTGTAAAGCTTTAGGAAACCTTCTTGTCATACCTAGAAAGCCTAGGTACCTCCTATTTATAGTTTAGGAAACTCCATTCCGCATCCTTCTTGCGAAAGGACTCAAAATCCGCAATCCGCACAAAATCGCGGAACGAATCTGCGTAACCACGACCAGTCGAGACGAGGCCACGACCGGTCGAGCGCCACCCACGATCGGTCGAACACCACCCTCGACCGGTCGAGCACCCCCGAAAAAATAGTCCAATGTCACTGGACTTTAAGTCGAGTCAGGGCTCGACTCCACGACTGGTCGTGTACCAGCCCTCGATCGGTCATGTGAGGCTCACGACCGGTCGAGTACGGGTCAAAAAACCCCATCACATGGCACACCTTATGGTCAGAGTAGATTTCACACATAAATCAAGGCGAGGCACACCATTTGCTACAGACCACATCATTATTCGTGTGACACGGAGGTTAGTGGCTGGATTCACATCTCAGTTTACATGGGAATGCAGAGGCTGCACGTCAGCCATGAAAATAATAGGGGGTGGATTGGGGTGGGCCCACATTGACTTGTATGTAAAATCTACTTTGATTATATGGTGTGTTATAGAGATTTACCAAGCTCAGCATAATTTTTGTCATAAGTGTAACCTTACCTAAATCGTGTGTCAGCATAATTTTTGAACCCTCAAAGTAATAATGGATCATGGCACTCTTATTATTGGATAGAATATCAAGAGAGAGAGTAATAAATGAATGGGAAGAGAGAGGCCCTTAAGTTTTTAATGGTGAGCGTACTCTCTTGATTGAAACATAAATATCAGCTTGATTGAAAACTTTTGCAGCCCTTAAGTTTTTAATGGTGAGCGTACTCTCTTCACTGTTTTCTGTGGTGGGGTCCACTCGACTTTTGGATCTAATTCATTCTTTGGCTCATACCCTAAAATGATCTCTCCAAATGAATGGACGGTGTGGATACAAAACATATATCATGGTGGGACCGACATAATCAGGTGATGTCACTTTAGTAGTGAGTCTCGCTGCTTAACCTGTGCGTTGAAACCCAAATGAAAACTTTAAAAAAAATCACAATAGACCTCAAGTTAACACAGACATTGAAGAAGGGAAAACACAAATATCAGCTTGATCGAAAACATTTGTGACCCTTGGAAGTTTTTAATGGTAGGTGTGACTCTCTCCACTATTTTCTGTGGTGGGGTTCACTTGAGTTTTGGATCTGATTCAATCTATGGCTCATGCCCTAAAATGATCTCTCCGAATGAATGGACGGTGTGAATACAAAACATACATCATGGGACCCACGTAACTAGGTGCGACGTAACTAGGGATACAAAACATACATCTTGGGACCCACGTAACTTTAGTAGGAGTCTACTCCATCCATGGGCTGAATCCGCAAGCGGAAGGAAGCTGATTGCGCAGTAACTCGCTACATTAAAGTACTGAGTAAACTCTGTAGGGTCCACGATGATTTATGTACTTCATCCGCTCCATCCATCAATTTTACCAGATAATTTTAGGAATTGAGACAAAAAATAAGCATATACAATGTTCAAATGGACCACACCATAGGAAACAGTTGAATTGAACGTTTACCGTGAAACTTTCTAAGGGGCTACAAAAGTTTTGGATCAATCTTATATTTGTGTTTTCCCTTCATCCATGTCTGTATGATCTTATGAACAGGTTGGATGACAAATAAACATCACTGTGGGGCCTAGCAAGGTTTCAATAGTGGAAATCATTATCCCCACTGTTTACTGTGGTATGATCCACTTGATATTTGGATATACTTCAATTTTGGGCTCAACTCCTTATAATAGATGGAAAAAGGGATGGACGGCGTGGATAGACTACGTACATATAAGGTGGGCCCAACTGAGTTTACTTAGTACCCTAAGAGCAATAGCTCACTGTACTAAGTATGCAATCCGATTTCCAGACCAAACCGTCTAACGGGGTTAAACTTTTCCTGAAATGTAATTTTTTTAAATATTTTTTTTAAAAAATAGTGATGTGGCACCTAAATCTGCGTGAACCAATAATAACAGTGGATTCAGCTGCTCACTATTTATACTAAACAGAGGATCCGAACTCCTTTCAAACATGCTTAGGTAGTTAGTCTCCGACATAGCTTGTTGTCCCCGATATACGTGTGTACCAATGTGGTAGCAGTACTGAACCTGTCTTTGTAACAAAAAGCTTGACTGGGAGTGGTTGAGATCCTAAAGCAAACATAGTACTGGTTCAAGGTTTAGGGTTTAATGCCAATAACAATTAACAAGTCGTTCGGTGAACAATACTTAAAAAAGAAAAAAAACAAAAGTCGTGTAAGCTTACAGAACTGTCTTTTGCATTAGATTGGGAGAAAGCTGACAATTACTTAAAAGTAGCATATGTGGATGCCCACCGCCAGCGTGGCTCATTTATGCTGTGATAGAGATAGGCTCATTAAACCCCTGGCTAGCTTGTGCGGAGAGGTCGGTATGGTTAAGAGACTTTGCAACTCCAATCGATTCTTGTGGTCTTAAATTGATTTGAGTCGGCCTCTCTCGCTCAATGTAGAGCCCACCATGCTGTGGGACATGCATGCCATCCATCAGGTGTGCTCTTCAATGCTAAGTCCTAGTATCAAAATCAGCTAAATAGACAACTAAAGCTAGTCACGCCACAAGAATAATGGTGATATTATGTCGTGTGGGTTGTCATTGGGTGTATTTTTCATCAAACCCGTTAATCAATTACTGGCTTACAAATAAGAAGGCAACACAATTTAGGTAGGCCAGGCACGTAAAACATGGTGGGCCCATAAAGCTTGGGCACATGATAGATAGAGCGGGGAGTAGATAACACATGGAGAGAGAGAGAGAGAGAGAGAGAGAGAGAGAGAGAGGCTGATTCACTTGTATCCCAATTCCTAAAGTTGAATGAGTTACTTTGAACTATCCTTCCATTTATTGGGGTCCTTGCTCTTGATCCGGTGGTAGACTATTAGGAATTTCAACAGGTGGTCAAGGGTTCGAATACCCATAGGTGGTTAAATCCCACTACGGTGTGAGTGTGTCGCGGTGTGTATCATAAGATCCGAGGAATCCGAGTCTGAGTCAAGTTGGGCTGAGCTGATTTGATTGTATTATCAAGTCCCAACAAACTTAGACAAGTTGGTCTTCCTATAGAGAGAGAGAGAGAGAGAGAGAGAGAGAGAGAGAGAGAGAGAGAGAGAGAGAGAGAGAGAGAGAGAGAGAGAGAGAGAATTGGGTTATGTTGATTAAGTTGTATCCATAAGTCATATATGCAGTTTATCCATGCTGTCCATCTGTTTTTTTTATCTCATTCAAGCAGTTGAACCCAAAATTGAAGCATATATCCAAAGCTCAAGTGTATCATACCATAGGAAACCGTGGGAATAATGATTTCCATGGTTGAAACCTTGCTAGCCCCACAGTGATGTTTATTTGTCATCCAACCTGTTCATAAGATCACAAACATATGGATGAAGGGAAAACACAAATATAAGCTCGATCCAAAACTTTTGTTGCCCTCGAGAATTTTTCAACGGTGGATGTTTGATTCACATTGTTTCCCGTGGTGTGGTCCATTTAGTCTTTGGATATGCTTCGTTTTTGGACTCCGGCACTAAAATTATCTGGTAAAATGGATGGAATGAGTAGATAAAATATATAAATCTCAGTGGACCGCACAGAATTTACTCACTACGCTTAGCGTACTAAGTTACTCACTATGCAATCCGCTTCCGTGGGATAGTAGCAATCTGCGCACATGATGACACCCTAATCCATAGCTCAAGTGGTAAACCGAGTGAAAAATACCTCGTTTCAACACCGAGGTCTTGATATCAATTCCCTAGTGGGGGTGGCTAACAGTGAAGTGTGAACTGATAATGAGGTGTAAAAAAATAAAAATAAAAATCCATGCCCATTATGGATGGGATTGATCTCATGAAAGATCCACTCATGTGGCTCTCAGTTTAAAAAAGTAACCCCGATGGGTGCCTAGCACTAGTTACCATAGTGCTGCTCTAGGTGTAAATAGAACTGATTATGACAAAACCCCATCAGTAAAGCTTTTCCCTTTAGAAAGAACTAGCTTGTGGCGGACCCCATCATATGTGGAAAAAAGAGGGAAGACATTTTTTTTTTCTAATTCTTGTTATGCCCTTTTCATGAGCCTATTTCTAAGATAGTTCACCTCCATTTTAAAAATGGAGCTGACTCATCAACCATATACATGGTGCAATTGTATATTCATCCCGGTCCTTAAAATCTTTAACCCAACTTCGGATAGAGCATGACTACAAAATCATGCTGAGAATATGGTGGTGGCTATTCATTTCTTTGTTGGAATTTAAACCACATGCTATTTTACTTTTTAATCATTTACTTAATATCTTTATATAAAATGCGCATGCTACATACCATCGATTTTCCATCCTAACCTAGGTCAGTCCCCTTACATAGGGTGATTATACCTTTCATCATGTGATGACCACAGGAGTCTTCTGAGACTTTTGATAGTCATGAAAAATAGAGTATTGAGATCCACGGACCACAACTCTCGCTTCTTAATAGCAACTCGAGGAATTACTCTTCCATAACCTATTTTCATATATGTTTAAGATAACACAACAGTCCACCTAAGATACTTAGTCATTAAGATCTACGGTTGAAATCAATATTGTCACATCCACATGGCCAGTGGACTAGACTTACATTGGTTTTATAGGATACAATTCCGATAAAGAGATGGATATCTTCTTAGAATTCTTTAGTAAGAGCTTCTTGTACAGTGAGAGAGAGAGAGAGAGAGAGAGGGTGTTTCTACCTCATATGCGCAAGCGTATTGTCGAACCACATATATATCTTTACATATTATCTCGTCTTTCTCTCGTCTTTCTCTTTGGTTTTTGGGTTTTAGTTTGACTATTTTCTTTTATAGTTTTTCTTTATTTGCATCAATTGTGTGCAAGTATTTTTTTATAATAATTGGTATTATAGCCAAAGGTTGAAAAGCCTTTTAACATAAAGATTAATATTAGTGCTCATGTTGTAATTGTTCAGATGACTAGATTGAGTTCTATCATATTTGAGATGCCAAAGTCATGCAGATTCAATTACACTTGTGGAAATTGAAGATGAACACGATGATGGTAAAGGAAGGTTGTACAATTATGGTTGAAGAAAAAAAAAAAAAAAAAGCCTGTAAATAAAGAGTGGGTTTTGGGGGAGAAAAACTAGTTAGTTATGGTATATCTTCTTATTACATTAGATTATTCGATTTTGTTTGTCGTATCTGATCAAACCTCCACCAAAGGTTTATGAGATAAATTATAGAACCAGTATAAAGGAAAATCAATGTTAAATAAGATATTTCTCCAACAATAGTTGTACAACTTGAAGATGAAATAATATTCTTTATAAGAACACTTGAAGAGTTTAATACCCAAAGTAACAAACTAGTGGCAATTGATTTAAAGATTGACGATGAAGAAAATGTTACACTTTATTTAATGTCAGATTCATGGAATGGTTTAGTTATAAATATCAATAATGATTCATGTTGATGATATTTTCTAGCAGACCCTCGAACACCTTCACATAAGAGATAAAAGAACAAAGAAGATCTTGGCTAATGCAAGGGACCCTCTGATGCTTAAGTCAGGGATTTGGGTCTTTGTAGAAAACGATCTCAAGGAAAAAGATCACCAGTCGTGAGTTTTTATGTGTATATCTTTCACCGTTCAAGGGCTCTCTTATATATTCGAAGGGGAAGATCATACAGTCGGGAGATCTTTCCTTATTTAGAGGAAAGATCACACCGTTGGAGATTTCTCTCCATTTAAGGGTTCCGGAGATCACAGAGGTCTTCATCATGCCGTACAATCGAGAGAGAAGATCACACGATCAGAAGATCTTTCTTATTTAGTGGGAAGATCACATCGTTGGAAGATCTCCTCCTGTTTAAGGATCCAGGGATCCTGGAGATCTTCATCGGATCATAGATGTCCGAGATCTCCGGGATCCTAGCTTTATCTCTCGGGATCTAGGTAGAGATCTCCGGGCTGTTGGCTTTAGATAAGGCCAGACATTAGCTATGAACTGACAGGTTTATCTGACCTTTGGGCAAGGTGAGATGGCTGTGGTAAATAGCGCCTTGCAGGCAGGCAGTACCGAGCTATCAGTAGGTTGGTATTATCCCGATATTGATTGGTTTGCGGTGCCCTTATAATCATCAAATTATGGTAGCTACAAAGCTCATTGGAGACCGGGCCGATATATGATCGTGCCGACCCATGGCCGACCTATGGTCATACTGACTTACTTCGTAGTTGGACTTTCTCTGCTAGTTGATCCCTTGCGAGTAGTTTTAGCCTATCAGGTCCATGCTAGTTGTAGAACTGGTTCCTTTTTATATGTCACACTATTTTTCCCCCAACAATTCAGATCAATATAGAGTCAACCATGTCTATGTTGCTTATCAAAGAATTCTTGGATATTAGACATTGAAAGTGGGCCCACATGATGGACAATCGACTTCAAGGGTGGCCCCACATGATCGAGGACTCATGTTGAAGGTAGGCCACACATGATATATGATCCATATCGAAGATGGGACCCATATGATGGATAATAGAGATTGAATGCGGGCTCAGATGATGGAAGGTTGATATTGAAGGTGGTCCCACATGATGAACAACCCATACTGGTGGTGGGCCACACCTCCACACATGATATATTGTCCACATCAAATGTGGGACCCACATGATGGATGGTGGATACTGAAGGTGGGCCTAGATGATGGATGGTTGACATCAAAAGCTTGTCCCACATGATGAACAACCCATATTGAAGGTATGCCATACACAGTAGATGATCCACATCACAAGTGGGGCCCACATGGTGGATGGTGGACATTATAATAGACAGTTGACATCAAAAGTGGTCCCACATGATGAATGACCCATACTGAAAGTAGGCTACCCATGATAGATGGTCCACATCAAATGTGAGGCCCATATGATAAATGGTGGACATTGAAGGTGGGCCACCCATGATAGATGGTCCACATCAAAGGTGACCCATATGGTGAATGGTGGGCATTGAAGGTGGGCTACCCATGATAGATGGTCCAAATCAAATGTGAGACCCATATGATGAATGGTGGACATTGAAGGTGGGCCACCCATGATAGATGGTCCACATCAAAGGTGAGACCCATATGATGAACAACCCATATTGAAGGTGGGCCACACCCAATAAATGGTCCACATTAAAGGTGGGACTCACATGATGGATAGTGGACATTGAAGGTCAGCCCACATGATAGATTGTTAACATTGAAGGTGGTCCCACATGATGAACGATCCATATTAAAGGTGGGCCACACATGATATATGGTACATATCAAAGGTGAGACCCGCATGATGGATGGTGGACATTGAAGCTAGGCCCACACAATGTACGGTTGACATCAAAGGTGGGCCCACATGATGAGTAACTTATATTGAAGGTGGGTCCCACAAGATAGTCCACATCGAAGGTAGGCCCACATAATGGACGATTCACTTTAAAGGTAGGTCCCACATAATGGATGATCTGCATCAAAGTGTAGCCCCACATGATAGACGATCCACAACAAGTGGGCCCTACCTAACAAATGGTCCACATCCAAGGTCTTGTATGATGGATGGACATATCTAAGGTGACCCAACATGATGGATGGTTCACATTGAAGGTGTGCCCCACATGATGGAAGGTGGACATCAAAAGTGGGCCCTACATGATCGATGGTCCATATCAAAGGTAGGCCCACATGATGGATAGTCCACATCAATGGCGGGCCAATGGATGGGGGACATTAAAGTGGGCGCTGCATGATGGACTACCCATATCAAAGGTAGGTTCCATCTTTGGTTGCCCATTTATCTTGATTGGATGATTTTGGTTATCCAGTAGGTAGAAAAATGAATAGTCCATGTTAATCCGTAGACACCCCATCTAAATCACGAGATACTACTCCTAGACTATTTGATCATACCTTGATAAAACCACACTTGGAACCCTTGATCACTAATGGACACTTGACTAAATCAAGAAGTAGGATCCCCAACACACCATGAACAGAGTCACTAGACATGGTCAAAAGAATTCCAACTCTTAGCCCTCCAGTTAGAACCATGCTCGACACCCACCAGGATCTATAACCCAGGCAATATTCTAATAAAGTTGCACTTATCCATCAAATGAAGCGTTGAAAACCAACCAGAAAAGAGATGTTAAGCCTAAATTTCCCTCTATAAATAATAAACGGCTCGGAGCACCCGACATCGTATACTTCGTAAACTCAAATCCAAGTAAGAAATAGACTTAGAAGTAAGGAAAAACGCGATAGGAAGCTACCGGACTGGAAAAATATGCGCAGGGAAGGTAGTCAGCCCAATGCACGCCAACGGCCACCTAGTTCCCTTTTCACCTACCAAAGAGGTGAACTCCCTCTTACAACAGTGAGAAATGACAATTATCCACTGTCGGCCCACCATGAGTCTACAGTTTCTCTCTATAAATTTGACCCCCGGCAGTCGCTCTGGAAGGGAAGGCAGAAGGGGAATGACAGAGGGATACAAAGCCAACTAATGAAACAAAGTCAAGAGGTGTCCCATATCCTTCCTGAATATTTGAGAAGTCCTACCTCGATATCGATGTCTTGTCGAGTTAAAAAATCAGTTCTCAGAAAGTAAGTTAATCAGAGGAGGTCAGTCAGGTTATGAGTATGGTCAAACTTAGGGACGCCTGATCATCCCTTTTGAATAAAAAGAGTGTCCGATTTTTTTTCCCACATCTCAATCAAGCTCGGAGCGCATTCCATTCCATACATTCCAAACATATCATTCCTCATCACTTACGTCCTTACTTGATTTAACTTTATGCATCATTTTACTTATTTTATTCGATATCAGGGATCACTTGACTTTGCGAAGTAAGGCTAGGGTTCTTTCTATTTTAACCTGCACGGTCCTCTTAAATTTAGCAAAGCATGGCTAGATATATAAAGTGGCTGTAAATTAACTTCCCTTGAAAGTCATTTATCTTATAGAGTAAAGATAACATGGCATGTTTGCAGATGATGGTACTTAATCCCTTCCTCTTTTGTAACTGAGACCCTTATCTATACCTTTACAATCGCAGGCCGATTATTGGAATCATTCAAGCCAAGGGATTTCAAGATCCCTTCAACCTCAAGGAAAGCTCATGGACTCTAGCCGACCTTGGATTTAATCAAGCCTAAGAAGCTAGTAGTGACTCCAAAATTCTACAATGTACCCTTTGTTGGTCGCCTTTAAAAGGTATTACAAAACCATGAAAACAATGGGTATTTAAAATCAACTCATAAACACCTTTCACCATACCAAAAAGTGGCGCAAGCTTCTTCCCTCTCTCCTTACAACAAAAGCTGCAACATTCACATGATTATAACGAAGTGTAGCAATTTTTTAAAATGATAGCAACTACTTTTGTAAAAAAGTTCTTATTTGAAAGCTTTAACAAACATGCTTATTTCAAATAAAAACGTTTTTGGATTTTTACTAGAAAATTCCTCTTAAATATTAATATTATCATAAAATACTATTAAATTTTATATTTTCCACTTTATAGGTGAGGGTGAAAAGACATTTTTACCCATCAATTCTCATCTATTTCCTCTCACATGGAGACCGGTTACTACCGAATCTACTCTCATTTAAATGGTCTCCCACCTGCTAAGGCTTGAATAGAGCTTCCATGACAACAAAGGTGTCGCCCACTTGGAGCGGGACCCGTTTCCAAAATCCACACCAATCATCATGTGTGTGACCCACTTTTATGCATACGGCTCAAAACTCATCCCCATCTATGAGTTGGTTAGATCATGCGATTGGAAACAGTGTATAAGGCGACACCTACCTGGCCTCCAAACTATTTATATCTGTGTGGCCCACCTAAATAAGGATTGTCATGATTTTTGGAGCCTAGGCCTAAATTTTATTTTTTAGCATGTAATGGTTTGAGCAGATTTCACACGATCATCATAGTAGGCCTAAAAAAATCAATAGTGGATGTCTCACTCCCAACCGTTTCCTATGGTGATGCCTATTCAAATCACAGGTCAGCCTAATTTTTTGGACTTATGCCTAACATGGATTGCACATTTAATGGCAGGAGTGGATTTCATATACACATCATGGGTGGGTGTGCATCCTATAACTTTTGGACAAGCTTTTTTTGTGAGGCCAATGTGATGTGCATGTAAAATCCACTCCAACCATTAGATGTGTAATCCTATTTTAGGCCCACAAACAGAAAATCAAGCTGACATGTCATTCAAATGAGCCACACTAAAAGAAACAGTTGTGAGAGAAACATCCACCATTGTTTTTTTTACGGAGCCCACTCATAATGATTATGTGAAATCCACTCAAACTACTAGATGCCAAAAAAAACATTTAAACCCAGGGTTCAAAAGTCAAGATAATTCGTGATTCAGGTGGGCCACATGAAAATAATTTACATCAAGGGAAGTTAATTTACATCAAGGAAAACAATTTAGAGTGTGGGCATCATCCATATACTCTTTCGAATCGTATGGTCTACCTAAATCATGAATGGGGCTAGTTTTTAGACCTATAAGTAAAACTAGGTTTACCTGATGTATATGTAAAATTAGGTTTACCTGTAAAATTAAGTTTAGCAACTGTTGTTTGGGTTTAGATTTCAAAAATACATCAAGTTAGTCCTTACTCTTGCTCCAGCTGTAGACTCTCAGGAGTTTCAACACCTGGTCAAGGGTTTGAGTACCAATATGTGGTGAAATCCCACTACGGCGTGGGGGGGGGGGGGGGTGTGTGTGCGTGTAAAAAAAGATAAAAATAAATAAATGAATGTGCATGTGTACCAAAAATAAAAAGATCCATAAGGTGTTTATTTTTCATAGTCTTGATTCCCTACCGACAAGATTTCTAATTCTACGTCGGCCCTTGTAAGAGTCAATTAGACTTTTCTCACACTGTTCGTGCAGTTCCAATCATGTTTTGGAAAATATGAATAGTCTAAGAATGTTCTAAGAATATCATGAACTCCTAAGAATTTCGGATAAAATCCTCCAACTTTTTTATTATGAAAAAATGATTTAACCAAAAGAGCTTATGGTAAAATAAAATCTACAACAAAAGTTTCAAACTCTACCCCTCTTATTAGAATGGATTAAAGTTACCAACAGCCATGATTGAAGATCCACCTTTGAGTCTTGCCCTTGTTCCTGAGGTATGCAACTATAAGCCTAAATGCCAAACTACGATATCCGAACTGCTCACACGATGGAGCTCATCATGCCTATAGACATGATTAAAAGTCAAGTTGGTCTACTTCCCCTCTTAGGTTATAAGTAGGATGGAGTGGTTGTCATTTCCTTTTAATCGTCCATTTCTTTTCTGCATATGTTCCCTATTAAATGAGAATATCAACTCAATTTTTGGGACATGAAATCTCACTATGTGGTCCACTCGATGAGCGGCTTGGATCTTACATATTGGTATATGTATGTGTGAGTGTGGGAGCAGATGCACTTACACCAGTGCACTTTCACACGTGTCTATAAAAAGAGAAGAAGAAGAAGAGACAGCTATGCCTAGTAACAGTAGTACATATGCCTAGTAACAGTAGTACATTTACAGGTGGATGATATTTTTGCATTCATTGACCGGAGCTTTTTTATTAAGTACGTGGTGTTGGCAGAAATCAGATTGCGAACTGAGTTACTCGGTACGCTCTCATCGTACTGAGTAAACTCAGTTGGGCACACTGTAAATGTTTGTGGTTTATCCACACCGTTCATACGTTTTCCAAGCTCATTTCAGGCGTTGAAACAAAAATTGAAGCTTATCCAAAGCTCAAGTAGACCATACCACAGGAAAGTGGAAATAATGATTCTCACAGTTGAAACCTCGTTAGGCCCACAGTGATGTTTATTTGTCATCTAAACTTTTCATATGGTAAAAAAAAACATGGATGAAGGGAAAAAATAAATATAATCTTGATCCAAAACTTCTGTGGCCCGTGAGAATTTTTCAACGGTAGAAATTCAATTCCCACTATTTCCTATAGTGTGGTCCATTTTAACCTTGCATATTTTTCCGTTTTGAGCTAAGGCCATAAAATTATCGGGTAAAGTGGATGGACGGACTGGATAATACAAAAATATCACGGTAGATCCCACAGAGTTTACTCAGTACACTTCCTTGGCACGATGAGGCGGGATTTGATTGGATAGCATGTTGTTGTCAAAGCTGGGAACGGATAGCCTGTGAAAGCCTTTTGCGTAAAGTTTCAGCCTTGAAATACTAGGTGGGGCCCACTATGATGTTAATGAGAGATCCATCCTGTCCATCCAATTTTGGATCTCAATTTAGGATAATTGACGAAAAAATGAGGTGGATCCAAAACTCAAGTAGGCCACATGAGAGGAAATAGTGGGGATTCAGTGACCACCATTGAAATATTTGTCTGGCGGAAAAAGTTTCATATCATGCTAAACTTTCTGTGTTTTTAATACATCTAAATGGGAATGACCTTATAAATGGTTTGGATGGCATATAAACATCAAGGTGGAGATTTTAACCGTACACCCTTCTTTATCCAATTTTCCCTCTTGTGTGGCTTACTTGAGTTTTGATCCACCTCATTTTTTGTCTCATCTCTTAAAATGAACTTACAAAATGAATGAAAAGGATGGATTTTTCATAAATATCAAGGTGGGCCCCACCTAGCATCCAGAGCATGAACTCACTCTAGAAGGCTTTTAGGGGAAACCCAGAAACCAGGTCAGTCAAAGATGGAGCTGTTTTCAATGATCAAATAACTTTCAAACATGATTAGGTTATTAGTCTTTGACGTAACCTGTTGTCCTCGAGTGTGTACAAAGGGGTGAGTAGTACGGAACTTGTCTTTGTAACAAAAAGCTTGACTGGGAGTGGTTGAGATTCTAAAGCAAACGTAGTATTGGTCCAAGGTTCAGGGTCGAAGGTTTAGGGTTTAAGACCGATAACAAGCCATTCCGTGAATAGTATTTCGAAAAGAAAAAAACAAAAGTCAAGTCGTGTAAGCTTACAGAACTGTCTTTTGCATTAGATGAGGAAAAGCTGACAATTACTTAAAATAGCATATGTGGATGTAAACGAATTAAACTGGAAATATTAGGTGCAGTGTTTAAATTTATAATAAAACAAAAGTTGGGCATATTTTATTAAAAGGTTGAAAAAAAAAAATTAATATTCTTATATAAGAAAACAAGTGTCCACTGATTAAAGGTCAGGATTAGTCGACCACTCTTATTTTTGGATTCTAACTTAGGCCAGCAGGTTCTATAATTTTAGTCGGCTGAATTTAGTTAATATATTCCACGTGTACATTTTTTAGGTGCCTGTGTATCAAGCCTCATAGGCAGCCTCAGTATCATGTTCTCCCACGTAGAGTGGAAAACTTTGATACTCTGGGAGAGGGCCACAGATGATATGCAGGCACTATGGAATTGTACACGTGGCACATGGAACTGTCTCATTTTTGGCATGAAGTCTAAAATGATCTGTAAAAATGGATGAACGGCGTGTATAAAAGACATACATCATGTGGGGCCCACGGAGCACCGACCACTAGTGGCTAGTGGCAGGGGATTAGCCAATCCGTTTCCCGTGTATAACTCACCTGCAGCTGTATATCAAGCATCGCACTCTGCCCGAGTATGAAGTAGCTCTCAGTTGATCAAGCGGTGTAGAAACGTGCCCGTGGTCTAACAGGCAATGGCCGCAACTTGGCTGCGACCCGGAACAAGCAATGTGGGTGCGAACGTGACATAAGGCCCACATCAATGTATGAAATTTATATCCATTCCATCCATCTGGTTTTCCAGCTTATTTTCTGGTATTGTCCAAAAAATGAAGCAGAAATATAGTTCAGGTGGACCACACCACAGGAAACAATGGGTAGTAACCTTTAAAAACCTTTTGTGGGCTACAAAAGTTTTGGAACAAGCTGATATTTGGTTTTTTTTTTCCTTTCATCCAGGTCTTTGTAACCTTATCAACAGGTTAGATGGTCAAAAAATATTATGGTGGACCCTAGGAATTTTTAATGGTGGGCATTTAACGACCATAGTTTCATGTGGTGTGGTCCACCTGAATTTTGTATCTACTTCATTTTTTAGATCATGTCATAAATTAAGCTTTAAAAACAGATGGACAGCGTGGATATACATTGCATACATCGATGTGGGCCCTACACGCAGGGTCACACCGAAATCTTTTGCAGTCTTATGTCAAGTCGCGCTTGATGGCAACATGTTGGATGTGTGGTCATAAAAATAAGGAGGCAATGGGACGGGTTTTGGCCCAAATACGACCCAAGATGAAAAGTTTTGGTTGAGCTATTTCCTACTTGAATGTTAGTAATCTATCCGTTGATGTGGGCCACACCTTCACAAGAAGCGTTTTAAGAGAAATGAAATCAACGGTCCACCAAGCTCGAGCCAGGACTATCGGCCATGCTAGTAATTTCAAGCCCAGTTTAAAGGTGGGTTGGGATTCAGGCCTGTGACCGATAAAAGGGAGAATTTCCAAAAACCCCCCTAAAAGATAATATTAGAACACAAAACCCCTTATTTAATTGGGTCGTTGTTGGAACACGTGCTAGAGATCTAGACCATTCATTAGGTGGAACACATTGTAAACATACTATGTAGAAATTTTTCAACAACATACCACATGTGTAGATTATCTTATCCGTACAGAAGGTGGGGTCAGACCATGATGATCATCTTATATGAATATCAAGCTGATCGACGTACACGATATGATCAACATGGTGTGGCCCACTGTTTTTACGGATGCGATATTCTATATATTTTATATATTTTCTGGAAAAAATGGCTGTATCGTAACTTATGATGCAGCAGCTGTAGATAATGCCTCTCTTGACTTTTCAACTAACTGAGAACGTTCGCGTGGAGTACATTTCACGTAATGGTTTTCCACCCGAGAGAGAATTTCTGGAAAGGGTGCGCACGTTATGTCGATGCACCGCCTGCGTACGTTAGATTTTCCACCAGTTTGATCTAATTCAAAGGTCAACGGTTGCCCAGTTGTACATGTGTCTGTACAATCGTTGATCTACACCGTTCTTTTGGTTGGCCAACGGTGAGTGGAATAGCCTACAACTGTTTCACGCAGGGCGTAAAACACCCGAGATCTGTGGGCCCCACATCTTGTATGATTGAAATTGTAAATTACTCTGTCCATCAGATGAGAACCCTTATTCGTACGGTACATATAACATAACGGCCATGAAAAATTCAGGTGGGCCACACCAATGGCCCACATGAGTATTGGATCAGGATGATTTTCGTATCTACGGTTTGATGAAAGAAACAGAGCAGGTGGCCTCTCGTAAATCTACGGTTGGTATCTTATCCCCCATTAGTTCCCGTGACGTGGCTCACTTGAGTTGTGGATCTGTCTGGTTTGTTTTTCCTGCCTAAAATTGAGGATGAAACCTGATGGACGGTATAGATTTTACATATAAAACATGGTGGGCTCCACAGAACTTGAGTGTTTTACTTTTACGTACGACGAGTGTTGCATGGTAGGGTCCGGTGAGTTGGCAATGTACGTGGATTGGTTAGTGACCTTGCGAATAACTAATGGTCAATGGGCCCCACAAGGATGTATGTGTGTAATCCACGCCGTCCATCCATTTTCCCATAAAAATATGGTTTCATAGGCTCATTCGATAGGGCTCTTTTTTGGAGGCGACTTAACTTGGAAAGCCTTTTGCAGCAGGAAGTTACTTTTAGGATGTTGGATGGGGCCACTGTGATTTTGTGAGAAATCCACTCCGTTTATTTAATTTGTGAGCTAGTTTTAGGACATGTGACCAAAAATGAGATGGACCCAAAACTCAAGTGCGCCACATGAGAAGAAATTTTGAAAAATAAATGCGGTTGAAACCTTCCAATGCTCGAAGTTGATGTTTATATGCCATCAAACCGTTTTTTAAGTCATTTCCACTGGGATTAAGTGAAAACGTAAGAAACTCAGTCTGATACAACTTTTATAGCCATAAAAATATTTCAAAGGCTATTTCATCTAATGTGGCTTACTTGAGTTTTAGATGTGCCTTAATTTTGCCTTCTATACTAAAATGACTGTTTTTGAAACAAACATTAGGAGTCGGATTTCAAATCCCTTGTTTGGCACTTGGGTGTTTCAAATCACCTCAAAAAAGTCGGTTTGAAATCCAAGGTGATAGCTTGGATTACATCTAAAATCCTTCCAAGAATCTCTTTGCATGTGTAACATGTATGTCACACGCTGTTATTCTATTGTGTACATGGCCCATTAATGATTTCCCAAAACAATTCGATTATCAATTCCATCAGGAGTCCTTTGGCACCATGGATTTGGAGGGATTTGAGGGATTTCAAATTTAGGAAATTCCTTGATTGTTTGGCAGCATAAAGTATCCACGGGTTTTCAAATCCCCTCAAAAAGAGGGTTTGAAATCGACAATAAGAGTTTGGATTATACCTAAAATCTTTTCAATAGTTGCATGTGTAACATGTATCTCACTGTATTATTATTCTATTGGGCACATGACCCATTAATGATTAAAAAAAAAAAAAAAAAATTTAAAAAAACACAATTAGATTATCAATTGCATCACTATAATTACTTTAATATGATGATTAGCACGGTTCAAACATTGTCTGTCTAAATCAACGGCTAAAAATTATTAGTTAGTCACTCTAACATGATCTTGTACTTGTGGCCATCCGAGACTTGGAATTTCATCATTTTCGGGTAAAACACATATTTCAACGGGCTTATTACAACTATTGTGTCAAACATTACATACATCCCTAATTAGAGATATTAAAGTTGATTTAGTAATTAAATTCAAACTCCCGTAATTATACCATGCATAACTACTTCTGGATTAAAGTTGATTTCCAATCCAGAGTGCCAAATACCACGGGAGGATTTCAAATCCAAGGGGTTCCGAATACAGGGGTTCGAAATCCATGCTCTCAAACAGACCCTCACTATAATTACTTTAATATGATGATCATCACTGTCCAAACATTGTCCATGTAAATTAACATTTAAAAATCATTGGTTACTCACTCGGACATGATTTTGTGCTTGTGATCCATTCAAGACTTGCAATTTCATCATTTTCGGGCAAATTATACTCATTGCAACGAACTGTATATTCACTAATTAAAGATAATAAAGTTGATTTAATAATTAAATTCAAATCCCTGTAAATATATCATGCCTATATACTTTTAGATACTTTTGGATTAAAGTTGATTCCTAGTCCAGGCTACCAAACACAATACCAGGATTTCAAATCCAGGGTTCCAATCCAGGCTCCCAAACATGGCCTTCCAATGGGCTCCACCCAACATCCCAACGTTAGAACTTCCTGTGATTGCCTTTTCAGGAAATCTGATTTTATTTTTTTTTAGGCTCCTTGTCCAAAATAATCTCATGAAATAGATGGACCGCTTAGATCAGATAGATATATACATCATGTAGGAGTGTCTACTGGTCCGTACTAGCAAGGTCCGTATGCAATCCACGTCCCTCTGCCGAAAGCTCCATGTGCTAAGCGCCATGGACTGTCACGTGACTTTTGTATTTGCTCCTGACGTCTTGTGCCGTCGGAATAGATTCAACGAACATGCGCTGGGCTGACACTTCCTTTTACCACCATTTTGGCTGACCGGGTCTCCCGCCTCACACCATTTAAAAAATGGTGGTGACTGGTCTACACATGGCGACACGAATCCAGACCGTCCAATACCTTATTTCTGATGGGAGGGCCTTGATGATGTGTTGTATATCTACTCCGTTCATCCGTTTCTCCAGCTTATTTTAGATACCTGTCTCGAGAGTTAAGCAGCTCTGAATCTAAGATAAACCACACCACAGGGAACAATGATGATTGACTGCTTCACCATTAAAAATTCCAAAGGGCCCATCTTAAGGTTTTCATCATGTTTATTTATCATCCAACCCGTTGATAATGTAAAAAAGACATGGATGAAAGGAAAATAAAAATATCAACTTGATCTAAAACTTTTGTGGCCCACCAAAAGTTTTTAATAATCATTCATCATTGTTTTTAATGGTGTGGTCCAACTGAGATTTGGATATTCTTAAGGTTTGGTATCGCTGCCTAAAATGATATGTAAAAGCAAATGGACAATGCTGATATACAACAAATACATCTAAGGTGGGCCCACACGGTTGGTATCGGGTAACAGCGAATCCGCTACCATTGCTGATAGAGCATGACGCAACGAACACTAACCGGAAGATCTTTAATCATCTGATTCTTACAATATAAATTCAAAATGCTGATTGTTTAATATTTAGCCGTTCATTGGTGGCCTACTGATTTTAAAATAGAGTTATTTGATACTGGTAGAGTACCACATTTAATGTGCAGGCTCTAGGAACTGTACACGTGGCAAGCACGAGCTCAAATCAATTAAACCGACGGCTGATTGATTACTGGCGCTGCCAGCAGAGAGGTGGATAATTGACAGTGCTCCGTGGGACCCACCATCATATACGTGTTTTATGATGGTGGGACCCACAGCAGCTATATAGCTGTTGTGAGGTACAGCAGCCAATCCGCTTCTCAGTATTTTTTTTGGTTCATATCATTTTATGCCATGGCACAAAAATAATCCAGATCCAAATATCAAGGGGACCCATTATAAGAAAGTAGTAGGGATGAAATGCCCATCATTAAAATGTTTCAAGGGCCCACTGTAATTTTATTTTTCCATCTAACCTTTTGATTAGGTCACATAGACCCGTGGGAAGGAAAAACACAAACATCAACTTCATCCCAAACTATTATACTGCCAAAAAGTTTATAATGGTTGACGTTCAATCACCACTGTTTCCTATAATGTGGTTGACATGAGATTTGAATATATTTTATTTTTGGGCTCATGTCCCAAAATAATATGGAAAAATGGATGGATGGAGTGGATGAAACACATACATCATGGTGGCCCACGGACCACCCTCCACTAGCTACTGGCTATGCAATCCGCAAATCTGCGTCCCAGATTGTGAAACGCATTATAGTAAGTTACACTCCCAGACAGATTGGTTTAGGGCAATCCTAACCTCTGATTTGTGAATACTTGTTTGTCGAGTACTTAGAACTTTCATTTTCAATCGTCCAATAAATGTCCACCAATCCGATATTCACGTAACCAAGTAAGCATAATTTTCACTTCATGATTCATCGACCCTAGGACTCATTATTTGAACAGTTGAATTCAAATTACTTGTATGCGACTGTAACGTTTTCCATCTCTACTTCTCGGGTGTTAACCTAATAAAAAATACATGTATGTTCTCATTCAAATTTATATTTATTTCATATATAAATAATTAGAATAATGCATTTCAACTTAGCGGAACCAAAGCGAAGTAGAGATAGCCAAATATAGAAATATAGGGCTACGACCCAAAAATTATAGTTCCAAAAGTAGTGACCTCCCATATGAAGATTATACAAATTACAATAATTACAAAAGGAATAAAATAACAATTAACTAGCGAAAATAAGCTAGAGATCTACTAGGTGTCCCGAACGCACTTCAACTAGTCATATTCCTGAGTTATATGCATATGTCAAATATGAGGCGTCGAACGCCAACATAGTGAATAAATATTTCCAAGATTGTTACTTAGGATATTTTAGTGAATAACAGGTTCACAACGAATACATATTCATACATATAGTATACTTGAGCAAGATACCTTTAATGCACGGATACTAAGTAAGTTACGCATGTTATCAATACAACCGAATGCAAGTAATGATGACATAATAAATAAATAGTTTCCTAATCTACTTGATAAGTATATTAATGTTATGACGAAATGATGCATGTTTCTTACAATCCAACACTCCCTCACAAGTGACTTCAATACCATTTCACAAATGTCAACACTTCCTAACAAGCGACTCCAACGCCAAATCACCTCTTATCCTAGAATATGCATAATTAGTCAAGTGATTATTAATCTCAGTTCATAAAACATGTTGGTGAAATAGAATACCGTTGTTATATCACAAGTCATTATTTGGATTATGTAGTTCATTGCGACACACGGTGGCTCCTCATTAGTATCCATTGATACAAATTAAGGCGTCAACACAGTACGGGTCATCACCCAACACGGAGTATGAATAATTAATTTAGAGGTGTGGGCTTGTCATTCATTAAAAATAAATCAATATAGAGGAAATGGCTTGTCACCCAATTCCATTCGCACTCGATCGTTTGAACAATACTCTGGTGCAGACCTATCAACCGGGTAATTTGACAGGGGGCGTTTGAACAACATTATATCACATTTATTAGTGCTCACTGATCACTATAGTGAGGCTCGTCACCCCAACATAGGTCGACAGCTCGAACACGGTGTCATATACCACCATGCTCGACTCATGGGTCTTTATGGGATCGTAACGTACTAATGGTTATAAGTAAACTAAATCAATGGTAATTGTGGTATCCCAGATTTTATTGGATGTTATACAATCACCAAGCATAAGAATGATCGATCTTACATTAAACTGATGCGATCGACTACGGAGCACCCCGGGCAAACCAACATTGGCTGCAAAACATCCCGTGTAGCTTTAACTACTACTAATTGTCCGTGTTCAATTTTGGTCAGTTGTATAATCCTGTGATAGCCTCCCTAAAGCGGTTATCTGCATATTTAAATAATTTGCGGAGTTCGATCCACCACAACAACACAATTCAATCATATTAACATTTCTTAACATTCGACATCGAAGAGTTCTAATATTAAAAATTTCATGTCATTCAAGTATATCATCAAGTATGTTATCAACCAAATCGGAAGTTGTTATGGGAAAATCCGATTCGGACTAGTCAAGCCGATTAGTAAGGGCTCGGAGCTCGGAAGGAAAGCCTCAGAAGGAAAACATCACTCAGGGTCCAAGCAGACCCTTAAGTAACAGAGGTTTGGCTGAACCGAGCTCTCCCTTGATAAATCATGACTCCGAGCTGAAATCCTCATCCGAAGACCCACGCCTATGAATCATCCGAGCAGAACCTACCTCTGACCCAGTGGCCGAGGATTAAGTCCCGGGACGGGTACATTCGATAGACTCCAACCCCAATGCCCCGACTATGAACTCCGACTACTAGTGCTCAGTCGCAAACTTGAATAAGATGAGTTCGAACCCGGATGAGGACCGTCCGACCACGAGCTCAGAGTACCGAGTTGGGTAGTCCTTCCAAGTTTGGATGTGAGCCGAAGATCACACCTGATGATACGATCCATTAAGACATGATGCGATACATGATCCAAAGATTATGGAGAATACTTCCACGATTGCAATATCTGCTTGATTGAGTAAATCATGCCGAGATTAATAGACACGATCCACCCGACCCACATGTATAAATACCAAGGGACCCCATTGCAACAGGTATGTGATATCTTGCACCCTCTCTTTACATTACGCAACTTAGACCCAGATTCTCTGGCTTGACTTAGGCATCGGAGGGTCCCCTGTTTAAGCCAAGGCCTCCTTTGCTCACCCTTTTTGTGCAGGACTAGGGTTCGTTTCGAGTTCGCGGCATTGAGTGGAGGGTGGTCCAGATTTTGACCTCAACATTTTTTGGCACCGTCTGTGGGAAAGCAAACAAAAAGTTAGAAAAGCTTTACCAGGAATGGCGAGAGGAAAGAAGAAGGTGACAATAGTGGATCCCGAACCAAGTGGACAACATCAATCGTCTTCACCGTTGCATACTGAATCGGCTCCGATAGGGCCGTTGTAACACCCCGTACTTTTCAGTACTCGGGTGTTCCCGTGTGACTTAACTCAGTATAAATACAAACCTAGCTTGAGCAAACATTCACATGCATTCCAGTTTAAATCTAACTATTAAAAGTAATCCCAATTGTAACGCCCCGTCCAAAAAGGGAACAGTGTCCTGTGGCGCTCATGTGCGAACTGACCCAGGACCGAATAAATCGATCGCACATGTGAGTCTAATATGGATTAATTAATTCCAAATTAGGCCATTGACATGAATAAATCAAATTATGTCCGAGCCGAGCACGGGTCGTAAAGCCAGATGGCCCCACCATACTTGGTGATTGTCCTTATAAGCCGTATATCGCCCAAGGAATGACCAAAAATTCCGAAACTTAGCCAGGCCCTAGGTCTCGCTGGGCTTGCGGTCTTATGCGGATGCCAGGCTCAGAGGATGCCCAGAAATAGATGAACCATGCTGTCCTACTGGCACTTGTCAATGAGACTCGCCCCAACCTTAGCCTAAAACCGACAGTTTAGAGTAATCATGACCAAATCTCCACTTTCACTAGCTATAAATAGGCCACACTATGAACATAGTTAATCCAAACCCTAATCATTGCCCACGAGAACTCTCATTACCTAATTCATTCCAGAAATGCCTTGATTTTTCGAACAAGCTCTAGACCCCTCGTTAGTGGGTCACTAGTTCCAAAACTATAAAATAATTCCCGTCTTACTGGGCTCGACGTCCATCGCGGGGGTTGGACCTGGGTAGTATCCAAACCGCTCAACTTGAGCCGAAGGACGAGTGCATGAGAAGTGTAAATACCCTAGAGGAAGAAGCTAAAATTTAAGTGAATCAGGTCGTCCACTCTTATACGAAGTTATGACTTTCGGACCGTCGATCTACAACCAAAATTGGAATATCGATTAATGATATTTCCCTACTTATATCCATATAGTCGTGGCCAAGATTGACCATCGGTGACCGTTAAACAGACTTTTAATCATATCTGTCGATCGGCGCATCCAAATGGTGGGCCGATCATGTCCATACGTAGATCATTATTAGGGCTAACTATCCTACGGTGTATATCAATATGTACACCCCATAGTGAGCCCTAGAGGTTAGAAAAACCCTCCCATGGGGCTAATATAGTAAAAACCCAACCCTTGGGGCCATTTACACCAAATCTAGTATTATAAAAGGGCCTCATTTGGGCACCCCTTTCTCCCATACGAATTTCATGCCCTACCTTGGTGAAGGAGAAGAGAAAGAGAAAGAGAAAGAGAGAGAAGGAGAGAAAGAAGAAGGGAGAGAAAGGTGGGCCCAATGGAGGTAGAATCTTGTAACCCATCTTCCCTCTTCCTCAAGAAACCCCCTATCCACAACTACAAACAAGATTTTCAATCGATTGCGTAAGTAACCACTCTTCTCCTTTAAAAATCTATTATGTTAAGCTGGGCCTTTCATGTATTCTAACATGTAAGTACATTTGACTCAGGATCTTTACAAATCGACCACGTGTTCGGCAACCCTAGGTCGATTTCTCAAGCTCTCAACGATTCGTAGGTGCGGAACATTATCCTTAGGTGGCCAAGTACCAATTTTAAGATAAATTTAATGATTTTGGATGCTAGATTGATGTGCATGCATAATTTAGAGTAAAACCTAGATAGGAATCTATATGATAAGTATACCCATTATGCATGAAATCGTAAATTGATGTTTGATTGCTTTTCAAATTGTTTGGGCATGAGATTTGTGTTGCATGTACATTCTTGCATCTAACTTTTACATATTCTTCCTTGTTGTATGTATGATTGAATTTTCCTACACTATGTATGATGTGTAATCTTTTGATTTTTTGGTAGTTCGGCACCACACGTACACATGTTTGATTTATGTTGTTAGGAGTAGTGGCATTCATTTTAATATCCTGAAATCTCATGCTTTGATGTATTGTACGTTTTATTCTATTTGTACTTGAAGATGAACTCTTATCTACGTAGAACACTATTAAACATAGCCCATTCCCTAGGTTGGTCAGGAATTTGAGATTAGTAAGGGTGGTCCCATTGGTTAGGTTGTCCTGTGACTAGATCGACTGATTCGAGCGGACGCAAATGTACGACAGTAGTAGGACTACATGGGCTGCTTGCACCCGATGTCGTGCATTTGGTGGTCGCCTAAATTTGGACGACCTAGTCCACTGACTGACCGACCGTGTTTGTTAACCAATTTGCTCATGCCTGTTAGAACCTGGAACACCCCTCGCCCACTAACGCCCATTGATAATGGTTAGTAAACTGATCCACAGCCTCGTAAGCCGGGCACGGTGGAATGGAACACTATGTCCGTGTTGTCGGCCTATGCTAGGGTGACGAGCCTCCCCGTAGTGATCCGCGACAGATCCCGCTTCCCAGCACTCCTCACGTGCTTGCAAATTGGGGGTGAGGAACCCGATGAGATCAAGGATCGTGGAACCATGGCCTCGCGCATTGAGGGGTCATGGCCTCACAAACGGATGAGGGCATTAATATCGTCGGGTGTACTGGTTTCCCCAACTTGCTGGATGAACAGACTTAACTAAAAACTCGGCTAACACGTTCATGATCGCATTGCATTAGTTAGGTTGGCGATTCGACAGTTGAGGTCGCAATGAGGGAGTGTTGGTCATGCGCGATAGTAAGACGAAGTCGCTCGAGGGAGTGTTGTTGCGAGGATATGCATCATACCATAATTCATACATATGCATTAATAAGTTTAGTCAGAGCTGTGTGAATGTATGTTTTTCATTAAATTCATCTTAGAATTGATATTTGAGGTAACTTACGGCTAATGACTCCCACTGAGTTGATCACTCACTCCCACTCTTGGACGGTGTTTTAAAACACCAACTAAACTCTTCAATAATTGCAGGTGATGCTGAGATTCGATGAGCAGTGCGGCGCAAGCATTGATGAGGAGGATGAGCTGTCCTACTTCCGGTTGATGGGCGGTTCATCATAATTTAACGGACAAATTTTGGATCGCTGAGTAGTGCAATCAGCGCACTATCCTTTTGGACTCATATTTTTTTTGTATTTTGTCGGGCGACGCCTTGTGCAACCCGTTGATATATTTTGTAGACTTGTATACGTTAGCTGCTTTCGTTTTAGTAGACTTTTTATGATTGTGATTCATGTTCCAAACAATTTCATATTGCTCATTAAACTGGTTTAAGCACAAAACAATAAAAATGGTTATAAGTGACACCCGGGAACTTAGGAGTCGAGTGTTTGCACGACCCCCAATTTTCAGGGCGTTACAAGTTGGTATCAGAGCAATGGTTTGGAATTAATTGGGTCGTGGTCCATGAACTCACTAGCGCGTCCGCTGACTTGAGAGGGAACACAATAGAGATACCGAACTGTTAAGAACCACCCCAGGCACCAAATCGACAAATCTTAGACAGAATGTAAGACTTCTAAAGAGTTAGGATTGGGGAATGAGAGAGTGTAGTGACGCTAGGAAATGGATCCGAGAGTCTTACAGTACCTCAGCCCATTGATAGGAACGAGCTTGGAACTAGACGATAAGACGGCCACAACCTTTGTTCTAGACCAAATGAGCCAATGCCAAGCTAAACTTGATATTATCGACTCATCCGGGGATGAAGAGTTACGGTTAGATTAAAATTTACTATAAATAGTGAAAACATAAGTAAATTAAGTTTTTGACCACTAACCGGAAGGAATCTTGCGAAATAACTAGGCTCATTGGATAAACTGACTTCTCCTACCTTAAAATCATATATGGCATGTCCCGGGGGGCATTACTCGCACCCGGGAAACCAAAGATCAAGCGACCCCTCTCAACCCGCAGGGGCCCCGCCCAGCTGGCGTGGCCCTCGCCCTGTGTTCCAGCACTCTGCCCAGCCGGCGTGGCCCTGCCCAGTGTTTCAACAACTGCGGGGTTCCCTCCCAGCCAGGGTGGGCCCCACCCGACATCCCAGTGACCCGCGGGGCCCCCACCCAGCCAGCATGGCCCCCGCCCGTTCGAGAAGACTCTAAGTCAAATTTGCTATCGTAGCGGTTGATTACTTCACCAAGTGGGCAGAGGCCGAGTCGGTAGCAAAGATTACAGAGCAAAAGGTGACCGGCTTCGTCTGGAAAAATATTATCTGTCGGTTCGGAATTCTGCATACCATTGTCTCTAACACCGGGAAGCAGTTTGACAACGATAGATTCAGAGGCATGTGTAGGGGGCTCGATATCTCGAATGCATATTCATCGCCCCGTCATCCACAGTCTAATGGATAAGTGAAAGCTGTGAACAAGGTCATCAAGCACCACTTCAAGATAAAGTTATAAAAAGCTAAGAGGAACTGGGCGGACGAACTCCTGTTTGTCCTATGGGCCTACAAGACCACAGCCCAGTCGTCTACTGGGGAAACTCCTTTTTCACTGTCTTACGACTCAGAGGGGATCGTCCAAGTTGAGATCGGCTTCCCCACAACTCGGGTCAGAAACTACCAGGACGGTCATAATGCTTAGAAGATTGCAGCGAGTCTTGACCTGCTCGAAGAAGCCAAAGAAGTTGCCAGACTCCGAGTCACGGCTCGGCATCAGCAAGTAGCACGATTCTACAATTCCAGGGTCAAGACGAGGCGGTTTCAATTAGGTGACCTGGTCCTCCACCGCGTCTTCCAAAGCACTATGGAGTCTGGAGTAAGGACGCTTGGGCCAAACTGAGAAGGGCCCTATCACGTGGTAAGATCAACGAGGTCGGGTTCCTACTACCTAGAAGATCTTGAAGGGCGTCTACTCCCTCATCCTTGGAATGTCGAGCACTTGAAGATCTATTATCCATGAAGAAAAGCTACTGGTCATTTAAGGCCCTTGAGAAATGTACGTCTCTGATCTACTAGCCTTTTAAGGCTCTTAATAAAAGCATTATTCGTTCTACATGGTCTGCCTATTTAGCTTATCTACTACAAGGAGTCATCCCTCATAAGCAGAGGTGAATTCTACGAATCGATCCCTTAAAGAATGGGTCAGCTCGTTAACCTACGAAAATCTACAGAACAGTTACGGGTCATCTCTCATGTGAGGAGATAAAGCCCTCAGGTGAACCGATCCCTTAAAGAAGGGGTGGCTCATCCATAACAAAAGTCCACAAAATGACTGAGGGTCACCTGTCATTCACGGAGAAGAAGGGCTGACCTCTCAAGGGTCGGTTCAATTAAAAGCTTAGCATCTACAAATCATCATTCAGCAATCAACGTGTAAAATTATGCCCTCGACCAAGGATTAAATGGTTAAAAATCATCATCCATAAACCTCCCTTGTAAAAAGAAAAGCAGAAAAAAAAGGGTATCTCATTCCCTCCGAATAGAGGGGCCAGCCGCCGAGCTAGGAGGCTGAGCCTCAGGGGCCATCTCGGCAACAACCGGGGCATTCTCAGGCTCCTTGGTCAGAGCTGGTTCACCATCCTCGGCCTCGTCCGCACCAACAACATCAAGGTTGATGTCGAGGTGGAGCTCTCGGACCTCGGCAAGGCAAGCGTCGAAGCCAGTGTCGTAGTCGTAAAGGTACAACTTATCTAACTCTTCAGCCCTCTCCGACGACTCCTTATACTCCGCCATGGCAGCAACAACCTGTGAGGCTGCCAGAGCCTCGAGCTTCCTTCGCTGCTTCTCCAGCACCGCAGTAACCCAGGCCTCGAGAATAGCCCTCCGCTGGATCAATCCCTCGACAGCTTCGCGCTTCTCCCTCTCGAGGTCATCTAAGAGTTGTGCGTTGTCTACCTCTGCACGCTCGACAGAAGCCTCCATGCGCTCGACAACACCTTGTAGATGCAAGATCTCGGGCTCAGCTACATCCAAGCGAGCTTAGAGTTGGTTGACCTCGCCCTGGAGTGTCAGCTCTCTCGCCCGACCATCGTCCACAACCCTCTTCAATTCCTCCCGCTCGGCAGTTGAAGCTTCCAAAAGCTTCTCAAGCTCGGCCTTCTCTACTTCGAGCTTGGCCTTCTCTGCCTCGAGCTGATCCATCTCCTTTAGTCTTTCCTTAAACGCGATGAGCATAGGCATCGACTGGTAGCAGACCGCGACGTAATCATTCACGAACGAGGTATAGTTATGGGAAAGAGTGTTAACGATGGTTGACTCCGGTACATGCTTGGCTGCCCACTCGGTCAACAATGTCATGTGGTAGCCAGGGTGAAAATTTTTTGGAGGGGTGGGGTCGGCTGCTCGACCAACCCCGCTGGCCTCAGATGCTTAAGTCGCAGCCTCAGGCGTGGCGGTATACCCGACCAAGGCTTTGGTTCTGCCGGCCAGGAAGTCAACCTCGACAGTAGTGAGGCAGGCAGCGGAGTGAGCATGAGGCTCGGAAGCCTCCCCATGACGGGAGTAATCGGCATCAGGAATCTCCCCGACGACTTCTCCCCCTATTGCAGGGGGGCAAGAAAGGATTAGGGGTGGAGCGCCGGAGGGCTGCCCCTCAAGATTCGGAGTCGAGATAATGATGGGCTCGGCTCTAACGAGGGCCTAGGGGGATGGCGCTTCAACGGCTAGGGTCGGAGCTGCGGCAGGCTCGGCTTTAACCGGGGCAGGCTCAGCTTCGGCTGGGGTAGGGCAGTAGAAGTCTTCCTCTTCTTTGCCATCACGTTCGCCATCAGCTCGACTGCGAGGACCACGCTCATTGGAGGGCGCGCTTTGATCGGCCTCCTCTTCTTTGAGCCACCTGCCTCCATTCCTGCCCGAAAAGAATAGGAAATTAGTCTAAGCAGAATCTACAGAAGAACAACAGACAGTCATGACCCCTACCTTGCTTACCCAGAGCAAAGGGAGTAGGCAGAAGTCTATCTGGAGAAACCAGACGACACTAGGTTCTCCCTGCTAATAAGTTCGAACTAAATGCACTGGTCTTCGGTGAATACTCTGGCTCTAGCTACTTGGGCCTGCTGGAGAGGAGTAAGATCAGCGGCTCCCTTCAGTTGGACTACAAGCAGAGGCAGAGTACAAGTTAGAACACAAAAAAGCGAGTCAGACATACAGAATGCAACTCTAAATGAAAAGCGCTCAACCTGGGTTGGCGAACTTGGTGGGGACTCGGATCCGCAATCTGCCGAGCTTAGAGGCGGGTGCCTCCCATTCCCCAGAGGCCCAGAACCACTTCCCTTTCCAATCTTTGTTGGAAGTGGGAAGCCAAATTATCAGACCCGGGGTACATGGGGGTTTGGCCGAGAAGTAATGCCAAGACGGCTCGGACCTGTTATACTTGGTCATGTATAAATATAAGAACTCGTCTGGCATTAACCTCTGATTTTTCACCCGGTGTCAGATGATGAAAGTGGAGACTAGGATTCGCCGGGCGTTCGGGGCCAGCTTACCCAGGGCCACTCTTAGCTGTGCGGTAACTTCACACACAAATGGATGAATAGGAGGTTGAAGCCCACACTAAAGGGCGCCGGTGAATATGGCAATTCCCCCTCAACAGGAACACCCGCTTAATCCGTAGGAGAAGGAGCTCGGATGTGCACCGAGTCCGGGATCTGGTAGTCGGCCCATATCTGGGCCATCTGGGACTCGACCAAAACTGAGCCCCCGGGAACAACTGCCTTTGATCTGCCCCCTGATGGGCCGGCCTTGGACCGTCCCGCGAGATCTCTAAGTGCCCTCTTCAGTCTCTTGCCTCGGCTCTCGGTCTTCGAACTCGCAGTTTTCTTGGTCGAGGGGTTTAGCGGTATGACCTCGAAGGGGCCTTTAGAGTCCTCGGGCCCTGAGTCGATAGTCCTCGGTTCGGAGTCGGTCCCCGCTCCTCGGACCTCCTCAACCTCGTCAGAATTGCTTGACATAATGGAAGAATAAGTTAAAGCGGTGGAAGACTCACTGCACTGAAGGCGATTCACTCCGACAGGAACTCTCTCTACTACGACGGCTTCTTCAGAGCAAAATCCCTTCTCCGACTGACAGAAACCCTTTATCCAGCGAGAAAAACCCCTTTCTGGTATAAGGCAATTCGAGAAAGAGCAAAAGAGAAGGAGGATGTGAATGAGAGTGACGAAGGGTTCATATAACCCCCCATCGCTTAGCGTCATCATTGCAGACAGCTGTATCCGAAGTTGAGGTGACTCAGCACTGAACCCAGGGGACACGTGGAAGGAGGCGATACGCTCGAGTCCACGTTCCCAGGTCCGAGCCCTATTAGCATTAAATGCCATTAATGGCGCGGGCAGCTTCTCGTCTTTCCATGAACATGTGGCATCGTCTCCTCTGCCCCGCTGATTACGAATCGTAACCGCTGCCACGCGTCTCTCGCCCGGAGGTCAAGAGTTGAAGGGTTATGGCCCCCGTACTGCAAACATCCCCCAAAGCGAAATCGTCGCAGTGATTGCGCTCTAATCATCCCGACCATCATCATGAGTGGAGGCGTAGAGGCGTCCCCTCATTTCCCCAAGCATTTACTCTCCAGGTCCGAGGTCGGACCAAAAGAGTAGGGGGCTTCTGTTATGGGAAAATCCAATCCGGACTAGTCAGGCCAATTAGTAAGGGCTTGGAGCTGGGAAGGAAAGCCTCGGAAGGAAAACATCACTCAGGGTTCGAGCAGACCCTTAAGTAACGGAGGTTTGGCTGAACCGAGCTCTCCCTTAATGAATCATGACTCCGAGTTGAAATCCTCATCCGAAGACCCATGCCTGTGAATCATCCAAGCAGAACTTACCTCCAACCCAGTGGCCGAGGATTAAGGCCCGGGATGGGTACATTCGACAGACTCTGACCCCAATGCCCCGACTATGAGCTCCGACTACTAGTACTTAGTCGCGAACTTGAATAGGATGAGTCCGAACTCGGATGAGGACCGTCCGACCACGAGCTTAGAGTATTGAGTTGGGCAGTCCTTCCAAGTTTGGACGTGGGCCGAAGATCATGCCCGGTGATATGCTCCAATAAGACATGATGCAATACATGATCCAAAGATTATGGAGAATACCTCCATAATTGCAATATCTGCTTGATTGAGTAAATCATACCGAGATTAACAGACACGATCCACGCGACCCACAGGTATAAATACTAAGGGACCTTATTGCAACAGGTACGTGATATCTTGCACCCTCTCTTTACATTACGCAACTTAGACCCAGATTCTCTGGCTTGACTTAGGCATTGAAGGGTCCCCTGTTTAAGTCAGGGTCTCCTTTGCTCACCCTTTTTGTGCAGGACTAGGGTCCGTTTGGAGTTCGCAACATTGAGTGGAGGGTGGTCCAAATTTTGACCTCAACAGAAGCAAACATATTTAGTTATTTTAAAATGTCAGGTAGAAGCTTGATGGTAGATATTTACCTTTGAATCAAGATCCTCAACTCGAATGTGGCTTTAACGCCTAAAATTTGAAAAAAACGCTCAAAATTCTAATTCATCGGCAATTTCATCGTTAGTATTGTGAATTCTAATTTAATTATATCTTAATTAAGGGTTAAAGGTTTTACCTAACTTAGTTCGAGTAAACCCCAACTCGATTCGATGAGTCAAGGCCCCAAGTCCTAGCACGATCAAACCCTAGAGTTAGGATTTCTGAGAAACGAGGTAAACAAAATGGGGTTTTTAACCCTAATGGCTCAAACATATAGGAATCGAAATAAATAGATAAATTGGCAATTAAGGGAGCTCTTACTTAGAAATGGATGAATCATCTAACTCAAAAATCGTCAAATTTCGGTCGAGAAAGGTATAAAAATGAGCGTAAATGTGAGATCTTACAAGGTCCGGCGAGCACGTGGATCGAACACGATGCTCTAGTACTGGGCCCATCATTTCTCTCACACCTCTCTTCTCTTATCTTCTCTCTTTCTCCCTTTCTCTATTTTTCTAGGGTAAAGTTGGATGGGAGCAAGGGTTGTCCCCAAAAGTCCTATTTATAGCACTAGAAATGGTGCAAATGGCCCTAAGGGCTAGATTTTCATTACACTAGCCCTATGGGAGGGTGTTTCTAACCTTTGGGGTCCACTATGGGGTGTAAGAGTCGATATACATGATAAAATAGTTGGCCCTATTGATGATCTATATATGGATACGATCGGCCCGCCATTTGAATGCGTCGATCGACGAGTATGATCAGAAGTCAGTTTGACGATCACTGATAGTCAATCGGGGGCACGGTTATACAAATATATGTAAGACACTGTCTTAAGTTTGATCGTTATCTAATTGTCTGAAAGTCACAACTTAAGCCGAGAGTTAATATGAGCATTTAACTTAAGTTCCTAACAGACTATAAAGATATTCACACATCTCATCCACTCATCTTGCGAGGCCAAGTTGAGCGATTCAAGATACGATCTTGGCTCGATGTTCCACAATGAACGTCAAGCCCACTAAGATGAATATATTTCTATAGTATCGAGTTTAATGGCCCACTAGCTTGTTTTGTTAATTGGGGTATTTCTGAAATGAACAGAACTGCAAGATTTCTTATACAAGACAACTAGATCAATTTGGATTAGGTAAATTCATAGTGCGGTCTATTCATAATTAGCAGAAACGATGATTCAGCTTTAATTACGATAATCAAGAACCCTAATTCAATTATACTAGAAACTGTCCAAATTAGCAAAATATAATAAAAATAGAATATACTAATTTAATCATATAAGATTATTCCTAATATGATTAGAAGCAATTCCAAATGAGACATCAAATACAAAATCTCTAAGATGAAAAAGATATTTGCGGGTCATTGATAACGTGTAATTGTAGAAATTTTTAATTTCAATAAGTATATTGCTTGTTGTGTTTTTGATAATTTTAATTACTATATTATTTTTATAATTTTTTTATTTTATCATTAAATCTACTTCAATCCCACCAAATTTCATTCAATTTTGAGTTACATAAAAATTCTAAAAATTTCGAAAGTACCAACTGTATAAAACTTATGATTTTTTATTACAATTTCCAAAACATCCAAAAATTAACCTTCTTCGATTTATTTATTTTTATATGAAACTACACTCATTAAGCTTCAATTTGACTTTCGAATTACCTAAATCGGAGTTGTAAAACAAAATATATGAATTTTTGAAGTCAGTGGGCTGAAGCTGCCAAAATCTAAATATACAAAATATTACTGAATAGGGGGTGGGAGTGGCACCGTCGATTCGTCGATAGAACCGTCGGCTGTTGTCCATTTTTGGCAGTGGCACATCCGGGGATTGTTTAGGAATATATTTTTTAGCAGTGGTACCGCCAGGGTTGGTAAATGTTCTGTAAAATTCAAACTTCCACTCTTTTGAGTGGTTTTGGTGAATAACACATTACTTGTTTTGATCTCAAACACATACGAATGCATGCACAAATATACACTCAATCGATAAATCAAAAGTAATGACCAAAATATCAAATTTCGAAATTAGCAAAAATCTAAAACATCACAATATACAAATTTTTTCCTATCATCTATCACACTATACTTTACAAGAGTATTAGTGTTCTTCTCTTCTTTAAAGGAGAGCAGAGTAGGTGATACATGTGGGTGTTACCCTTATTGTGGGGCCAGCTTGATCAATTTTTATATATCCACGTCCTCCATCCAAATGAAGCACATCCATATCTCAGGTGGAACACGCCACGGGAAACAATGGTGATTGAATGCCCACCATTAAAAACTTCCTAAGGCCTGCAGTAATGCCCACCAAAATGTTTATTTCTCATCCAACCCGTTGATAAGGTCAAAAAGAACTAAATGAACGGAAATTATAATGATCAGCTTGATCCAAAACTTTTGTGGCCCAAGAAAAGTTTTTAACGGTCATTCAATACTGTTTCCAGAAGTATGGTCCACTTCAGATTTAGATCTTTTTCATTATTTAGTTTGCTTTGGGTAACACCTAATCCGCTCCCTCTTAAAACGGTGGTGGATTGTGGTACTTGAATTCAGACCATCCGATCCATGCGCCATAGTACTCGAATTTTACCGGAAGCGGAATGGCTGTGTAGCACACACCAGCTATATAGCTGATGTAGATACGTGTCGTGCGAAGACGGGGTTCGGATTGCGTACTACACCCGCCCGTCCGGACGCGGGTTTCCACGAAAGCCTCGCAAGGATGTTGGGTGGGGCCCACAGAGATGTTTGTGAGAAATCCACCCGTCCATCTATGTTGAGAGCTCATTTTAAGAAATTTGACAAAATTTTAGGTGGATCAAAAACTCAAGTGAGGTCACACGAGGGGGGAAATTTGGGACTCCACCTTGATGTTTATATGCCATCCAAACCGTTTATAAGGTTATTATCACTGGGATGAATTGAAAATACCAAAAACATTGCCTGAAACAAAAAATTTATGGCCCAAGAATGTTTCAACGATTCACACTGAATCCCCACTTTTTACTCTCATGTGACTCACTTAAGTTTTGGATACACATAACTTTGGGTCTAATGTTTTCAAATGAGCTCTCAAAGATTATGAATGGGATGGATTTCTCACAAACATATCTGTAAGCCTTACCCAGCATCCTTGCAGGAACTTCATGCGGAAGGCTTTAGCAGGAAATCCACGTCCCGCCCGTCCGTAGCTCCGAACGGGCAGTTCTGTGGGCGGGCCCACCGTGCTATATCTGTACATCTAAACAATCTATCCTATGCTCGTATTATTTGAAGCACCGAAACAAAAATGAGGAAGATCCAACGATCAAATGGATCACTCCACAGGTGATTCTTGCTTTTAATGCAGCTGACATTTAATGCTTTCTGCATTTTAATGCAACCAAGATTATTATTTGGTGTGGTAAACTTGAGTGTTTGGATATATCTCATTTTTGTGGTCGTGCCTTAAAATAATCTAAGAAAAGGGGATTGGCCGTTTGGATGTACAGATATATCACGGTGGGCCCGCCCACAAAACTGCCCGTTCGGAGATAGGGACGGGCGGGGGTTAGTACGCAATCCTCGTCCGCGAAGACGAACACCGACGCTCTTCGAGGTTAGAGTTGTACGAACGGTTCAAATGAGATCAAAGTTTTCATCCATTTTTCGAGATCATTCTGGAGCAAGCATTAGACAAAAAATTAATCATATCCAAACCTCAAATGAACCGCATCAAAAATAGCAGTGGGATAATGATTTTCACCGTTAAAATATTCTTAGGGCCCGTCATAATGTTTATTTTCCATCTAATCTATTCGCAAAGGTCAAAAATACATGGATGAAGAGGATAAACAAATTTAATATTGATCCGAAACTTCCGTGACCCTGAAAGGGTTTCAATGGTAGACCTTCAATCCCCCATTGTTTTTTGCAACGGTTTGGATATAACACATAAATCATGATAAGACTCACAGAAGTTGTTAACGTCAATACAATACATCATCTATATAACTAGTGTGTAGTACACCAGCCAATCCGCTTCCAATTTTACTATAGATATTTGAGCGCTGATATATTTCGGCTTGGTCGGTCATTTGATGGCCCTCTGATTGAACGGTCAGGATCTTTTCAGTCATATCACCATCCACAACGGGACCCGCAGTTTGGATGGAGTGTAGCTTGACATGTCAGTCATCACCATTTTAACGTCTGAAACAAGTTGCACTTTACGTGCAACCGCTCATCTACTGTATACGTGGCAAACGCGTCCATTTGACTCTCCAAGTTGTGGGCCCCACTGTGATGGAGAAAACCGAACTGTCCTAATTATTTCACGAGTCCGATGTGGACGGTTAACCATCTGCTCTCCAACGTCCATTTGTAGGTCACGAAGTTAACGGTTTAGATCATCCAATCAACGTTACTTTAGAGCCATGCTCATGATCTCTGGTTGGTATGGACTCACCAAATCAAGGGCCCCATTCGTTTTCTGAGAGGAGCATGTCTGTCACTCGTGCGTCAGATCCAGGCCATCCATCACGTGGGATTCTTGTGAACATGCCAGTACTAAAACCCAGGTTGGTCCACTAATCATGTGGACCCCACGTGTAAATCGAATACAGACCGTTGATGTTATTTCTTTCCAACCATCCATTTTTAGTGGACCCCACGTGTAAGTCGAATATAGACCGTTGGTGATATTTCTTTCTAACCATCCATTTTTTTTGGTTACTGCATGGGCTGGATAAATGGACCAGTAAATTCACATGTTGTGGCCCACTTTATTACTGGAGCGGATATCCCACACGTGCCACGTGGATTTCTATGGTTGCTAAGCTACGCATAGCAGGCGTAAGTTAGCTTTCCCACCAAAAGTCCACAGCCTACAAATACAGCGGTTTCTCTTACACCGGCATTTCCGCGCCTTGAAATCTATCCCGACGATGGGGAGTCTCAGTCCGTTTTCCGGCGGCGGGAAACCCAACTCCGTCGGCCGGGGCACCGCCGATCGGCCGGATTCGTCCCCAATCTCCGTGTACTCCGACACTTCCAGCAGCCGGAAAAGTACATACAGTTCCAGCAGCGGCAAAAGCACATCTGGCCGGAATCCGGTCAGAATCGCCGCTCGAGCTCTCGGCGCGTGCTTCTCCCCGTCGGAGGTGAGATGTTCGAAAGATGGAGATCTCGACGACTCCAAAGCTGTTTCTGGTAATCTCTTGTTCGATCTCCCCCAAATTGCGAGAATTCAATGTAGGAATTGTGGAATTTGGATTTGATTTCGTTGTGTGGTTCGGATCTTTCAATTTTGATCTGTAGACCCTAATTTGTAAGAATTCTGTTAGATGCCGATTTTCTCTTAATTCTACAGAGGTTTCTGTTTTTTTTTTTTTTTTTAAATTATTTTCTCCTACTCATTGTTCCTTCATTTTACAGAGATTGTGGTAGAAATTTCGTGATTGTGGCTCATTTTTGCCTTTGTCTTTTTGATCTGTTGAATTCTGTTGAATCTTGCAATTAGTATTGAAATAATGAAGGAAAGAGATTGAAATGATGAAGGAAAGAGAAAGCATGGACCATTCAATCAATGATCTAGACCATCCATGTAGTTTGCCTCAATTTGGTTTGCTCGTTGCTCAAATATCTCTGATTGGATAATCTTTAACCATCAGATCCGTTACCTGAAGACAGATTACATAATGAAAAAGAAAAAAAAAAAAGGAGTTTGGACCGTTGTCAAGGTTATTAGGATCATCCTCTCGTGCGATTTTTGCATGTTGGCCCATTAGCAGTAGGGCCCAACAGATGGATTGTTCAGATTGATGATCGGGCCATCCACTTCTCCAATGCATGCTGATAGTATGTCATATGGTTCATATTAGTTGCTGTGGATCATTTCCCTTTTGCAATCAATCTAATTTTCCATTCTGTTAGTGTTTATGTTGTTGGTTTTGTTTTTTTTTTCTAATGATTCCAGTTGAAATTTGATTTTGGCATTTTAGTTTTGATTGGTCTTGAATAAACTAGGTCGAAAAGGAGTTTGATCTGGTTCTCTCTCTTTAATTCCCTTTTAGTTTCATCCGATTCTTCAAAAGTTGGTAATCGGAGGCGTTTGAGTGGAGGGATCTACTCCCCTTCATACAATTCTACCCATAGCGAGCCAGGCGGTGTGAAATTCACTTTGGAGGCGATCTACAAAGCTACAAGAAACTTCTCCCCGTCGTTCAAGCTCGGACAAGGTGGGTTTGGTACAGTTTACAAAGGAAGACTCGATGATGGCACTTATGTTGCTGTTAAACGTGCAAAGAAGGTGAGCAAGGATTATTACCAGATAAATCTGTGAATGCTTTTGGGCTGACTTTTTTTTAATTTTATTTTATTGGGAATGGAAGATGAGGGGTGATATATTTGAGTTTATGGTTGCAGAGTGTATATGATAAGCATCTGAGTGTGGAATTCCAGAGTGAAATCCAGACTCTGGCACGTGTCGAGCATTTGAATTTGGTTAGGTTTTTTGGCTATTTGGAGCATGAAGATGAAAGAATTGTTGTTGTGGAGTACGTGCCCAATGGAACTCTTAGGGAGCATTTGGATTGTAAGTTCTTTATCATGATAATTATCATCACTTGTGTTCTTGTTGCTTCTTTTGTCAGACTTGGGTCCAAGGTGTCAAGACACTTTGAACCTGGAAAACCTAACCCATTGACCCAGTCCTACTGTTTTATATGAAATTTTTAGAGACAAACATATGAACTTTCCATTTTAGATAAAAAATATATATATATAATTAACATTAACACACTCTGTGCCATTAAAAAAAAAAAATGTTGAAATATATTTTTTTCTATCTACCAAAAAAAAAAAAAAAAATCATTTATGTCAATATTGGTTCATCCTAGCATATGAAATGAGGAAATCTGTCTATAATGATAAGCATAAATACAATAAAATTATATGAATATTATCAAAATATGAAGTTGGATAAGATTAGGTTTTATATTCATAGAAAAAGGACAATATAAGGTTTTCCTCTTATAATAGGTGTCTCTTTATGTTACTGACATGCATGCCAAAACACCAATTTTTAAAGTGTGGAGTGTCCATGTTTCTATAATTTGCAAGCTGGCGAGTCCTAAGCCTGTTTCATGACAAAACTTGCCTGAGTTTCTGATCCCCAACCTGATTGTAACAAAATACTTTCTTAATTTCCATGATCCAGCTCACCATCGATGGAGAGCCTTCAAGGTCTCTTATTATTATTATTCTTATATTAACGACAAAAATATTAAACTCCTATTTTCTTAACCCACCTGGTCAACCCATTGACTACTGACTTGAGCCAATGTAGTGACTGACCAGGCAGCAATCCAAGTCTTGGTATGGAAACTATGCTTGTTTCATTATAAGAAGAAATATTTTTGGATTAATTGTTTAAAAAATGCATTGCGTTGTGTTTGCTTTTCTTTATGCAAGTGAATGGTGGATTATGGGTTTGATACATTGCAGGCATGCATGGGAGCACTCTTGACCTTGCTGCTCGGTTAGATATTGCCATTGATGTGGCACATGCTGTTACGTATCTTCACATGTATACAGGTAAGAGTTCAGAAGTTGATGCTGGAGCTGCACCTTTCTAATTGTTTTTTGCAGTTTAGATTTGGATTTTCACTTGTTGTTACATGATTAGAGGTATATTATAGAGTATTAGCTTGAAGCATGCATGGCTTGTTAAGCTAGCAATCCCATTTAGTTTTTATGCTTTTAATTGATAGAGAAGCTACCATTAAGGATATGTAGACCTCATCTGCCTCTTCATCGAATAACTAGAACCTGAAATTGTTATCACGTAAGATGTCGGGTCTTCATGCAACCTCAACCATGCTCGTCAGTCGTCATCCATGTCACCGTAGGGCAATTTATATCTTTTTGGACTTGAATTATATTTATCAAATATAGCAAGACATGGATGTTCGATGAGGTTTCTCATTGCTTAGAGCCTGGGTTGACAGGCAATCGTTTTGAACTCATGATGGCCTATTAGGCTCTCAAAGTCCTTCATCAGTAACCATTTTTATCAGCTCTATTTGCGCTCCATGTCCAATGGCAACACTATGGTTTCACTGCCAGAACTGTCTAGCTAATGTAGAAGTCACGCATCACATTCACATGATTCTTAAGATTCCTTTTCAGACTCATTCATTGGAAGGATAATTTTTGAAGGGGATACAAAGAACAGTACTCGTTGCATGTTTAAAGATTCCTTGCAGCCTTGTAATCTAGTGTACATCTTCAATGAAGTGCAGGAACTCTCTTCCTGTTCATACGGTCCATGTGGTGTTTTAAATGGCGCCAATGTGTTGTGTAGCGCTCAACCCTCCGTAGCGTGTAGCATAAATAGTGTAAGCTACACGATACTTCTAATTTTTAATTCAAAAATAGGAAAATATGATAAATAGTAAGAAAAAATAAAATTGCCTAAAAGATTATTCATTTTTTTCAAGCGTAAGCATGTTCAAACAAGTTATTAATTGTCATTTATCAAAAGCCAATCCACATATATAAACCAAATGCGAATAATTATCACATCAACAACTTTCTAAGTAAACCACTTTAATTAGTAATGTCTAATTAAAACCACAAGTCGCAAGTATGAAAATAAATAAAAATCCTATGGATTAAGAGTATTAAATACAATACAAGTGTCACATTCCTCAACATTAGATTTAAAAAACATAAATTTTTTAATAATGATACACTGTAGTGTACGCTGCATGCTATGTAGCTGTAACGTACACTATGACCCCTGTAGCGCACGCTACAGGGATTTACACTATTTAGCACGCTACATGGCGCTATGGTTATGCTACGCTAAGTAGCATATGCTACCACCATGCTACGAGCACTATTTGAAACACTTCCATGCATGTCATTCCATCATCCCTTAATACTCCAGTCCAGTTAATGGGACTGTTTTTATGCTGAGCATCCAATCATCCATATAGAAATTATAGTCTTGATGCATGTAAACATGAATAGCATCCTCATGACCCCGAGTGTTCAAATGGAGTCCATGGTTCGTTGATCCAAACTGTTGACCTGATGAACCTCACTTTGTATGCGGGATTCCTCACAGAAAGATCCTAGCCATCAGATCTGTCCTTTTTTCTGAATGATTTTTATTGTACTCTATTAACTGCCTACTGAAGTTTTAGAATCTTCCAACTTGGGAGATTTTTTGGGCATTCACCATACAAAGTAGGCTCCACCAGATTAGCAGTCTGGATTGCCAAAGCATGGACTGCTTACTTGAATAAACCGGTGTGCATCAGAACACAATTCACGTCCTGATGTATCAGGATCCTGTAATTTCTCATCATCCTTAGATGCTCAACACTGATTTATGATTGTTTTTAATGCAGACCGTCCTATTATACACAGAGACGTTAAATCTTCAAACATTCTCCTTACAGAAAATCTCCGAGCCAAGGTAGCTGACTTTGGATTTGCTCGCCTGGCGGCAACTGATGAGGGAGTCACTCATGTTTCTACCCAAGTTAAAGGAACTGCTGGCTATTTAGATCCAGAATATCTCAGAACTTATCAACTCACTGAGAAAAGCGATGTTTACTCTTTTGGTGTATTGCTGGTGGAACTAATGACGGGAAGGCGCCCTATTGAACCCAAAAAGGAACTCAAAGAACGGGTAACAGCAAGATGGGTATGTTCTTCAACTCTCTTTATCGCTTTTCCATCATTTGAGAATCACTTCATTTTTTATTTTATTTTTATTTTCTTTTTCTGAGTAGTGTTTAGTCGGTTAGCATGGGGAGAGGTGATTCATGTTACAAATGCTACCAGGGCATGCATGCGTGCGAGATCCAGGCCATTGACCAGGTGTTGCTTAACATGAACATGCCCTGGCCAAAAATTCAGGGTAGTCAACCTATCTGGTGGGCCACACATATTAGCAAAATGTACAGTTGGAAAAATGAGCAATGGTCTGTATTCAATGTACACATGTTGCCCACACTGATGAGTGGACTGGATCCAACTTCCTTTTTTTCTCCCGTCCAATGAATGTTGGTGGTAAGCCCGAACATGTAGAGATGTCTGCATATGTACTGAAAATCACTTCCAAAATCTCTCCTCGCCTAAGAATCTCATGGCAAATGTTGGATCGCATGCAAATAGGAATGAGCTTTACCTGATGCTAATAGCACAGTTAAAATGGTGTTAGCTTTGCACCATTTTAAGAAAAATGTTTATATGCGGGTGAACCTTCATACGTCATACTTGTATGTCAATCCAGACCCTCCAAATCGATTCAACTATAGGTGGTGGGTCAATTTGTTACAACCATACATATGACATAGTTGTATGGTAATCCAGACCATCCGAATCAGGTGGTGGGCCACTTGGTTTCAACTGTAACCATGATATAGTTGTATGGGAATCCAAATCACAGACTCGTTTCTGGATGGAGGGTCCTACTAATATAAACTCAAAGCCCAAGCATGTTACACATACTGGGCTCAGGATCCCTAGCAGAAATAATCAAAGTGTTTAATTGCTCTTTTCATAATCAGAAGTGCTTCATTTCCTTTTCACACCCATTTTTCCTTGTTGAAAATGATTGTACTTGCTTTTGCGGAAAAAAAAAACCTGCAGGCAATGAAGAAATTCACTGATGGAAATGCACTTGAAACATTGGATCCAAGAGTTTTACGCACTGGGGCCACCAATCTGGCATTGGAAAAGATTTTTGAGCTGGCGTTGCAATGCCTAGCTCCGACCAGACAGAGCCGGCCAAGCATGAGGAGGTGCGCGGAGATCCTGTGGAGCATCCGTAAGGATTACAGAGAGCTCGCAGCCTCGGATATCCAATCCCAGTCTTCAAATTCCCACAGGAACATCACTTCTCTTGGAGAAGAATAAATGCCATCTGGATTTTGCCGGGAAAAAAAAAAAAAAAAAAGGATTGGCTTCAAAGGAGCCTGGAAATTTTGCCGACAAGGACACGTTGGCTGCTTTGAATTGTCATGAATATGAGTGTGGCTGGCATCTGACGTGAGGTGGGGCGCAACATTGCTTTATGATGATGAAGATGGGTGTTGGTGGGTGAAGTAGGTCAGTATATAATACACTTTATATAACCATATTGATGAATTTCAATGTGTGTATATATATATTATATATATATATATATATATATATATATATATATATATATATATACACAGATGGGGGAAGTGCTATTGGCTCAAATAGCATTTTTTTTCTTTTTCTTTTTTTCTTTTTTTTTTTTTTTTTTGTGTTTTTTGGAATATTTTGTACCATAGTGAGGATTTCTCTTTTTGTCCAACTAATAGAAATTGCATGCGTATGGGTCTCTTAAGGCCCTGTTTGGGCAACTGCCTTTGGGTGTAATAAGGTGTATGGAATTACCGTGTCAGTTGTATTTAATGCGGTCAATGGATGGTCAGATGCTTCTGGGTGTAGATGCCAATCCCATGCTCAGCAGGTGTTCTGTTTGGGTGCAGTGTATTACAACCGTCAAGCAGCTTATGAAAAGAGGAAATCGGATAGTGTACTGAGTTACTCAGTACGCAGAAAACTCAGTTGGGCCCAATGCAAATGCATATGGTTTATCCACGCCGTCCATTCGTTTTTCCAGATCATTTTATGCGTTCAACCCAAAATTGATGCATATACAAAGCTCAAATGGGCCATACCACTGGAAAAAGTGAAACTATTGATTTGAACCGTTGAAATTTTTCTAAGGCACCCAGTAATGTTTATTTGTCATCCAACCTGTTCATAAGATCAGAAGGACATGGATGAAGGGAAAACACAAATATCAGCTTGATCTAAAACCTCTGTTGTCCCCAAGAATTTTTCAACGGTAGATGTTTAATTCACACAGTTTTTGGTGGTGTGGTCCATTTGAGGTTTGGATATACTCCATTTTTTGGATTAAGCCCTAAAATTATGTTTTAAAAGAGATGGACGGAGTGGATATAATGTATGAATGACATATGGGCCCACTGAGTTTACTCAGTACGCTTACCGTATTGAGTTACTCGGTACGCAATCCTCTTCCTGAAAAGAGGCGGTTTGCTGATTCCACACGCGTGTGGTAGCTATGCCCATCTACACGCCCACACGCGTGCTAACATAGGATATATGTACGAGATCGGATCTTTCCATCAGGTGAAATACACTGTTTAGATATACTTCGAAGAAGTTCATACTAATTCACAGATAAGGTGGGCCACGGATTACAAAACAAATGGACGGCTAAGAAAAGCTCCTTTTGTACATTGTGACCCAGCTGAGTGTACGAGATCGGATTTTTCCATTAGGTGAAATACACTGTTTATTAGCAACCACATGGAGAGCTCTGCTTTTTCACCTGCACTCCATATTGGCACGTGTCTGCCTATAGATGAACTGGGCTCTATACACGTGTGTAATAAGCTATTCTCTGAAGCAGTGGGTGACGATTTCAACAATCCCTCCCCATTTCCTCTGAATCCATCAGAAGACGAAAGACCTCCATGTTCATCGCCGTCCAAACGCGTCGAGTGATGGAAGAGGAGGGATTTTATAATCTTATCCCACCTAATACCCTTTAATACGTGGTAAGTCATTAGCCCAAACAGGCCCTAAGGTTTTAAAAAGTGGTTTTTTATTAACGGCCACCATGTTTTTAAAGGGAATCACCCATTTTAGTTGGGGGTTTTATGGGACCTTTCCCCATTTGAAAGGTGGGTGTCTAATTTCACCTTTCTTTTCTTTTTTTTTTAAATTTTTTTTAAAAATTTTTATCCCCCCCCCCCCCAACTCTAGTGAATGGCAGGGGGTGTGGTCTGATTGTAGCGGGCTCCACTATAAGCTGTGGTGGTAGTTGGCAGGAATGGGGCCCACGTGATGTATTGACGGGGGCCTCATTCACCTGTCGGTCAGATGCACGTGGGACAAGGCATATCCCTGAATCGGGCAAGGGCCCGGCCCACCATGTTGTGACTAGTAGAGAATGATTTTACTTTTCATCTGCCTTGGTTCAAAGGTGGGGATAAAAGTCGGGATGTTTTGTGATGAGGATTTTCTCCTTAGGCTCGACCGGTCGAGTGCCTCGTTTGACCGGTCGAGGGTGGTGCTCGACCAGTCGAGGCCTGGCTCGACTCAAAGTCCAGCAACCAATTGTGTTAATTCTTTCGCGCTGTTCGACCAGTCGAGGAGTCTGCTCGACCGGTCGAGGACCCCGATCGACTAGTCAAGCTTTTACGCAGATTCTAGTCTGAATTTGGTGCGGACTGTACAAATTTGAAGCGGTTTCACAAGAGGTGCGAAAGGGAGTTGCCTAAACTATAAATATGGGTCCTAGGATTATTCTAGGGTAATGCAAGAGAGTTTCCTAAAACTTTATAAGGATTTGCTAAAGGGTTTAGGGCTATCAAAGGTGAGAGAAAGAGAAAAAGAGAGGAAGCTTGTGGAAGGGAGGTTCTGCTCGTAGAGGTGATCTACTTTGTAGTTGACGTCTCAACGCTTTTACGTCTTAGTGATCAGTGAGATCTCTCTGTTTTCTTTATTCTCTTATTATTTATCCACTCCTGCGTGAGTGAAGAAAGTTTGAGTAAGCGGTGTGTGCTTGTGATCGGTTGTAACGTTCTACTTCATAGTAGATTGTTGCTCTGGACGGGGTCCTGTGGTTTTTACCTCTTTGAGGGTTTTTCACGTAAAAATATCTTGTGTCGTGTGGTTTGTGCTTTGATTTATTTCATTGCTTTACTATCCCATAATTCTGGTGTTTTTGAGAAGCTAGATCCTAAGGTTTTTGTGCAATGACCCCCAACAAAGTGGTATCAGAGCGTTCAAGTTGGTTGAACGGAGTGGGATCGGTTCTGAATTATGGTAGGTGGCTCATCAAGGATGATCAGTCTCAATGGTTCTAACTGGACCATATGGAAGGCTAAGATGGAGGACTTGCTTTATTGCAAGGACTTATATTCTTTAATTCAAGGCATATCAACAAAGTCAAAGGATATGTCAGATGATGATTGGAAGAAGATTGACTGGAAGGCGGTGGAGTTTATTAGACAATGACTGGACGATTCCGTATTCCACCATGTTTCTACGGAGACCTCAGCCGCTAGCCTATGACTGAAATTGTAAGGGCTGTATGAGAGGATGACAACCGGCAATAAGATTTTTCTGATAAGACGACTTGTGAATCTTAAGTTAAAATATGGTGGTTCTGTGGCTGAGCACATGAATGAGGTTAGTAATATATTGAACCAGCTAAAGGCTTTGTTATTGCTTAGCTCATTGCCTGATAGTTGAGAGACATTGGTGGTATCTCTGAGTAACTCCGTACCAGACGGAAAGGTGTTCATGGAACAGGTAACTAGTTGTCTTTTCAATGAGGAGACAAGGAGGAAGTCTCAGGGGTCTATACAAGATCGAGGGAGAGAAAAGAACAGAAAGGGCGGGAAGGCCCGAGATAAATTAAGAGGCAAGTCGAGTACCAGGAAGGATGTTGAATGCTGAAATTGTGGCAAGAAGGGCTACTACAAGCATGAATGTCATAAGAAGAAGAATGACAAGAAAGGAAAAGGAAATAAGAAGGAAGATGAATCAGATTCCACCGCGGTCGCTTCAGATGGCGATGTTGTAGTTATTCTTTCAGCAGATTATGATTTTTGTCTCACGGCTACGAGTTAGGACACCGACTGGGTGATAGACTCGGGAGTCTTGTTTCATGCGACTCAACGAAAGGATTTCTTCACAAGCTACAAGTCAGGTGACTTTGTGTAACATCCCAGATTTTTGCCAACCTGGGATTAGACGTCCATAGGCAATGGGTTGCTCCTAACACCTTATTAATTCGTCAGAACTGAACCCCACAGTCTAAAATCGCTTCTGAACCCATTTCCTTCACAAACTCACTCTTCACTACCTCGTTCTTTCAATTTTTCTAAGCACTTTCATCCTAGACACTATCCTAAACTAGCTAAGTAGTATACCTTGGATCACTTTATATACAAACTACAAAGGCCCAGGTACCACCTCAGACAGAAATCATACAGGACTAAATCCTTTAGAAATTAGGCGAGAATTAGCTAGTGTTAAACTAGAGTACCTGTGAAATTAGCACCAATCGCTTTAAATACGATCTGCAATACCCAAAACTTGCAGAATCATTGACGCTAGGTTACCCTAAAATCTAGGATCAATCTCATTACCCGGCTGCTCTCGGGAGCATCTCGAAACTCCGTATCGGATCTGGACCACACGTCGGAAGTCCGATTAACACGAAGTTAAGGAACTAGGACCGCCTCACTGGGCTTGACAACCATCTCGGAAATCAAATCCAAATAGTGTCCCAGCACTATTCGCTTAAGCTCGGAGTGAAGAGTGTGAGAAATGTGAAATTAATTCAAAATAAAATATCTTGAATAGTAATCTGGCACCTCTCGCTTGCGGATCAGTTTTAAGCAACCAGACCGTCAGAATCAGACCAAATTACACCCTCGGATCAGGAGAAATTTCATACACATTTACATGTACTCGGAATCTCCAATCGAGATCCGCTGACCGTTGAACTGAAACTGGTCCGCCACGCGTGATCTGGAATCCCGACCGAAACGAAAACTTAATGGAACGTAGATCCAGTGTTAGTGAGCTTAAGTCCGACCTTTGGCTCAAGGAGGCCCGCCATAAGTCCTCCGTTGAGCTGAAACTGCCCCGCTTTGGTTATAACCTAAGTATACTTTGACTAGGAGTTTATTTCGGTGAGTTTTTAGACTATATAAGGACCTTAGAACCCTCTCTCTCACAGCCATACGAATTTGGGATTTGAGAGAGAGAAAGTATGGGAGCAATGGGAGAACCTCCCTGCCACTCTTTCCTGCCGCTTTACGAGCTACACCACTCCATTCTAGTCGCTTTCCCGGCGATTCCAGCTCCGTTTCTAGGTAAGAAACCCTAACCCTAATCTGATTTGGGGCTTGGGTGGTTGTAGGTTATGAAATAGCTAACCTATTTCGTTATATAGGTTGTCAAACTGCCGAATACGAAAGCTTAGCAAACCTATCGACTCCGTTACTATTCTACGACAAAAGGTGCGGACTTTAGGTGTATAGGTTATGGTTTTCAACGCTTTCAATGTCAGATAATGATAGATTCATGATCTGCATGCAATTGCACATGTACAAAGTGCTGTCTGTTTTCCGTTTCGATTAAAGATGAAAAATATGGAATTCTACATACTCTAGGTATTTGTAGAAAGTACGGTATACGTATATTTTTTGAAAATGTGTTTGACATGTTTATTTGTTGTATGGATATACGATATATGGATAAAATACTTATTTGGCGAAAGGATTCGCTTAAATACATGCTTTACTTATATACACTATGTATGTTGAAATTACATATTCTAAAAAATACTGTATACGTATAAATTTTGGAGATATATTTATCATGATTATTTGCTGTAGTAATATATTATACATGGATAAAATACTCGCTTGGCTAAAGGATAGCCCTAATACATGTTTTGCTAACATACACCATGTATGTTGTAATAGTGTATTCTAAGTGTTTGTGAAAATGACTGAACGAGTATAGAATTCTCATTCGTGCTCGCCATGACTAATTGTCATGGATTCATGATTGTTGTATTGGCGATACCCCTTTGACGAAAGGATTTGCCCTAAATCACGCCACGGCCAATATACACTATATATACTAAAATGTGTGGCCCAAGTGTTTGTGGAAATGACTAAATGAATATGGAACTTGGATTCCTGCTTGCCATGACTATCCATCGTGGGTGTTCGCGTGTTATGATTGGGGTAACTCCCTAGTGAAAGGATTTGGCCTTATACCTATGTGATCAACATATGTCATGTGTGTTGATGCCTGTATTTTAAAGTGTTTGTTGAAATGTCTGAATGAGTAGTAATTAGTAAATTGTAATGTTTAAGGGTGTTGAGATATGATTCTCAACCTCTTTTAACTATGTGTATGATTTCCTTGGATAGTTGTGTGATTAGGAATTGAACATGTACAAACTCATGCTTGTGTTGTGCTTCATAACATGCTCAACTGCTTTTATGATTTTATCTATGTAATGCATATGTTGAATTCATGTTTACGTTGTATGATCCGTCATGGGTGATGGGGGAGTGGAGCAACGAATGCGTGCAACAGCCCTGGTAGCCCTAAACGGATAATAACAGACCTTGATTGTATGAGTTGAATCTTGATTCACTACTGCTTTATCTATCTGCAATTGATTGTGTTTGGGGCTATGATTATAGTCCAGACAATCGGTACCAGAGTTGAATTCGTAGCTGTGATTCATTTGCCACGTGAGATGTGTTCGACGAACTCGTACTTCGGTTGGCGATAGTGGTTGGCCACACGAAGTGCTCATGCGCTTCATATCGTTCAACTTGATGTGCGCTCGAGCTAGCCGAGCTCGTCAAGTAACCCGATCTATCTTATGTATGTTCACCATGTTTGGACGCCTCTGCTTGAACCTAGGGTACCAAACTTACCAGTAGAATCCCTTTTAACCATGGTACCTCGATCCGCTAAGACTCATGAGCCGGGCATGGTGGTATGGGACACCGTGGTCGAGCTGTCGGCCTACGTTGGGGCCACGTGCCTCCTCGTAGTGACCAGTGAGCAACCAGACTCGTGAGCCGATTATGGTGGTATGGGACACTATATTCGTGCTGTCGGCCTACATTGATAAGGTGATGGGGGAGCGGTGCAACCTTTGTGCGTAACAGCCCTGACAGCCCTTTGCAGTGACCTCGAGCATACTCTGAAATCGCAGTGAGCCTTAGGGTTTGCCGCGGTATATAGAGTATGAACTAGGCCTGTTTCTGTATTATGATGAATCGTTTAAGAGGTGATGGGGGAGTGGTATAACCTTTGTGCGTAACAGCCCTGGCAGCCTTTGCAATGACCTAAAAAACACACCATCGTCTAATATTAACTAGGACTAACGACCCTAGAATAGATCATGTTTGGGAATGATACAAGGGAGGTACCTTAGTTTTCCAATCCTGCTGTTTGAAATGGACTATTAAAAACTCGATAATCATGCTCATCATGCATTGCATGTGCCTGGAAGATGTGGAGCACTGAGGGATGAAAGCATGCCGCGAACGTGAGATGGTGTCTCATGAGGGAGTATGTCGGTGAGGGCACACATCATGACTGCATCCATACTTGCATTAATAAGAGTAGTTAGGAGTGTTTGATTGTACTGCTTTATCATTACTGCTTGACTGAGTCGATAACATGTTAACCTATGTTTTATTGTTCCACTGAGTTAACTACTCACTCCCACGTTACGGGACGATGTTGTACACACCAACCAGATTTGTTGAGTTTCAGGTGATGGCGATGCTTTTGAAGAAGAGTCGGACTACTATGATGTTGAGGAGGAGCTCTCCTACATGTAACTCTCTGACAGGTCTATGAAGATCTGGTATTGTATTGACGGGGCTATGGTACTTGGAATAGAAGACATTACACTTACACATTTGGTATATTTTAGAAATGTACTTGAATTTTATTAACCTGGTAATGTTATCACACTCTGGAGATTCACCACAGTTTTTATATATTTTATATATCTATCACAGTCTTCCGCTTGCTAATTCACTGTCTCCGGAGTATGATATTCTGTTTTGGCTTAATCTCACTCATGTTCATTACACTAATACAGTCAACATTCAAACATCATTATCTATGTTGCATAAGTGATGTTCTGGAAACTCGAGTGTTGAGTTACTACTCGACCCTCGATTTTTCGGGATGTTACACTTTGGGACCGTGAAGATGAGAAATTCTGGCATATCAAAGATCGTATGGGTCGGTGATATTTGTGTGAAGACCGATATGGGCTGCACATTGGTTCTCAGGGATGTGAGGTACATTCCAGACCTTCGCCTCAACTTGATGTCGATGAGAAGATTGGATGATGATGGCTATGAAAGCCGATTTTTTAGTGGGCGCTGGAAGCTCATCAAGGGTTCATTAATCGTGACTAGAGGAAAAAAGTGTTGTACCCTTTACAAGGCAAGTGTCAGTGTGTGTAAGGGTGGGTTAAACGTAGCAAAAGATTCAGCTATTGACATGTGGCACAGGCGTCTAGGCCACATGAGTGAAAAAGGGCTTTAGCTACTGGCAAATAAGCGGCTCCTTCCAGACGTGACAGGTATACCTCTCAAAACTTATATTGATTGTTTATTAGGGAAACAACATAGAGTTTCATTTGTTAAATTTGTTTCTCATGTTAATAAAGTGCATGCATTAGATTTGATTTATTTTGATGTTTGTGGTCCTATGAGGACAAAAACCTTGGGTGGGGCATTATATTTTGTCACTTTTATAGATGATGCATCTAGAAGGGTTTGGGTTTATGCTTTGAAATCCAAGGACGAGGTCTTTGGTGTGTTTAAATTATTTCATGCTATGGTCGAGAGAGAGAGATATGTAGATCATTGAAGTGCATCCGCACTGACAATGGTGGTGAATACACCGGTGACTTTCATAAGTATTGTAAGTCCTTGGGTATACGGCATGAACAGACGGTTTCCAAGACTCCGCAGCATAATGGTATGGCTGAGCGAATGAATCACACCATTGTAGAGAGAATCAGATGCATGTTATCCCATGCGAAGTTGCCCAAGACGTTCTGGGGAGAAGCAGTGCACACGGCAGTGTATTTAATAAACATGTCTCCATCAGCCCCGTTGAATGGAGAAGTACCCGAGAAAGTGTGGACTGGACAAGATCTATCGTACAGTCATCTCAGGGTGTTTAGATGCAGGGCACCCGTTCACGTACCAAAGGACGAGAGGTTCAAGCTCGATATGAAGATCAGACAATGTGTGTTCTTGGGGTACGGTGATGAAAAGTTCTACTACAGATTGTGGGATCTGACTGAGAAGAAGCTCGTCAGGAGCAGAGATGTGGTTTTCCTTGAAGACCAAAGTATTGAAGACATTTGTAAGCCAGAAAAGACGCAACCTCGTTCAGGAGAGGTAAAGGATATGGATCCAGTTATTCCTCCCCGTGGTGCCTGATGACGGGGGAGTACAGTAAGATGCAGAGGACGAGGAAGTTCCTACAAAAGATGGACCGGGGGAGCAGCCCCCACCACCTGTTGAGCCACAGGTGAGGAGGTCATATAGGGACAAACAGCCGTCCAAGAGGTACTCGCCACATGAGTACATTATGCTCACTGATGGGGGAGAGCTAGAAGATTATTCCAATGCCCTAGCCGACGAATATAAGGGAGAGTGGTTGAAAGCTATGCAAGAGGAGATGAAATCCTTGCACAAGAACCACACCTATGATATGGTGAAATTGCCTAAGGGCAAGAAAGCTCTGAGCAACAAGTGGGTGTTCAGAAAGAAGATTGAGCAGAAGAATTCACAAACGAGGTTGAAGGTTAGACTTGTAGTAAAATGGTTCGGTGAAAAGAAAGGTATGACTTCGAGAAGATATTCTCACCAGTGGTGAAGATGACATCCATACGAGTGTTGCTTGCGTTGGCGGCTAGCATGAATCTAGATATAGAGCAGCTAGATGTTAAAACTGTCTTTCTCCATGGTGACCTGGAAGAAGAGATCTACATGCACCAACTAGAGGGTTCGAAATCAAAGGCAAAGAGCATATGGTGTGTAGGCTAATGAAGAGTTAGTGTGGGCTGAAACAAGCCCTAAGGCAATGGTATAAGAAGTTTGACTCGTTCATGTTAAAGCATGGGAATGACGGAACGGAGTTGGACCACTGTGTGTTCACGCGCAAGTTCTCAGATGGTGATTTCTTAGTTATACTATTATACGTTGATGACATGCTCATCATGGGTAAAGACATCAAGAAGATTGACAGGCTGAAACAAGAGTTGAGCAAGTCATTTGCTATGAAAGACTTGGGCCCGGCTAAACAGATCCTAGGAATAGAAATAACTCGTGACAGAAGCAGTAGAAAGCTTTAGTTGTCACAAGAGCGGTATATTGAGAAAGTCCTAGAGCGGTTCAATATGAATGCAGTAAAGCTGGTCAGTACTCTATTAGATGGTGACTTCAAATTGAGCGACAGGCAGTGTCTCAAGACAAAGGCAGAGGTGGATGAGATGCAGAAAATACCCTACGCGTCAGCAGTGGAAAATTTGATGTATATTGTGGTGTGTACGCACCCAGACATAGCATATGCAGTTGGTGTTGTCAGCCTATCTTGTCAATCTTGGCAAAGAAGATTAGGCAGTGGTGAAATGGATACTGCGGTATCTAAGAGGTTCATCCAGGTTGAGCCTATGCTATGGTGACGGAAAACCTGTATTAGAATGGTACACAAATGCAGATATGGCAGGTGACATAGACTCTAGGAAGTCTACATCGGAGTTCATGTTTACGTTTGCAGGGGGAACGGTCTCTTGGCAAAGCAAGCTACAGAAGGTCGTAGTATTGTCGACGACAGAGGCCGAGTACATTACAGTCACAGAGGCATGTAAAGAGATGCTTTGGATGAAGAAGTTCCTACAGGAACTTAGCCTGAAGCAGAAGCAGTACGTGGTCTATTGCAATAGTCAAAGTGTTATACACTTGAGCAAAAATCCAAGTTAGCATTCCAAGTCGAAGTACATACAGATTCGGTATCACTGGATCAGAGATACTTTGGAACAGAAAGTGTTACAGCTTGAGAAGGTCCACATGGACGATAATGGGTCAGACATGATAACCAAGGCATTGCTCAAGGGCAAGTTTGAAGTTTGTAGAAACCTAGCTGGATTGAAGATGGCGGATTTCTTCTGAGTCAAAAAGGGAGAAATTTGATGGGGATTTTCTCCTCAGGCTCGACCGGTCGAGTGCCTCGCTCGACCGGTCGAGGGTGGTGCTTGACCAGTCGAGGCCTAGCTCAACTCAAAGTCCAGCGACCAATTGTGTTAATTCTTCCGCGCTGCTCGACCAGTCGAGGAGTCCGCTCGACCAGTTGAGGGTCCGCTCGACCGGTCGAGGACCCTGCTCGACTAGTCGAGGTTACACAGATTCTAGTCCGGATTTGGTGCAGACTGCGCAAATTTGAGGCGGTTTCGCAAGAGGTGCGGAAGGGATTTGCCTAAACTATAAATAGGGGTCCTAGGGTTATTCTATGGTAATATAAGAGAGTTTCCTAAAGCTTTACAAGGGTTTGCTAAAGAGTTTAGGGCTATCAAAGGGTGAGAGAGAGAAAAAGAGAGATTAAGCTTGTGGAAGGGAGGTTCTGCTCATAGAGGTGATCTACTTTGCAGTCGAGGTCTCAGCGCTTCTACGTCCTCGTGATTGGTAGATCTCTCCGTTTTCTTTATTCTCTTATTATTTATCCATTCCTGTGTGAGTGAAGAAGGTTTGATCTAAGCGGTGTGTACTTGTGATCGGTTGTAACGTTCTACTTCATAGTGGATTGTTACTCTAGACGAGGTCCCGTGGTTTTTATCTTTTTGAGGGTTTCTACGTAAAAATCTCTTGTGTCGTGTGGTTTGTGCTTTGATTTATTCCATTGCTTTATTATTCCATAATTCTAATGTTTTTGGGAGGCTAGATCCTAAGGTTTTTGGGCAATGGCCCCGACATTTTGCAACTGAGTGTGGCTGCTCACTATGGTTTTGGATGTAGCTGATTCAGGTTTGCAGGGGTATACTTTATGTAGGGGACGGATACCATTGATGGATTGGATGTGATACTGATACATACACTCTTGTGGGCCCTGTATCTGCCCGGTACCACCATAAAAGCTTACTCAAAGCAGCGCACGTATTGTTTTGAAAGTATATATCGCCGCTTCCCTTACCAAAAACGCGTTGCAGCCGCATAACTTGACTTTGACTAAATTAATGTAAGCTCCTGTCCTACCTTAGTGTAAATAGTTAAGGGATTAAAAAATAATAATAATAATAAGTGGGCCCCACCAGAATGTTTGTAAGAAATCTACCGTCCATCAGCTTTACCATCTCATTTTAGGGAAAAAGGCCAAAAAAAAAAAAAAAAAAAAAAAAAGCAGATCTTTAATGGGCCACATTGACTTGGCCATAGCCATATATTGTAGGCAATCCATGAGGTCCACCTATTCTGCCAAGTGCCAACCACAACACTAGAAAGGGGATTGAACGAACACTGTTGAACCATTTGGTGGGCCTCGGACTTCTTGCCAAATCTAGGTAGGACATCCATTTTCTTTGGCAGGAAATTTTAGGGCATGAACCCAAAAAATAAGGGAGATCCAAAGATTGAGTGGGCCACACGATATAAAATAGTGGAGATTGTTTGCCCGCCATTAAAGCCTTCGTGAGGCCGCAGAAGCTTTGGATCAAGTCAATAGCTTTTTTGCTTTCAGTTTATTTATCCAACTGAGAATGAATGACCTTATGAACGGTTTCGATGGCTTATAAACGTCGCTGACCCCCAAACACATTTCAAGTGTATAGAGATACCTTTTCCATTATTTCCCGTCATCTGATCCATTCCAGTTTCAGTTCCTTCCCATTTTTGGTCTAACTTAGTAACATGAGCTGGAAAAACAGATGAACGGATTGGATTTCGACCAAACAATAGGTAGGGCCCACCTTCTGTGGGGATCAACCGTACAGAGAAAGAGAGAGATAGGACTCGTGTAGATTTTGAATAGGCCGGCCCGTCAGGCCTGGCCCGAACACACCGAAATCGTGCCGAAGCCAACCCCATGATTGGCCGTTGATATTCAAGGTCCACAAGGATGTTTGTGAGAAATCCGCCCCATCCATCTACTTTCCATCCCAAAAATGAAGTAGATGCCACGCGAGGGAAACCATTGGGATTAAACGCCCACGTCCGCACATTGGCCGGGCCACACATTTTTGGCAATCCATGGCGTCCAGCTATTTTGCCAAATCATTTTAAGGCATGGGACGAAAAATGAGATATACAAAGTTCAAGTGGACCACACCACTAAATAGGTGATTGAATGCACACCGTTGAACCTTTCGGTGGCTCGTAGAATTTTCCTACCAAATCCGGGACGTCCTGCTTTGGCAAGAAATTTTAGGGCATGAACCCAAAAATGTGCCAGATCCAAAGCATTTATGGGTCCACAGAAGCTTCTGATGAGCAGCAAATAATGGAGATTGTATGACCATCGTTAAAACATTTGTGGACCACATGACAGAAAATAATGGAGATTGTGTATGCCCATCGTTAAAATATTTGTGGGTCCACAGAAGCTTCTGATAAGCAAATTGTTTTGTACTTTCAGTTTATCCAACGGATAATGACCTTATGAACGGTTTGGATGGCCTATAAACGTCACCGTGGGCCCCAAATACATTTCCAAGGCAGGGAGATACCATTCCCACTCCTGTTATCTGGCCCACATCAGTTTCGGATCCCGCGGCGATATGGAAAAATCCCTACTTAAAGACAAAACTACCATCAGATGTATATGAATGGCCCATTTTTTTATTATTATTTTTTAAATTAGCAATAATCATCTCCCGTAAACATGTGGACCACCTGATTATTGGACAAGCCTGATATTTGAGATGGGGTTTCTTCAATGTTGGCCCCACTGAAAACACAGGATCAGGTGGTGTTGTGTCCTGATGCCATGGGGCCAAACATGATGTATACATTTTATATCCATGCCCTCTTAGGGCACGAATTCAAAATAAATAAATCAAGCAGATCCAAAGCTCATCAAAGTGTACTACACCACAGGAATCAGTGCTGAATGAACTCCCATGATTCAAAACTTCATTGGGGCCACAGAATTTTTGGATCATGCTGATATTTCTATTTCCCATTCATCCATGTCAGAGTGACCTTATCAACAGGTTGGATGACAAATAAACATTACGGTGGGCCCTAGAAACTTTTCAACAGTGGGTATCATTATCTCCACAGTTTTCTGTGGTGTGGTCCACTTGAGCTTCGGATCTGCTTGATTTTTTAATTCATGCCCTGAAATGAGCTTTAAAAAATGGACAGCATGATTTAAAAAATTACATACACCGCGCCCAACACATCAACACCACCTAATCCTGCTGATGATATTTCTTGTAATGTGGGCCCCATGCGTACAAACTAAAACAACTGAGTTTTCCAGTTTGGAGATTTCCTACGGCAAAATGCCAGTAAAGATGGGTAGCCAACAACCGGTTGCAGGTAATCAGTTCTCAGGATTAGTCACCTCCCAACCAGTTGCATGCAACAACTGCCTTTTTATCGGAGAACTTTGCAGCTTACCATAAAACCAACGGTCCAGATGAACAACCATGCCATCAGGTGAATGCTAGCATCCATGCTCTTGACATGAAGGCACCACTTCCGCCATTCCCAACGGGGCATCGGAAATTTTGGAATTTGAAATGCGTTAATCAATACCAACAAGACAAGCTATAAATATGATAGTTACAAACATCGGTTCATATGCCAACTTCGGGGTTGCTTAAACATGGCATGCTATTTCAAACATAGATGTCCATACCCAAGTGGAGAGAATTCCAATTTGAATCCAATTAGGAGTTTGAAAAGAAAAAGGCATGCCCTTGGGAGTGAAACCACAGCCACAATCGATTCGAATACGGATGTAATGCACAGAAAAGCAAGGGAGAAAGAAGGCTGACTGCTTTGTAATGCTTCATGTGATGTGTCATCTTTCGCCGCCAACTGACAATGAACGCTCCCTGTGTCTCCCGTGTGAGTTGGAATACTCATCCCTCCTCCCATATGGAGAGCGGGATCGTTCCCGCCGACCCCTCGAATCAGAGGGGCCTCTTTCCCGCCTCCGGGGTGAGAAGCTAGGTGACTGTCTCCGCCCACGACCTGCCAATTACATACAGTCCGAAAGAAGGCCAACAAAATCAGAATCCCCTAGATAGCAATTTAAGATCAATATTCAAATGCACAATCATCAATTTCAAATTCAGAATCTTGAATGGAATAGGAAAGAATGCATGGACATTGTTCCTCATAAACGGAAAAAAAATTATAATAATAATAATAAGGAAGCTTTCACCAATGTTGGCAGTTGGAAAATAAGCTAAGCCAAGTGCTCAGACCTACCTTCCTGAGAACCGGAGCCACCAAACTTAAACTACTGGCATGATGTTTCAAATAGTAGAAAAAATGGAAGATCCAAGGCTCATGTTGGAAAAAAAAAAATGATTCATAGTACTCAGTGGAAGAAAAAGGCCTTCTTGCAAACAAAAGTCAATAAGGACGAATTCAAATTCAAATGTACCACTGATGCTACTTTAGGGCCTGTTTGGACACACTTCCTCAAAAGAGGATTTTTGAAAAAGGGGTTTTAAAGCCTGCGTTATCGGTCAACTCGCAAAAAACCGATCAGATTGATTTTTGCTGAGTTGGCATTTCCGTGCCCATTTTGTTGAGCAGGAGATGAGCCAGGGGTTTGCAACGTGCATCCAAGCACACAGCATTAACTGTTGTTTGGATCAAAATGGTGTTTAGGCCTCGAACGCCCCTCCAGAGGGTACGTCCAAACGGCACTCAGCTGAGTGGGCTTTAGGAAGGGCAGAATTAGGAATATTTCAGAGGAGCTTCTAGGGACCTTGTGACGTGTTATGGCCACGGACCAGGAGATTATTGCGACCTTATGTTATATCTGGTGCTTAGCCTCAGCGCTGATGGTCACAACTTCCAATTTGCTTGTTATCACTTGTAGCTTCTGGTCACTTGATGGAGCTTAATATTTTAACCCCTTGTTCTTGGGTTGACAAACTGACAATAGCGCCACATCTTCGCCTATCCATGGTACTCTCCAATCTTATAAAATTTTGCTACCTTTTCCAAAAAAAAAAAAAAGGAATTCACTCCCCATACTGTAATCCCCCAGAACAATCTCAACATGGACTTCCGGAAACAATGTTGGTATGTCAATCATCTCTTGGAAAAGAAAAAGATACTCCGGTGTTTCATGAGTGCACATTTGGTATTGAACTGAACTCTCGCATTGAGTGGGAAAGGATCACATCATCAACAAGAGCCTCGTCCTGGCTAGTTGGTTCTTCTTTACAAATCTTGTTTTGTTAATTATTCCCAAGCTCCATTCTCAACGAGAGAAAAGTCTTCATCTCCCTTCCCACCACCGCTCTCCACGCCCTCTCAATAGGCTTTTTTAGCACATGGAGGAACCATCTCATTTGGCTCTACATCATTCCATCTCCTATTGGGTCCACTCTTAGGCTGCTTCGGATGACCTCCATCTTGATTCTATCCTTCCTAGTCTTCCTCACATCCATCTATCATCCTCATCTCCACAAAAAAAGAAGAGAGAGAGAGAGAGAGAGAGAGAGAGAGAGAGAGAGAGATTGATTGATTGATTTTTCGTGATACAAGTAAATCCTAGTAAATAAGTAATCATTACTTTTTCACCATGTTTGAAAATGTGAGAGTAATTCCATCTTGAAAATCGGTACGAAAGTGTTGACTTAAATATGTGGACCCCACTGTGATGTATATGATATATCCGCACTGTCCATCTATTTTATTAGAATATTTTGGAGCATGAAACGTAAAATGAGGCAGATCCAACACTCGAATGGCCCACACGAAAGGAAACAATGGCCGTAATTTGTCCACCGTTGAAAGTTGTTTCCTTGACTAGGCCCACATTGAGGTTTTGTCACCATCTAACCCGTTCAAAGGGTCACACAGACATGGATAAGGGGAAAACACAAATATCAGCTTGATTCTAAACTTTTAAGGGCCCCAAGAAGTTTTTAATGATAGGTGTTCGATTCCTGCTGTTTCCTGTGGTGTGGTCCACTTGAGCTTTGGATCTACCTCATTTTTTTGCTCATGCCCTAAATTCAGCTGGCATTACAAATGAGCGGTGTGGATAAGTCACATATATCACGATGGGCCCCACATTGATTTTGTAAATTTCTCGATTTAAGTGTTAAAAAAGTAAGTGGTCACATCTTTATTGGGAAAGATGTGGTAATTACCTAGGTAAATAATGATTACCCATTTACATGGTAATTATGGTTGAGCTGAAAAATCAAACAGGCCCTAGGGGAGGAGGAGATGATTCGGGGGTAAAAGTGGGGAAGCAGTTGTTTCAGAAGAGTAAACACATGTATATGACACGGGCAAGCAGTGCTCAAAGTATCGGTATCGCTACAAGTTTCACTGGCCAGGGATATGGAAACAATATCAATATCACCGATAATTTCGCTGATAACTGGAAATGTCGGGAAACATGAGAAAAACGGTGGAATTTTCGGCAAAACTTCAGGAGATGTTAAAATGGACATATTAGCATATTTAGAAATAAAAAATTTTGCAAAAAGAATGCATACATAACAAGTTTCTATTTAATGGGGCCTTAAAATCATGTGTTGTTGTAAGAAATCAGTCCAACCATCCTATCCGGCCTATTTAACCATCCAACCTTCAATCTAAACATCCATTGATATTGCAAAATATTAACAACACATGATATTTCACCAAGAAATCATTAACAATTGGAAAGGAAATGAAAGATTGTGGTCTCAATATCGCGAATATTGCGATATCGATAATATCGAGATGTTATCAATATTATCAATGACAAATTGAACACTACATACAACCATGTGCCAATGAAAACAAAATTTGAAATAAAATTTAGTATTGAAATATCATCGATACACTTATGATACAAGCATTACGTAGAATTTACACAGTTGAAAATATTGGCGATATTGATGCATTGGTAAAACAACAGACACCTAGAATTTACATAGTTGAAAATATTGCCAATTAAATTAGCGATATTGATACATTGGCGATACTTAGTGATATATTGCTAATACAAACAACAGACACCTAGAATTTACATAGTTGAAAATATTGCCAATTAAATTAGCGATATTGATACATTGGTGATACTTAGTGATATATTGCTAATACATGGAATTTCTGATACTACCATGTACATATATCATCATACGCTACCAGTGTGATTCGTGTATCAGTATTGTTATCGGTATCGCTAAGCTGGAGACAGAGATAATATTGGAGATATTTTGATAATATCGGAGATAATTCGAACACTGCGGGCAAGGGACAAAAGATCACCATAGGGCCCAAAGAAAGAGAGAGAACCTCAATAGACTGAGTTTTTTCATATCAGTGAGGGTAAAAAAAAGTGAAATGTAGCTTATGGGGCGATGAATATCCTAAAGATGTCATCAGAGATATTCAAATCCAAGGTAACGCATGGAAGACAACTATCATGGTGATATATGAATGAATTTCCATTGCCTGTTGATGAGTTGAACCCACCATAGGGCCCAAAGAGAGAGATAGCCTCAATAGAGAGTTTTTCCATATCAGTGAAGGGAAAAAAAAAAGTGAAATGTAGCTTGTGGGGCAATGAATATCCTAAAGATGTCATCAGAGATATTCAAATCCAAGGCAATGCATGGAAGACAACTATCATGGTGATATATGAATGAATTTCCATTGCCTGTTGATGAGTTGAACCCACCATAGGGCCCAAAGGGAGAGAGAGATAGCCTCAATAGAGTGAGTTTTTCCATATCATGAGGGGGGGGGGGGGGGGGGGGGGGGGGGGAAGCGAAATGTAGCTTGTGGGGCGATGAATATCCTAAAGATGTCATCAAAGATATTCAAATCCAAGGCAACGCATGGAAGACAACTATCGTGGTGATATATGAATGAATTTCCACCACCTTTTGACGAGTTGAACCCCCCCCCCCCCCCCCCCCCCCCCCCAAAAAAAAAAAAAAAAAACTGCATCACAATGATCATGGTGACATGATCAGTTCTTGGTAGCCAAAATTTGGGCAACAATCAAAGACAAAATAGACACAAGATACAGCATCATAGGAGGGGCAACAAGGAGCCAACAATGACCCAAGGGAGGTGGCTATTTCCTTTACCTTCCTAGGATTATTCCAGAAAACAAAACACCCCTCCCATTGGCCACTCTAGACCTAATCTGTTATGTAGAAAAAAAAATTGTTTCGAAGGGCCTCCTACATTAGCCCATTTAATGGCATTTCAAGAATCCCCTTCTATGATAAAATTGGTCCAAGGTATAGTTGCACGAAGCGTGAACCAAGTGGCAATGAATTTGGCGCGGGAGTACGGAAGCATCTCTTTCAAAATGTAAACAAGTAGGTAGAAAGCGGGAGTGAGAGCGGAGATTCTGAAGCAGGGAATCGAAGCATGAGCACGACCTAAGTTAAGGGTCCTGCAACTAAGTTCCCAGAAAAATTGGACTAACATATATGCAGCCAGTCTTTAAGCACCATAATTTCTGCCTCATTTGATCCCACCTACAACAAGGCCCCAAGAAGAGCACTAGGATTTCCCCTGCTTCATTTCTAAGAACTCCCACACCCCTAAAGCCTAAAGAGGCCAGGTTCCCAAGAGAAACCCATCAAAATTATGTGGAAGTGCATAACAAAAGTCAAAGGATTTTTTTTTGAGGGTAAAAATCTGAGTTTCCGTTGACTACTAGGAAAAGTTGAATGCTTTTGTCACACATGCACGCATGATCAGTTCCCTTATGTACCTTTCTTTTCTCTCAGACCCTGGTATCTACCCGGAGTAGGTGTCCTTCCACGTTTCCTTTTTGCCTGCACAAATATACATCAAGGAGGAATGTCACATCAAAAAACAGTGACAGAGAACTCCGGTAGACTGACTTCATACAGCTAGACAACTGAAATTTGAACTTCAGGAAAAAAGAAAAAGAAAATAAAAGAAAAGAAAAACCAAAGACTAGAGACCACCCCATTGAATGATGAAAACAACAAAGAAATAGGAGAAAGCTCCAAACAGATTCAAGGCTGCTTCATCATTGTCAAGGGCTGTTTCCGTCATTCTCTGAAATATCTTGGCCACGTTTTTTGAGGTAGTGAGGTTCATAATCCTCGCTTTTGCAAATATGATGAAAGTGACTTAGATTAAAGCCCCACAGAACACATATAGAAGACCAAATAAACTGTGCATTTGTAACTGGTTTTATATGCTTCTACAGAATTCATTAAGCAAGGATCTAAACCAACCAGAGCCCTATTAGGGCAACTCGCGGGAGTATGATGTCATATCATTCTCCCCACACATGCCATGTGCACATCTGTGAGATCCGGGTCATTCATCAGGTAAGCCCCATCACTGCCTGAAAGTCTGGTCAGAAGGTGGGCCACACATAGATGAAGAATGTGGACCACTGATACCTTATAATCATCCATTCTTTTTATATGTGCGGCCAACCTGATGAATGACTAGCCCGATAGTGAGCCATAAAACTTACATAGAGGGGCCCACTAGATGAATGCCCTTGATCTAGCACACATCATCAGGTGTGGTAAAATAGGATCCAGAATCTACTATCAGAAGTAGCCATTGCATTTCTCAAAACAACCATGTTTGTACGCTGTTATTAATTAAGAAAAAGAATACAGGGCATACAACCCTTTGTAAAACAGTCGGATTTGAATTGATGATTTGAAGATGTCGATGTAGAGCTCATGTCGAGAAGGGGGGAAGTTCTGACTGTTAAGAGCATAGATTGTGAGTTCGATGGAGCTACACACACCAGACCTGCTGCCAAAAGTTATCAGGCAACATTTCTGCAGATGAGCAGTGCTATCAAAAGATCGGATATGGAGAACCACACAGCTCATGACACTATATAGTTTATCCACGGCTGAAAGAAAGGCTAGTACCTTCTGCACTGTGATCAATCGGCCTTCAAGTACTGAACGGTTCAGATACTTGACGCAGCGATCTGCATCCTGCACAGTTTCCATAGTTACAAATCCAAATCCACGAGATTCTCTTGTGCGGGGATCCATGACCAGATGGCATTCCACAACCTGCAAAAGAAAAAAGAACCTAATACTAATGCACCAGTTCTACATAGATGTTTGTGTGTGTGTGTGTGTGTTAATGTTAATGATCACATGCATTCGAGGACATGGTAAGTTACCGTGCTGGTGACCTCTGTGTGCCCCGACATGCTGTATCGTAGAGACCCAAGCCAAAAAAAAAAAAAAAACATCCTAGAGGAGGTACCCATTGTTGGTTTGGTTGGTTTGGTTGTGGTGCCCACCACGACGGCTATACACAATCCAACCTGTTCATTGTGTATGCCCCACCTGGATAAGGCAATATACCAAACATTAGGCCCTTCTAGAACACATTTGAGCCCCACCACACAATGTTTTGGCATTGTTCTAAATGGTGTGGCTCACCTAATTTTCAGATCCAACTGATTTTTGGGGGGGCCCATTTTCATGGTGGGTTGCCTTTGATGGACAGTTCAGATGGCTGACACAGTGCATGGTGGGGTCCAAATGCAATCACCTGTATAGTATCAAAACCACATCAATTGTGCATTAGATCCACCCCATCCACCAGACGCACCCTTCGATGTTAGGCTATGGGGTCAAAAATCAGCCTGTATAGAAACACAGGTGGCCAGACCACAAGGAATAATGGGGAGATAGCTGTCAATGGGCTGAGCTTGGACCTAGCAAATGCAAAATTTGAATAGGAATGGCCTGAACAGTTCAAAATGCAGCCTGAAGGCCTGCCTCTTGACAGCCCTATTGAGAGGGGATATCCAGCCAATAAAACCTTGCCCACTATTTGTGGGACCAACATGTTGTGTATATGCCATCTAGTCCATTCAACAGCCGCACCCCACTAGGATGAAGGGACACCAAGAAAAAAAAAAAAAAAGGTCATTCCAAAACACAAGTGGGCCACACCACATGAATTTAGTGATCCGGGCATCATTTTACATTGCTCCCTGCGTTAAGGCCCACTTAAGTTTAGGATCGGCTTGAATTTTGGTTTATACGGCAAGCATGAGGGGAAGAACATGAGCAATGAGGTGGATCGGATGCAAAATTGATGTGGGCCCCCACAGTCTGGAACTACCATGTGAGCACCTCATACAAACATAGATGCACACCACACATACATACATGTACACAAAGGCTTACAGATACGCACGAGCATGCTGCGTGCACACACACACACACACACACACACACACACACACACACACCACACACAGATGCGCATGCACACATGCAGGGTTTTGATCTGCTACAGTCAACACTATTGTAGCCTACAGTGGTGACGGATTGTGTGGGCCTCAATGTAATCATGCGTGGACATTGCCCGCAACTGTTTCCCTATGATGCGGCCCACTTGAGTAATGGATAGGCTTGATATTTGGATTCCTCTGCAAACACAAGGGTGTGCGTTTGCGCCTTGCAGACAGATTGGATTTCATTCATACATCAGGGTGGGGCCCATGTAACTCGACGCCACCATAGTTGTTCAAGTATAAAATAACTGTGTGCATGCATTTGAAAAAACTACGAGAAAATGAGGAAAGATAATATGAAGATTTAAATTTATCATGCACAATATTTAAGGTTTTATAATCCACAACCTAGGGATATATGCCTCTAGTATAACGGTCGTCAATGGGTACCCGGACCATGGGTAGCCGACAAACCTGACCTAATTTTAACAGGCCTAGGTTCCATTTATTGGACTCGTTAAGAAATCAGGTCAGATGTAGGTCTTGCCATTTGGACCCCGTTAAATTCGTGTCTGATTCCACTCGTCCCTGAACCGAATATATATCTAATGATATCCACTCCTTAGGTCAATCTTTGAAAAGTCATTTGCTCCATGTAGTAGCATGTCCAACATATCGTCCAAGCGAGGAATAGAAAACCAGTACTTGATAGTAATTCAGTTATCTCATGGCTTTCCATGCACATCCTCCAAGATCCATCTTTCTCAGGGGTTAATAATGCAGGAACAACACATGGTGACATGCTTTCCCGAATTAAACCCTTTTGTGGCAACTCAGTAACTTGTTGGTGGAGCTCAATATGTTCGACTGGACTCATCCAGTAGTGTGCAAGATTCAGTAGACTCGAACTGGCACTAAATCAATGTGGTGCTAAATGTTCCTCATAGGAGGAAGTCCAGTTGGGAGTTCTTCAGGCACTAAGTCTTTATAGTCATAAATGAACTCTTGTATAGGAGGCGAAACATCTAATTGCTTTGCATCTTCTTTAGCAACCAAGACATAAATGATGTCAATCTTCTTGCGTTCCTCTTCAAACTTCTGCACACTGAACGATTTTTTACCATCCTCCTTATCAAATTTAGGTGTTGGAATATGCTTCCTTGGGTGCAATGTGATATTAACACCATCCTTAACAAAGGAATAGGTGTTGGCCTGGGTCGAATGTATCATATCTCGATCCCACAACCACGGTCTCCCTAACAAAATGTGGCATGCATCCATGGTGACCACATCACACCACACTTCATCCTTGTACTTAGATCCAATATAGAGGGAAACTAAGCTTCTGGAATTATAGAAACTTCTCTCCCTTTCTTGAACCAACGAATCTGATATGCTTGTAGATGCTTATGTTGTTTGAGTTTTAATTTACCGACAATTTCTGTGAGACAATATTCTTACTACTCCCCCTGTCTACCAAATGGTGCATATCTTCCCACAAGAAATACAAGTGGTGTCGAAGATATTGTATCGCAACCATCGCTCATCATCAATCACTCGAGGCGTCAATAGCATAGTGCGTTGGATAACCAACAACTCTCCCTATCACCATACACATCTGTTACATCTTCCCCAACATGATTCTTCATATTTTGTGTCCACTTCAACTTCCATTTGCACGCGATCGGGAGTGTCTTCAACATTTTCTCCTTAGTTAAATTTACTTTAATTGTAGACTGATGTTCAGGACAATGAAAAGAATGATGTCCTAGTTGCCAACACTTTAAGCACGTGAAATGAGTGTTGCTTGCCCCATCTTCGATGTTAACCAACGACTCTCCTCTATCACCATACACATCTGATACATCTTCCCCAACATGATTCCTCATATTTTGTGTCCACTTCAACTTCCGTTTGCACGCAATCGGGAGTGTCTTCAACATATTCTCCTTCCTCAGCTAAATTTACTTTAATTGTAGACTGATGTTCAGGACAGCGAAAAGAATGATGTCCCAGTTGCCAACACTTAAAGCATGTGATATGAGTGTTGCTTGCCCCATCTTCGATGTACTAGCCCCATTTCCATATCCACCTCCCCCGAATTGGGGCTTGGCTTCATTGTTAGATGTTGGCCCATCATCCCTCGGCCTATGGGAAGCCCTATTATTGCCTTATGTGGGAAGTTAGCATGCTACTTCGTTGTAGATAACGGACTTCGTGGGGCGCCTAATGCAGGGGCATTTTCATACCGGGCTCGAGTGGGGTTGCCTATGGGATGCAGGGGCACACTCGGGGTGGGTGGCCCGCATAACCCATGGATTTGGGGCCCGTGTGAAGCGGGTGACTCGTGTGAGGTGGAGCCCATGGATTTGGGGCCCACGAGGGTTGGGCCGAGGACCTAACCCATGGATTTGGGGCCTGGGCTATGAGATAAAAGGATTAATTCGTCATGCTCTATCAGTTTGAGCTTTTAGAGCAAGTGGTCAATTGTCCTGCACATTGTTGTCATGTGCGATCGCATATGCGCATATCCATATGCAGATCGCATATGCGATCATGGCATATGCGATCTGGCACATATGTGATTGCATATATTGCATATGCGAAAATATGCGATCGCATGCAGCATATGCGATCGCATATTGGTCATGGCACATTGAATTTTTTTTATTTTTTTATTTTTTGCAAAAAATAACATTTTGTCTATAAAAAGGCTTCCAAATCTCCTCCATTTGCAATATTCTCACCCCAAGACTCTCTTACTCTAGTTTTCTCTTACATTTCTTAATTACAAGTGGTCTTAATCTCCCTCTCTCTTGTATTTCCTACTTCCAAGTGATCTTAATCTCTCTCTCTTACATTCCCTCTCTCTTGGAAGTTGGAAGAACAAGATTCAAGCACTTTTAAGTTTCAAGGAAGAAAGCTTGTTGATTTTCTACCATAATAAATAAATAGCTTGTTGATTTTGTTGTTACTTCTTGTCAACTATATTGTTAAATGTGGATGACTTGATGTTTAATTCATTGTTTAATTGATTTTATCTCTTTCAAATGTATTTTAAATATGTAAAATTAGTTATCTATTAACTTAGAAAAGTTATCCTCAGTTTCTTATAATTTTTTTACAATTTTTTGAATTTTTCCCTAATACATATATATTTTTTAATTTTTCAAAAAAAAATAAAATAAAATAAAAAATATGCGATCGCATATGCGCATAGGCATATGCGATCGCACATGATCGCATATGCGATATGACAACATTGGTCCTGCATCAAATTGGTATCAGAGCGGGAAGTCTCATGTTCAAGACTCCTCATCGAGGGTAATTAATGCGAGGGCATTTTCACACCAAGCTCGAGTGGGATTGCCTATGGGATGCAGGGGCACACTCGGGGTGGATGGCCCGCATAACCCATGGATTTGGGGCCTGTGTGAAGCGGTGACTAGTGTGAGGCGGAGCCTATGGATTTGGGGACCATGAGGGAGCGGAACCCATGGATTTGGGGCTCACGAGGAAGGTTCGGCCGAGGACCTAACCCATGGACTTGGGACCTGGGCTATGAGATAAAAGGATTAATTCGCCATGCTCTATCAGTTCGAGTTTTTAGAGTATGTGGTTAATTGTCCTGCATCACCTAATCTATGTGTTGTCGAACTGAATAGATGCAAATATATTCAAAGTCAATTCATATAATTTACAAATGTAAGAAGATTTGTATGAAAATACAAGTAATACATTCAAAAGAAAAAGAAGTAGAAAAAATAGAAACATGTGAATGATGTGTGTGGTTGTGGCTTAGACCCACATAGAGTTGCGCATACATTAGGAGTGGAATTTTGTTTTGTTTTTTGTTTTTTTTTTTTTTTAAAAAAAAAAAACTCTAAAATGGGAGCCAATTGACCACTGATTGAAGTGGAGTTTTGAAAAAAAAATATTTATTTTTTTATATTTTTAATTACAAAATTATTTTTTTCCGAAAAAAAACACCAAATTACCAAGAATCAATATACCATGTTACATACATGTTTAATTTCATGTTTGGGAAATTAAATTTTTTTTTTTTTTAAGGCCTCAAATCAGCTTGGATCTTGATTCCAACTCGAAATTTGTGTTTTTCTTTGAAGGGATTCAAAAAGAATGATCGAAATCCACAATAGATCTAGTTAGAACTTGGAAGTAGAGAGGATGAAAAAAGAGATAATTAAAATGATTTTTTTTCAAATTTTCTAAAGAAAGCCCTACACTTCACATGTTTCTGTGCAATACTAATGTCGTCGTTGTCGACTGATATCGAAAATTTTATAAAAGGGATTGGTCATGATATTTCGCGATATTATGCGATACCTTGTGATATCATACAATATTTTTTGTTATACAGAATTTCAGATACTAACTTGGGGTTTCGTATCGCACAAGTGGTATAGAAGATATATTGTGCGATATATCAGTCGATATTGAAAACATTGGATGCCACAACAAAATTTAGAAATAGGGTCAAAAAATCAAGCCCATCCGTGATTCATATGGACCACACCAAGGAAAATAGTTTGAAGGGTGTGCATTGTTTCCAATCATGTGGTCCACTTAAATCACGGATGGGGCTGATTCTTGGGCCTTAGGCCTAGAATGGGGTGACACACCTGGTGGATGGGTTGGATTTCACATAAACATCACGGTGGGGCCCACCTGAGCCATTGACCCCTTCGCCTAAAATGGGGGTGACGCGTGGCCAAAGTAATAAAGGCTTGCAGCCTTTTTCTTATTTCGAAAAGACTGCTGCTGACTGCAAGAGAGAGAGAGAGAGAGAGAGAGAGAGAGAGAGGAATAACGAAAAGAGTGGAGAGATGTAGCAGAGATAGAGAGAGTAGTAGAGGAGGAGAATGAGAAGAAGAGCTACTTTTCCGATATCGTTGATACATCGCGATATATCGCAATGTATCGCCGAGATACATCACAATAATATTGCCGATATCCCAAAAAACATGAAATTAGGTGGGGTTTCGTATCGAGCACGGGCGATACTAGTAATATCGGTTGATATTATTGATGCTACATTCTCACTGGGCCTAGCTGGTCTAAAATTAGTTTCTAAGCTCCCTTCGTAACTTCAAATGAAGAAAGAAGAGAAAAAATAAGGAAATTTTTATTTATTTACTCTCTTTTTAAATTTTTTTTTTTTTTTTTTTTTTTTTTTAAAAAAAAAAAAAAAAAAAAAAAAAAACCCTTATGGTTGTATCAGCCTGAGTCGTCCGTCACGGCCCTATATTGGTGAAGATACATGCTGTATCAGCCTGTATTGGCCAGTACGGCCCTTTTTTCCCTTAACATACTGGTTCACCCCCATAATGTATGAAGGGGTGACTGATATCGTCAGGTAACAACCAATACGGGGGTAATGTAATAGATATTCAAAACCATGTTATTTGAGGCCAATCTTCAGGCATAGTCTCAGAGATGATGAAATACAATTGTTGTCTCAGTTCCTACCCATGTTGAGGTCTATACTCCTCACTTTAGGTGCTAAAAGATGCACATAGGAGCTCGAAGCCAGCAGATGCTTCTCAGTGTGATCCATCTCTTTAGCTCTTTCTGATGAACCTAACCATATTCTGAAATCGCATCCGAGTGTGGTTCGTGGTTGTCTTTCGAGGGTTAATACATTTTGCTAGACATCCTGATTAGAAAAAAATTTAACACCTAAGCATTTTAAAGATAGGTACTTTTTCTCTACCCAACAGATGTGTCATGCGTTGTAATTCAGAAGATCAGTGCATCATATGCTCCCATTTGTTCAAATGGGTGGGCAGTACGATCCACTACATTTGCTAAATTCAACAGTCTGGGTGATTTCCAGTTCAGTGAAAGAGCTTTTCGAGGGTTGGTATATTGATTACATGGGTCCCATCGACTAGTTCCCCTGGAACACTGGTGTTTGTGGTTGGAAAGAAACGGTAGGATTTTCAGGGGGAAATCAAGTTCAATGAATGCAACTGTTAGGAAAACATCCGGTTTGATTGTGAACTAGGGTAACGGAAATAAAAAGATGAAAAAGGCCGAAGAATCTGATATGGTCTGACTGGGAGAATATCTTCTTCCTTTTAAGAGAGAGCAACACTTTATTAGAAAGCTCGCCAAAAGCGAGAAAAGAATACAAAGGTAAAAAGCGAAAAATGCAAAAGAGGCTCAAAAAAGAAGAAGAGAAATTAGCAGCCAAAGCCACATCTACATCTGCCCATTCCAAAACTAGCAACTTTATGTTCCTAATATCATCCTCCACACCCCAATTCTCATTGCGAAAGCACCGCCCAATGCGAGCTCCCCAAATAGACCGAAAGACTGCCATAATCATAAGCCTCCACTTAGCTTTCTCTGATTTACCTGTTCCACTCCCATGCCACACTCAAAGGAGACCGTCCACAGATTTCGACATAACTCAGGCTGTCTTAAGCACACCCAAAACGAACACCCATACCTTATGAACAAAGCAGTGCACAAATAGGTGACCAATCGATTATGCATCCTTCATACACTTGAGGCAAATATTAGAAAGAATTAAGGATCTTCTTTGTAAGTTGCGGATAGTGAGGATTCCAGGAGAATATCTTATCATGCAGTTGGAAAGAATCAAAGGTTACAGAAAGGCGGAGAAAACCCTGTGTTGGTTTTCTAATGTGCTGGTTTTTCTAAGCTGAAGTATAATGGGTGCTTTGTGGGGAATCAAGGCCCAGCAAGTGTCGGAGCCTTAGAGGCGTCATTAGGAATTGTTAGAGGAACACATTGATTAAATTCTCAGACCCTGATGGTGTGTGTGACTCCAATTACGTGGAGGCAGCAACCCTTCTTAGGAGTTAGATTAGAATTTAATTTCAACCTGTCTCCAGAAATAATCAAAGGTGATTTGAGCATATCTGATTGCTGCTCATGGAAAATCACCAATCTGATTGAGGAAGTGATGGATTATGCAATAGCATTCAAGTGGCATTCTTACAAGTGCACCTAGAAGCAAATTCAAAAGCAGACAATCAGGAAAAAGAGAGAATTGTTAGAGATTGTCTCCTTGCAGTTGATAGGGTAGGGAGCAGACAGTTGTTTCTATGGCATGTTCAGGAAGTTTATTTTGTTTTTATCATCATCATCTAAGACTTGTCACAATTAATTAAGGTCGGCTACATGAATCTTGTTCTGCCGTTCAACTCTATCAAGGGCCATACCTTCAGTTAGATCATAGGTCTTTCAAATATTTTCTTACTACCTCTATATACGTCCTTTTGGGCCTTCCCCTTTCCCTTTTCGAGCCTTCAACTTGTACCAACTCACTCCTAACCGGCGTGGTTCTTGATCTCCGTTGTACATGAACAAACCATCTCAAGTGTACAATCTCTCATCTTATTACCAATTGATATTACCACTAAGTTCCCTCGAATGCATTCATTTCTAATTATATCTTTTCTCCTCTTGCCACTCATCCATCTCAACATTGCCATTTCAACTACACTTGTTCACCACCATTACCGTTATGATACAGACTTGTTTTGGCCCCATAAAAGACAGTTGCAGGCCATTTTTTTCCATAATGGCCGTGACGGCCATGTAACGCTTACATGGTTACAGGTCTTCAAGCAAGTAGTTTTACACATTGCTAAAACCATACATTATTCAAGGATTTTGAACTAAATGTAGGGATATTTACGTAACTTAGCTGTTAATCCCTGCTCTTAACCAAGCACATCAATTTTTAAGATAGAGGACATCTTTGACACTCTAGGTAAGTGTGACCATCAATGCACAAGCATGGAAAAATTGTACATGGCGTACAAGTAACTTCGATTAAACAATTCAAATATTTATCCATAATTGGAAGAACCAGAAACCAAAACATTCTGCTGATTTTATTATCTAAATGAATGATTAGTGGACCTTTTAAGAATGAATGAGGCATATCCTATGGTCTTAAATTTACCAAACAACTGTCCACTGCTAGAAGGTTAGGGTTGCTTAGATAATATGATCTTTAATTAATGACTCATTTTTTTGAGAGATTTTAATTAATGACTCATTGAGATTGGGTTTTCCAATTTTGACAGTTAAATTGAATAGCATAAACAACATATACAAGTTCCAGATACATAACAATCAAGTGTCACACTGTGCCAGAGTATCCAATAACTCCCTTTTTTTGTTACTACTCTACCCTTCTCTATACATCTTGCAAACCATCTCCTCTCTCCACGTGCAATATCCACTAGTACTAAATGGTAAGAAAGAACTGAAATACCGAAACCAATACCTTTCCTTCACTGCTAAAATATTTCTCAAGATCACTGTCAGTAACCCTTGTGGATAAGCCCGTTACATACAAGTTATTTCCAGGATTGATTGCATCCCCAGATTCTCGGCTCCTGTCACGCAATCCAAACCATGGACGCCCATTTAGCTATCATTTCAAAGAAGGGAAAACAAGTAATGAGCATCATTGATATGCCATCCCTTTTTTTTTTGGAATGAAACCAATTTTATTGAAGGAAAACAAAAACAAACTAAAGGAGATGATGAGAAATCATCCCACCTGAAAGATACAACCCAACTCTCTCAAGAAAGAAACAAAATACAAATAGATAAATTTAGGAAACCCCTCAATTAAAGAGTCTAACTGGAAACATAGTTGTGTAAGTCTGTTATTTATGGTTTACAATTTAAGTTGAGTCCCCCTTTTTTTTTTAAGATAGTCGAGACCCTTTTTAAATGAATCCTACAATGAATGGTAGAAATCCTGATTTAAAATTCAAATCATACTTGGTCTTTCAAGTTTATAAACTGGCGAGAGCATTAAAAATCTTTTAAAATATGTCATTATTTTATTTTTTTTTTTTTTTGAAAGATTTTAAAACATGTCAATCATTTTATTTTATTTTATTCTTTGACAAGGCATTAAATGATGGATCTTCTCTCCAACCTTAAATTGCAGAAACTTTCCTTGCAACTTCTTAATTGATCGAGAACCAAATTGATCTATGAATTACCTAAAGCATTTTCATGGACATCTGTGATCATGTCTGTGGTAATATGGCTTACACTTTCCTTGTCACGTATCTTGAATTCAAAGTTTGGTTTTCTATTTACTGTGTGTTTTTCTAGGGTTTCATTATATGTATTTAAACTCAAGGTTTATTCAATTCTTCATATAATAATGAAAAGTTATTAAAAGATTTTTCTCAACAGATTATGCACTATTTGACTTCGACTTTAAGACATAACAGTGTTTATGTTCTGTAGGGAACATTACTTTACAATCACGTTCTTGACCTTGACAAGAATCTTGACATTATGGACCCACAATACACGTACCTGGAGCGACTCCTCACCCTTGACCTTGACAGGGATCTTGACCTGCTTCTTCTTTGTGGCGAGCGGGACGGTGAGCGGGAAGTATTCCTGAAAGCATGACCATCACACAAGTAATTTCTATAGGTTTTAAAAAATAAAAATAAACTATGATTTTTATCAGGAGTGAATGACAAAACTCACCTTCCTTCCCTTGAATATGACATCTTAACAAAACAAAAACATCAAGGGATTAGAAACCATTCAACTATCTTAAAAAGCAGCCAAATGCTATACTGTTGGTTTGAAACTTCTAAAAGACCACTAAACATTCACATAATTTAACCAAGTCAATAAACAACTTAACTAAGAAGCAAATTTGCAAGTAACATATGCATTCAATAAGAATCCCAATATTTTGTAGAAATTTCCAAGCAAATTCTAGTGCGGCCCCGATTGGATTCTTGGAAAAAAAAATGGGGAAAACGATGCTTCCTGGGAAAAACATTTTCATGGGAAAGGAAATCTTCAGCTTCCCCTTATTGTTTCTCAGGAAAAAATTCTTGAAAATTTTTCCTCCATTTCCAAATCTATTGCTTCGCAGAACATAATTCTTCATGGAAAATTTACTTGAAGATGGAATATGGCACATGTAGCGTTGACGAAAAATTAGGGCACATATAGCACATGTGGGATAGTGGCACACATATGGGGCACTTGAAGATGGATGGTGACACATGTTGCACACATGACATATTGGCATGTTAATGCAGGGGCATTTTCACACCGGGCTCGAGTGGGGTGGCTTGTGGGATGCAGGGGCACACCCGGGGTGGGCGGCCCATGAGAGGCGGGTGGCTCGTGTGAGTCAGAACCCATATGATGCAGGGCCCACGAGGGAGGTTCGACTGAGGATCTAACCCATGAGATGTGGGGCTTGGGCTATGAGATAAAAGGATTGATTCGCCATGCTCTATCAGTTCGAGCTTTTAGAGCAAGAGGTTAGTTGTCCTGCATCAAAGTGGTATCAAAACGAGAGGTCTCGTGTTCGAGACTCCTCACCGGGGGTGATTAATGTAGGGGCATTTTCACACTAGGCTCGAGTGGGGTGGCCTGTGGGATGCAGGGGCACATTGGGGTGGGCGGCCCGTGAGAGGCAAGTGGCTCATGTGAAGCAGAACCCATGTGATGTGGGGCCTATGAGGGGGGTTGGATCGAGGACCTAACCCATGGGATGTGGGGCCTGAGCTATGAGATAAAGGGTTTGATTCGTCATGCTCTATCAGTTGAGTAAGTGGTTAGTTGTCCTGCATCACATATGGTATGAGTGGCACATGTGGAGAACTTGAAGATGGACAGTGGCACATGTGGGGCACTTAAAGATGGACGGTGGCACACTGGCACATATGGGATGCTTGAAGATGGTCATTTTCACGTACATATGCAGCTTTTATGGAGCTCTTAGAGATGGCCGATTGCACATGTTATATGTGTGATGCATGTATCGTTGACTAAAAACCTAATCTATTCTTTCTTCATATGGCAAAAGCCTAACGAAAAGCAAACATGAAAAGCAATTGAATCTCTAAATCCATACCCTATCTTCAATCATATCAATTACACCCTCATCACATTTTTAAACAAGGATGTTCTTATAAGCAAGAATTGGAGAAAAGTGGGAACTCACATTAGGTAGTGCATTGCCCTTCCACTTCCTGTTTCCCCTTTTGTACTTGCCATTAGGAGGTTTTCGGCTAAGCCCACAAATTGATGCCCGTTTTCATAGAGGACTATTTCAGCCAACTAAAGTTGCACAAGCAATTGATTCAAAGATTATCATTATGTAATTCAAAATGAAATGTTTAAAACTCTTTGACAATGAATTCATGATCATGCCAATCTGTGTTTCACAGTAGTTGGCAGCTCAATGGATCTTCAACTCATAAATATGAACCATCATTATAAGCATATGACTCTTGACAGTACCTTCTGCCCTTTTGGTGGTAACAAACTTCTTAAGAACCAACTGCCTTTTTGCCCTAGATTGCTCGCCAAACATCTCCTCAAATGGGTTTTCTACAATGGAGGCATGCTAAATTTGGTTCGTTCTTACTATGTAAAAGAGCAACGTTTACGAGAATTTCAATTGAGCATTTTTGGAGTGTCATTCATTTGGTTGTGGATGCTTTTACATTTACCTTCCCCATCACAAATGATATGTGCTGCATTTTAATCACCACACCTAGAGATCCCTCTTTCACATACATGGCTGCATGAGGCATTATTCTCTCCAAAGATGAAAACATGAACAATAGACTTTGATGTGTCCAGGCCATCTGTCATAAGATGGATCCCAGTTGAACGTTACAATCCGGCCGATCAAAGATCTGACTGTCAGATCACAAAGCAGGCCCATCCAGTGATCTGTTTTAAAAATCTAATCATCCAAGTGAATATTTTGTTAGAGCAAGACTTTGTGTTGGCAATAGCATAAAAGAAACGAGTGTTTTTGTCACCTGATTTCAGCCAAAGAGCCCTAGACCTTTGCCTCCATTTGATTTCTTGCTAATGACCTAACTTTCCATATGATTCTCTAAGGAAGTCTCTACGAGCTCTATCTTCTTATGAGAGGGTGTTGGATTCCTCCTGCTTATCCAATGATAGAATGGCCAAAAGGGAATTAGTTGTCATAGCCTCAAGATCACCCCGAGTCTCTTTTCTCCAATTAAGAAGCTTGGATTTAACCAATTTAAGCTTGCAACTCAGAATGAAGCTCGGCCTACCTGAAACTTCAAAAGAGGACCACCAAGAAGAAACTAAAGCATTGAAACCTTCAACCTCAAGCCAAGAAAGCTCAAAACAAAACGGCTTAGGGCCCCAGCTCTCCTCCACCGCGTCCGATAAGATTGGGCAATGGTCATAGACAGGCCTGGGAAGGCCCCGTTGAAAGACCAAGGGATAGGATTCCAACCACTTTGGGGAGACAAGGAAGTGATCTAACCTAGAAAGGATAGGGGGAAATTGACCATTGGTCCAAGTAAATTTAACAATAAGAATATTTACTTTGAATTTGTGAAGAAAGGCTTTGACTTGGGCTCTTTTCCTCTAACAATCGAGGCCCCTAACATTCCAGCATAAGATCTTCATAGTACTACTACCAACTTGCCCCTACGTGTTAGCCAACCATGAGTTCAAACCCATCTCGTAGTTGACCGAAGAAGAGAGACTTACCAATTCCTTCCAACCTCAAGGCGATTTGGAAGATTTCTAGCTACCAAGGTTGCTTGGGCTCCGTGCTCCTCAATGAACTGAAACAAAGTGATAGTCTTCTTCCTTGTCCCCGAAGGACAATCCTACTAACAAGCCAAAGTCCATGAGGGCTTCTTGGATTCGCTGGGGATCCTTAACATTGAGAAGGGATTGAATTAGGATTCTTTGTGTAAAGTGAGATGGGAGCTCTTAGAGAGATCAGGAGTAGGGTTGTCTGTTGGTCAAACTTGGATGGGCGTAATATCCATAACAAAAGGGTTATAAGTGTTTAGGCATGGATGGCAAGCAAATTGGTGAGCTGAGAGTTGAGATGGGGCAGAGGAGGCAAAAGGGAAGGATGATGCATGCACTAAAGCCCAACCTTAGGGATCTTAGAGGGAAAATAAATAGAGCTTCCTCCCAAGAACCTCTAAAATGGGTCTCTGATATAAGATTTTTGGGAATGGGGCAGGGGGTTCAGGGAAGCATCCTAGCTAGGGTGAACGAGGAATGTTATAGGCTAGAGGACGTTTGAACAAGGTAAGGCAGATGGGCTAGGACGTCACCGCCATACCTGAGGATGGAGAAAAGGGAAGAGGAAAGAGGGGGAGAACATGGGCTATTCCATGATCAAAAGGGATAGTCACAAGGATTTGGTCGCAAGCCAGATGATCACAACCTAAGACCGAATCGACTTCAAAGGTGGGTGTTTTGAGGGGTCCAAATGTCAAAAGGAGGGAGTGGTTCTGATGGGAAGAGATATCAAAATCCAAGGAGGAGATGCATGAATCGACATGTCTCTCTCAAGGCAAAGGAAGAGACATACGAAGGGGAGAGGTAACCATCCCCGACGTCATCATCGTTGTCGGATTCAGACGAGTTGACTGAAAGGTTTCTCGCTCTACCACGTGCAAATCCCTCTTTCAACAGAGTTGAGACCTCATTAAAATGGCTTACAACAACAACCACAAAGGATGGAGTCGGCGTCTCCATCCTTTGGGCTTAGGACTCCTCAGGCAAAACAAGAGCTGTTGAGATCTCGACACGTAAGGCCAAGATGCCAGCAACTAGAGCAGTACCAGGATAGCGGTCGACAGGAGGTAGCGTGTTTGCATCAAGTGTTCGGCAATTGAGGTGATTGAGAGACTGGAGGATCCTTGACGAGATTGGCGTAGTTCGGCTCGAGGCAATCAATGCCTGGGAGCGAATGGCAGTCGTTGATCTGTCCACTTGGATCCATCATAAGACAATCCCAGCCACTTGTCATGAGCATGGGACCAACAGTGTGGATTACCGCTGGAGAGAGATGGGATGACACGTGTTTGCCCCTGTTGCATTCGAGAACGATTGTTGCTCTGCCGAAGCATCTTGCCTCCGGTACACCTTCGCCTTCGAGGGTGTCGTCGCTCTGTCTCCATGGAATCCGACGATCTTGCTGATGGAAATCTCTGGCCAAACTCAATTAGCAAGCAGCCATCTCCCACCACGATAGGAATGTTAGGTAAAGAGGATGAGAGCTTTTTTAAAATCTAAACGTGAGCCAAGCGAAGCTCCCGGCCGGACTCCACAAAATCAAATTGAAGGACCTCACCAATGCAACGAACCAACTACAAAAAGGAACTCTAAATTCCATAGTTCAATAGGAATTCCACCAAAGTGATACAAAACTTCTTTATGGCCAAAGAAGGAGAAATGCTCCCGTTACAAATCGAGGGCGCTAAGCCGTCGTCATGAACTAAAGCCCCCATTGTAAGGATGGAGTCGAGACTAGATCTTGGCATGAGATTGATGAGGAGCTCTATCTCCCCCAGGGGCTTTAGACCATAATTCCCCTTTGAGAGATGGCATCAGCGAAGCAACCATTCCTTGATGTCCGGTAAGGACACACACCTCTGCAGCATTGGATTACTAGGTTGAGAGCATAGGCTACCATCGCTTCGGAAACCATGGTTCAATCAACCACGAGTTTGAGGCCGGATTTGGATAGAATTTTCTAAATTCGAGAGGATTTTTTACAGGGTCCATGGGCAAGGAAGCCGGGAGAGGCTAGATCCGTAACACCCCTAAAATCGACTCTCGTGTACATCGCACGGGATCCAAGTTCTGTGGTATTAGATAATGTACTCAAGGCATATGCCTTGTACTTGTCATACATCACATGCATTCACATTCATGAAAGTACCCAGTCACAAGAATAAAACCAACCATACTATAATTCTTATTGCATTTAACAATAAAAGTTCAACAAATCATTTAATGCGCACTCAGGTGGGAGCATGAAATGTATCCCACGTCACTTGTAATAGTCTTTCGTGGGGGAGATCATCGCCCGTATCTTCAACCCGTGCATCACCTACACCATTTATATGGTTGAAGGGGGTCAAAGCCCTACTTAGAATGATGGTTATTCTTCAAGATCAACAACAATTCAAATAATTCACCACGGTGAGACAATATAAAGTTTTCAATACATCTCCTATTCCACCACTGCAAATGGTATCAGTATGCGCAACAAATCTACATGAATGCATGCCTAACATAGTGTGTGGCTCATCATACATAGTGACCACCACATTGTGGAATATAATTTATAGAAGTCAAGCTTGCTCTGCATTTCATAACTACAGAGATTCGTCGGCGTGTCTGACACTACCGTGAATTTACGTGAACACCTCGATACGGCACAACTCACGGATTTGAAGAAATTACGTGCACGATTTGTTCATAGAACGACTAATTGCGACATCCAATTGTGGGAAGTAATGTACCACGCCTAGCAAAATTACGTACATCGATGTATGCACCACTAACCAAATCAAGGATTTACGCGTCGACCAAAAGGGTCGCTACTCAGAGCGCATTACGTCCACGATATATACACAAATCACTAGTTGTGACTTGTGAGTCCTTTAACACATCTCTTGCATCAATAGAGAATTAAATCGAACCATGAGAGTTTTGGAACTCCAAGACACATGCCCTAGCCATGATTAAGAAAATTAGCACAAGGCTAACCCAATAAAAGGAAAAAAGGTAGCAATAGGTTAACGCAATAAAAAAAAAATGAGGAACAAAAGCCAACTCAATAAATAGTGGAAACACGAGTCGCTCTCAAAATCGGCAAAGGGCAAGGGCTCATATCCATCACTCCTCATGAATTCATAAAAAGTCCAGCGGTGCTTTAATGGACTAATCAATCTGGAATTACAATAAAATAAACCTCAATATGATAGAAATAGTCTAGACAATTCAAAGTGATAGAAAATAGTCCAGACACCTCAACGTGTATCGATAAACACAACAGTGCAATTTCGGGTCAGACGGATCACCCAATAAGTCCAAAATACTCCAAAAGTGGGTCTCGCTGCCCTAATATTTAAAATATCAATTTTAGGGCAAATTAATATCAATAAAATCATAAGGCATGCTGATATAACCATCCAGTCCAATAGATGAGCAAATTATACACCGTTTGAGACTTAAACGTGTGTAGTTTTGCGATTTAAGGCATAGTTTTGTGATCCAACACACAAAATATATTCAAGGTAATTAAAATCGCATCTCAAAAATAATTCCCACATGGATAAAAATTCATAACAGTCCAACAACTTATTAGCTTGGAAATCATAGTAAAAATCAAACTATGCGCAATTTTAAGGCGGACATAAGAGAAACTATGTATAAATTCAACTTCAATTGGTGTAAGCCTAAAGGAATCCCTCACCTCAGATTGTAGATCACTCTAGGGCTGATCCAAGTGAGGAAAATAATAATCTTTAAAAAATCAAATCAAATTTCAAACAGTTTCGATTTCACATGTACGGCATGGATCGAAACTTGTACTTCGATTGGGCGGTTTAGAAAATAGAAAAGTAAAAAAAAAATCCCTAATTTAATTAAATTGATGATGAACTACCTTAAGATCAATGGAGGACGAGGAGGAAGAAGCTGGAAAACACCTTTTAAGGTAGGTCAGCCCCAATTTAATTAAATTAGGGATTTGTTTTTAGTTTTCTATTTTTTAAACCGCTCAATCAAAGTTCTAGTTTCGATCCACATCGTACGTGTGAAATCTAAACCATAAAATCTGAAATCTTGTTTTAGATTCTTATTTTCCCCACTTGGATCAGCCCTAAATTGATCTACAATCTTAGGTGAGGGATTCATTTAATCTTACACCAATTTAAATTAAATTTATATATAGTTTCTCTTATCTTCGGCTTAAAATTACGCACAGTTTGATTTTTTACTGTGATTTTTATGCTAATAAGTTGTTGGGTTGTTATGAATTGTCTATCTATGTGGGAATTATGTTTAAGATGTGAATTTAATCATGTTGGATAGATTTTGTGAGTTGGATCACAAAACTATGCCTTAAATCGTGAAACTACACGCGTTCGGGTCCCGAACGGTGTATAGTTTGCGCATTTAATGGACCGGATGACTATGTCAGCAAACCTTATGATTTTATTGATATTAATCCAACTTAAAATCCATATTTTAAATCTTCGGGCAGTAGGACCCACTTTTGAGGTGTTTTAGACCTACGAATGACCCGTCTGACCCGAAATTATACTGTTGTGCATGTTGATACACTTTGAAGTATCTGAACTATTTTCTATCCTATTGGGGTTTATTGATTATAATTCCAGATTGATTAGTCTATAAAAGCACCGCTAGACTTTTTATGAATTCATGAGTGATGAATACAAGCCTTGCCCTAAGCCGATTTTGAGAGCGACGCGTGTTTCCACTCTTTATTGAGTTGGCTTTTGTTCTTCTCTTTTATTGAATTTTTTCCTTTATTAGGTTAGTCTTGTATTACTTTCCTTATTCCATGGTTGGGGCATGTGTCTTGAAGTTCTAAAACTCTTATAGTTCAATTTAATTCTCTATTGATGCAAGTGATATGTTGAAGGACTCACAATAAGTGACTTGTATATATATCGTGGACGTAACGCTCTCTATGTAGTGACCCTCCTGGTTGATGGGTAAATCTTTGGATTTGGTTAGTGGTGCACACATCGATGTACGTAATTTCACTAGGCGTGATCAGTGTTCGAATTATCTCCAATATTATCTTTATCTCTAGCTCAGCGATACCAATAACACTAGTAGCGATACCGATAACGCTGGTAGTATATAAAATTCTAGGTATTAGCAATGTATCTCTAAGTACTGCCAATGTATCAATATCACTAATCGCCAATATTTTCAACTATGTAAATTCTAGGCGTCGCTTGTATTGCCAATGCATTAATATCACCAATGTATCACCAATATTTTCGACTATATAAATTCTAGGTAATGTTTGTATCATAAGTGTATCGACAATATTTCTATAATATCGCCAACGTATTAATATCATCAAAATTTTGTTTATTAGAAAAAAAATCATTTCAATTTTTTTTTCCATGGGCACATGGTTGTATGTAGTGTTCAATTTGTCATTGATAATATTGATAATATTTCGATATTATGGATTTCGCAACATACGCGATATTGAGACCACAATTTTTCATTTCCTTTCCAATTGTTGATGATTTCTTGGTGAAATATAATGTGTTGTTGTTATTTTGCAATATCGATGGATATTTGGATGGTTAAATAGGCCGGATGGGATGGTTGGACTGATTTCTTACAACAACATATGCTTTTAAGGCCCCATTAAATAGAAACTTGTTATGCATGCATTCTTTTTGCAATTTTTTTATTTCTAAATATGCAAATATGTACATTTTAACATCTCCTGAAGTTTCGTTGAAAATTCCACCATTTTCCTCATGTTTCCTCGCATGTCCAGTTATCAGCAATATTATCGGCGATATCGATATTGTTTCTAGGGTTGCACATTTAACCGGTAGAACCGTGGAACCGGACCGGAACCGTTGGATCGGTCCGGTTTGGTCCGATTCTAGACAACAACGGTTCCGGTTCCAAAATTGCAAGAACCGTTGGATACGGTTCGGTTCCGGTTTAGGGGCATGTAGAACCAAACCAAACCTTTAACCAAACTGTGGACCCGAACCGTGGAACCGATCCGTTGAACCATGGCCCAGAACCGTGGATCTGAACCTTGGATCCGAACCGTTGATCCCAACTTAAAGATTAAAAAAAAAAAACCTATCTCTTTCTCATTCTCTCACCGTCTCCTTCTCTCTCGCCGTCTCTCACCCTGCAACTCGTGTGGGCTCTCTCTGGTCATCACAAGACCCACATCCTGTGGATGGTTTGAATCCCACCAGCATAGCTTCAAACAATTGCAAGTCAATCTGATGGTCATTCTACTTCTCCAAGTCACACCTTATCGATGATTCCGACTTCTTCTTTGGCTAGAACAGGACTTAAATCGCATATAGGGCCATCTGTTGCTCCTTCAAGCTTTGGATCTCTGGCCAATGTGATTTCAAGATCAAGTGGAATGCTTGGGCATCAACAGTCACAGCCTCTTAGACTTGCATCACCATCTGCACCATCATCTAGACACCAACGTTCCCTCTCACCTTCATCATCAGCACTCCATCGGCATCAACATTCCCAAGGTTTAGGTGACCACAATCACCCACCAGCTCAGTCGTTACCTCAACCAGGTGAAAGATCTTCTCAGCTTGCAGGACAGCCAAACCAAGTACCACACATTAAAATTGCTCAAGATTCTTCTGCTAATGTGCCTCAAAATCACATTCACTCGAGCATGTTGCGCAATTTACAGTTGCCCTCTTCACAGTCCACTCCTCAGCATTTGCAGAATCCATTGCATTCGTTAGCACTATTTGATCAGCTAAAGCATCATCTACCCCTCTTGCAGCAGCCACAGCCAGAAATATCACTGCAACCGACGCAATCCCAACCATCTGGTCAGACCCAGAAGCCATCAGCTCAACCACCCATCATCGATGCTACCCAAACAACAAGGAACCTAAGGTCTGGATTTTTTTTTCACCATTTTTTCTTTTGTTGAATTTTCTAAAAACCCAGAACCGTGGAACCAATCCGGAACCGGACCGTTCCAGACCGTTTTTCACGGTCCAGTTCTGGTTCAGTTCTAGTGTGCTAACGGTCCGGTTCCGGTTCCTAAAATCCCAGAACCGTTAGGAACGGTTCGGTTCGGTTCCGGTTTTGCCCCAGAATCGGACCGAACCGACCCGTGTGCACCCCTAATTGTTTCCGTATCTCTAACCAGCGAAACTTGTAGCGATACCGATACTTTGAACACTGCTTATGAGCATCGTTCGAATTATCTCCAATATTATCGAAATTTCTCGAATATTATCTTTATCGCCAACCCAGCGATACCGATAACACTGGTAGCAATACCGATAACGCTGGTAATATCAGAAATTCCAGGTATTAGTAATGTATCGCTAAGTATCACCAACGTATCAATATCGCTAATGTAATTGCCGATATTTTCAACTAAGTAAATTCTAGGCGTCGTTTGTATTATCAATGCATCAATATCGCCAATATTTTCGACTATGAAAATTCTAGGTAATGCTTGTATCATAAGTGTATCGATGATATTTCAATAGTAAATTTTTATTTCAATTTTTTTTTCATGGGCACATGGTTGTATGAAGTGTTCAATTTGTCATTAATAATATTGATAATATCTCGATCTTATCGATATCACAACATGCGCGATATTGAGACCACAATCTTTTATTTCCTTTCCAATCGTTGATGATTTCTTGGTGAAATATTATGTGCTATTGATATTTTAAAATATCGATGGATATTTGGATGGTTATATAAGTCGGATGGGATGGTTGGACTAATTTCTTACTACAACACATGCTTTTAAGGCCCCATTAAATGGAAACTTGTTATGTATGCATTCTTTTTACAAATTTTTTATTTCTAAATATGCAAATATGTCCATTTTAACATCCCCTGAAATTTTGCTGAAAATTTTGGATGGTGCATTCTTTTTGCTGAAAATCCCTGGCCAGCGAAACTTGTAGCGATACCGATACTTCGAACACTGGGTGTGATACATCACTTCCCTAGATTGGATGTCACAATTAGTTGCTCCATGAACAAATCGTCCATGTAATTTCCTCCAATCCATGAGTTGTGCCGTCTCAAGGTGTTCACGTAAATCCACAGTAGTGTCGAAAATGCGGACTAATTTCTATAGTTATGGGATGCGGAGCGAACCGGACTTTTATGAATTATATTCCACAATGTAGTGGTCACTATGTATGATGAGTTGCACACACTATGCTAGAAATGCATTCATGTAGATTGATTGCACATACCGATACCACTCATAGTGGTGGAATACGAGATGTATCGGAACCTTTATATTGTCTCACTGTGGTGAATTGCCTGAATTGTTGTTAATCTTGAAGGATAACCATCACTCTGAGTAGGGCATTGACCCTCTCAAACCTTATAAATGATACAAGTGATGCACAGGTTAAAGATATGAGCGATGATCTCCCCATGGAAAACTATTACAAGTAACATGAGATTGCATGGTCGATACTACCATTTTAGTTTAGTTTTATTTATGTTTCATGCTGCGAATTTAGATTACTGTAATAGGCTCCCACTTAAGTGAGCATTAAATGATTTGTTGAACTTTTATAGTTAAATGGAATAAGAATATAGTATGGATGGTTTTATTCTCGTGACTATGTACCTTCATGAGTGTGAATGCATGTGATGTTAGACAAGAACAAGGGGTATACCTTGAGTACATTATCTAACACCACGGAACTCGAATCCCGTGCAATGTACACAGGAGTCGATTTTCGAGGCATTACAAGATCTCCCAATGAGAGCTGCTTTGAAGGAGCGACCCGCAGTCTGGGGGTAAGCTTTTGTCTCCAAGGGACATGACATCGCACCTGAAGGAGGTAGAGGTCCACCAACATCCTTGGAGGGAGGCAAGATAGATTTGGGACCATACTTCACATTTTGACGTTAATCCAGTGACCATTAAACCCAACACCATGCAACGAGGGCGTCCTAGTGCGTCCCCATCCTAATGAAAGCGAACTCTCTAAACTGAGTCGTTCCTTTCCTTCGTGGGAGGACGATCTCTTTAACTTCACCTACTCTGAGGAAAGATGTTGGAAAGCATGAATTCATCCCAACTGTCCAGTAGATTGGAAACAAACAAGGTTGGGTGGTCAGCGTAGATGTAGAAAGGCACCGACTTACCTTGACCCATAGATCTCTTCTTTGAAATTGTAGTCTAGTCTTCCTCCACTGGAGTCTACTAACTCTAGGAATGGATAGGAACTCTTCACATGATGCCTTCTTGTCCTTGATTGAGACGGGGGATACTACTTCCTCCGGCTCGAAGGGCTTGCTTATGAAAGGTAACCGACATAGTTGATGACCCGATTGTCCTATACTAGAGAGCATCTCTCTCTTTCTCTACTATTGGAGGGGCCATGTATTCCATCTTCCAATGACCTCATGCTTCTTCCTTACGATCAGCCACCATCGTCCCAAGACCGGGAGGGCCGTTGAGAAAGACCACCTCACCAGATCTTATTTCATCTTCCATCTCCAACAATCGATCTCTCTCCGAAGACCTAAAGCCATGGATTTCCTTTTCAAGAAGGAATCCATCATGGCGATGTCACGAAGTAGATGTGGAAGGAGAGAGATCCCTCCTTTTCCTTCAAGGTTCTTCTATCTGCATCTTTGAGCTTCTCTCCGATTAGCTCATTTTTTCCTCTCTAAGATTCCTCCGGGGGAATCTTGGGCGAGAATCACTTCTATACTTCTCTCTTAAAAATGATCTTGATCCTTCGTTGGTGTTCAATGAAGCGCCACTTTGGTGGTTGAAAAACATGGCTTTACTAGATTCGAAGGTTCTTGAATATGAAATCCAAATTTGTTTCAAGGAGGAAGAGATACATGAGTTAAGGCCTAAGGGCCAAAAATTATTAGCCTGGGACTAGATCAATTGTGGAACAACCAGTTACCCGAGAAGCAAGCACACAACAGGATGATGTTTTAGTTCTGAGGTGCACAGAGTACACTAGTTCATACAAGAGTCCTTGGAAAACCAATGCGAATATGCATCACGACCGCACGACGGAGGATAAGCATCTTTCATTGCTTATTGAGTTTGAGATCGTTTGGGTTGGGGGTCATTTGGATGTCCTAGATATTTCAATTGCACGGTATTCAAGTGCCAAGTTATCGTAATTACTGGCAATTATAATTTTTGTGTTTCGGTAAACTCCTTTGGTAGGGCATTGTGATTCTCAGAAACTATAATGCTCAGGTTTGGTTCATTTACAAGTTGTGAATCACATATAGTGTGCTGTTTATTTCTTTACAAAAAGTCCAAATTAAAGGAATAAGTGTGACCCATTATATCACCCGATCAGCTACAACCAACGTATTAAAAAATAGTTGCATAACAGCCATTATGAAATAATAACAAGGGGAACATTACGCGTTACAAGGCTGTAACGGCTGTTACAGCCCGTTACGAGGCCAATACAGTTCTTTTAAAAAAAAAAAATGGCTGTAACAATGTGTTTCCTAATGGTAATTAGGGTTAGTCATTATGGCCACATCTACCGTTATTGAATACCTTGATTACAACTCTCAAATACGGTTTGCATGAACTTCTAACAAAAAGACTCTCAAATGTGAATTGTTGCAGTCAAATTGATGAGTGGATTGGATATTGCCTAGGTGATGAAAATTTGGATGTGTGATCCACAATGTCGAGGGAAATGAACGGCCCACGTTGATCATACTACAATCCGATCATTGATCTAGACCATCCATCATGTGGTTCACCCTTCATTTGTGAAAATCGCTTCTATTAGAAGAGCCTAACCATTCATTCAATGGTTAGTGAAATGGATGCCCATATTGATCATGCTACAAATGGTTCAATCATCGATCTCGACCATCCATCATATGGTACCACCCTTGATTACCTATCGCCATAAAAATAAAAACACTTCTGCCAAACATCTTAACCATCCATTTAATGATTACGAAATGGGTGATCCATATTTTATCATATGGAAAATGGTCCAATCATTTACCTAAAACCATCCATCATATGTCCCGACCTTGACTGCCCATCCCTCTCAAAATTAATTTCCATTGGATGATCCCAACCGTCCATTCAATGCCTAGGAAAATGGATGGCTCGTATTGATCATACTACAAAGGGCTTGGCCATTGATCTAGACCATCTTTCACGTGGGTCCTCCCTTGATTGCCTACGCCTCTAAAAAAACAATTTGACTGAATGATCCTAATCTTTCAATCAATGCCTATGGATATTGACAATCCATATTCTACCACAAATGTTCCAATCATTGATCTATGATATCCATCATGTGGGTCCCACCCTTGATTGCCCATACCACTCAAAAAGTCACTTTGGTCGTCCATATTAATCTTACTAAAAATGGCCCAAGCATTGCTCTAGACATCCATCATGTGAGTCCTACCTTTTGATTGCCCATTCATCTCAAAAAACCACTTTGATCTATGATATCCATCATGTGGGTCCCACCCTTGATTGCCCATACCACTCAAAAAGTCACTTTGGTCGTCCATATTAATCTTACTAAAAATGGCCCAAGCATTGCTCTAGACATCCATCATGTGAGTCCTACCTTTTGATTGCCCATTCATCTCAAAAAACCACTTTGGATGGCTGATCCTGGCCTTTCAATCAATGGCAAGGGAAATGAACAATCCATATTGACCATACTAAAAATGTTGCCATTATTGATTTAGACCCTCCATTATGTGTCCCATGCATTTAATTGCCCACCCCTCTTAAAAATCATTTTGGTCCAATGATCCTAAGGCGAGATTTTGGAATTCTTGATGAGTATTTGAGTGAAATTTCATCATCTTTATGGAAATCAAAGATACCATTTTTTTTGTGGTGCAATGACCAGTTGTTGGCATATAAATTGCCAGGAATTTTTATGCCCATCATCCTCCAAAGATTGAAACTGTCAGGGTAGCAGATATTAGAATGTTTGCACATTCGAATTCCCCCAATCGAAAAAACCCCTTAGAACGTAGTGCACCACACAATTGCAGCCGAGAATACCATTGCACGTCTAGAAGCCCAGCTCGAAATACATGGACTCAACTTTTGCAAAATAGGTTACATTTTCAAAAGTATATGGTGCTCTCCAGGACGAGTGTTGTTGCTGAGAGAGAGTGATAGAATTGTGGACTCCAACAAGAAGGTAGAGGAGTTGGGTTGATGTGGCATTGTAGTTGTCATGGATGTGGTAGTTAGTGACTACGATGATGTCCTTTTCAAGGAAAACACATTTACCACAAAACGATTGGTGTTCTATGTCTTACTCAAACTCTCAAGAAAAGTTTATCATAGATGAGACACGGAAGACTAACGATATGGGGGAGTGTTAAGATTATTGTGAATCTTTGAGGGGCCCCACAATTGCAACAACTGTACATGCTTTGGTGCCTTTTAAGTCTTTGCCGGGTGTTATTCGGTTTGCAAAATACGGTAAGTCGAATGTATTAATTTCTTATTAGCCTATGAGTTATAAATAGTGTTTTGGTTAGGGTTTTTATAGAATCCATACAGGAGGATAGAGAGTTGAGAGTTTGTAAGAGGGGCTTTTCACTTGACACGAAGATCAACTCACATGATCGTGGCACGATTGAGAAATCATTATTGTGGCTTTCACATGGGTTCCTTTGCACATTCATAAACACAAAAAGGATGTGAACTTAACAGTTTGTCCAGTGCGCTTCAAGCTTCCAGTTGGTACAAGTGGGGCCCATGATTCAATCATTCAAACTGTTGATATGATGTGCCTCGTCGTGGATGGTTCACACACCAAAAATCCCCCAGATTGGAGAAGTCCTAACCCTTCAGTAATTGGCCAAGAAATAGACGGCTGAGAAATAAAACAAAGCAACAGTTCACTATCAATCGGGGGGATTTTCGGTGCAATGGCAGGACACGATCATACCAACATCTTTGATTACTTAAAACATTACAGGTGGAACCTTCAACACGAAAATCCAACAGTTAAGATAGCATCCAATCGGCCGGGCTCCTTTTTCTTCAATCCAACAGTTAAGATAGCATCCAATCGGCCGGATTTTTGCATAAGATCATCTCCATGGTAAGGCCCACGTGAAGAACGGCTCGGATCATGGGCACGTGTGCGGAGTGTAAGGAGTTAGGGTTTGGGCGGGCGAGTAGGAATAGCAGAAGGGCTGTGATACAAAACCCTAATCACGATCGTTCTTTGAATCGGATACCAAAAAGAAAGAAAGAAAGGGAATCCGTTGAATGCAGAATGTAAATAATGAAAACTGCGATTTCGAAGAAAACAGTATTGGGTTTGAAATCTTACTCTGATCGAATCGAAGCTACGACGGTCTCTACAACGGAGGAGAAAGAACGAAAGCTCTGCCCGAGATGGAAATGGCGAAAAGAGGGCTCTGAATATTAGCGAGTATACTGGCTTGGTGCTCTGGCGGAGTGTGAGGAATCATACACAGGCACTGAGAGTTTGCACACGGAGTACGTTATAAACCGTCCAAATAGTGGAACCTACCTTTATTCAGATATGAACCGGACGCGGTTTGGCTGGTGGCTAGTGGTCGGAGTTTGCAGGGCCCACCATGATGTATATGTTTTATCCACGCCGTCCATCTGTTTTTACAGATCACTTTAGGCTCTATTACAAAAATGAGGCATATCTAAATCTCAGGTGGACCACACCATTGGAAAACAGTAGTAATTGAATGTCAACCGTTCAAAAGATCCAAAGGCACGCTGTAATATTTATTTCAAATCTACCCTGTTGATTAGGTATGCAGACAAGGTAAAAAAAAACAAATATCAGCTTGACCCAAAACTTTTGTAGCCCCCAAAAGCTTTCCAACGGTGGTCATTCAATCAACACTATATGGTCTACTTGAGATTTAGATCTACCTCATGTTTGGGCTCATACTGAAAATTTAGATAAATAGCATGGATCATACATCATGGTGGGCCCACAGAGCACTGGACGTTAGCTGGTGGCAGGGTCGGATTAGATGTGGCGCCGGCCTGGGCGCCGATTGGGTACCACCCCACCAGGACTTGGCTAGAGATGGACAGTCATGTTGGGGCTCTGTGGGGCCCACCATGATGTTTGTGTATTATCCATGCTGTCCATCCATTTTGAGAAATCATTTGAGGTGATGAGCCCAAAAGTGATGCAGATCGAATACTCAAGTGGACCACACCATGCGAAATGGTGGGGATTGGATGCCTACCAAAGAAAACTTATTTGGGTCCACCATGATGTTTATTTGAGATCTAACCTATTTATAAGTTAACATTGGCATGAACAAGGAAAATAAAACAAATATCAGCTTGATCGTAAACTTTTGTGGCCCTAGATGTTGTTAACGGCTGGTGTTCAAGGTCCACTGTTTTTTATGGTGGGGTCCTCTCGAGATTTGGATCTTGCTCATTCTTTAGATCATTCCATAAAATGATCTATCCAAATGGATGGACGGTGTGGATACAACACGTACATCATGGTGGGGCCCACAATGCTTAGTGACATCACTTCAGTAGGGTTGTGGGCCCCACCATGATGTATGTGTTTCATCCATTCCGTTCATCCATTTTTACAGATTATTTTAAGTCTTAATACCAAAAATGAGAGGGATATAAATCTCAGGTGGACCACACCACATGAAAATAATAGTGATTGGATATCCACCATTAAAATCCTCTTAAGGCCCACTGTTTATTTGAGAATCTGTTGATTAGGTCATACAAGCCCAGATGATAAGAAAAAACAAAGATCAACTTGATCCAAAACTGTAGCAAGTTTAGCAAGTTAACCTGTCAGTAGCTAATGGGACAGTGCAGCCCTTACCATGGGACCCACCTTATGTATTTATTTTATATCCACACCATCGATCCTTTTTCCGGATCATTTTAAAGGATGACCCCATGAATGATTTCTCAGGGGGGCCACAACTTAGAAAATAGAGATAATTTTCCATTATTGGGCCACAAAAGTTTTGGATCAAGCTGATATTTGGTTTTCCCTTCATCTAGGTTTGTATTACACCGTTGAATGGAAAATAAACATTACCCACCTGATGTTTAGGAGGGTTTTAACGGTTATCGCCACTTTTTCCTATAGTATGGTCCACCTGAGATGTGGATCTGCTTTATTTTTGAGCCCTTTGTCCTGAAATGATTTTTATAAAATAATGGATGGCAAGGTGGCCCTTTCGGCAAGGGAGCACCGTATTAAGTGTACGCGCATTAGCTACTGACAGGTGAGTAACCAATCTGGCTACTGAAGTGACGTCACTAAGTTCTGTAGATGATGCATGTTTTATATCCCTACCATCTATCCATTTGAAGAGATTATATTAAGTCATAACCCACATAACGAGGAAGATCCAAAGCTCGAGTGGGGAGAGTGACGCCCACCGTTAAAAAATTCTGACAGCTACGAAAGTCATCGATCAAGCTGATATCTGTGTTATCCCTTCTTTCATGTGTGCGTTAACGCATGAACAGGTCTGATCTCAAACAAACATCATTGTGGACATTAGGAAGATTTCAATGGTGGGTGTCACTCTCTCCATTGTTTTCTGTGGTGGGGTCCACTCGAGCTTTGGATTTGACTCATTCTTTGGGTCCTGACTTAATATGGTCTCTCCAAACGGATGGACAGTAGGGATATAAAACATCATGGTAGGACCCACAGAACTTGGTGACGTCACTTCAGTAGGAGTCTCGGTACTCAAGCTGTCAGTATCTAATCTGCCTCCGTATTAAGTGAGGCCGGCTTCACATAATCCGCTACCTATAAACCGACATAGCACTTTAAAGATGCCATAAATTAACGGACATCTTACATACGGTTGAAATGAAAATCATTTAATTTTTACGAGATTATCAGAGTTTATGAGCATCATTAATCAGATCTTTGGGGTCCTAACCTATCTACTGCAGGTCCCAAATTATGGACGGTTGGATTTGATTTATATACACGCCGAATGAGTTCTTTCGGATTAGATGTGGATGAACCATCGGAGTGGAGTATCCAGTAATTCTTCAGTTTGCTGGACGCGGATTGCCTACTACAGGAAGCCAGGTGCGGCCCACTGTGATGTTTGTATGAAATATATCCTGTCCATCCGTTTTGTAATATTATTGTAAGACATGTGACCAAAGACGAGGCAGATAGAAAAATCAAGCAGGCCAATCACAGGAAAATTGGGTAGGGAAATGCATACGGTTAAAACCTACTTAAATCCACTCTCATGTTTATGTGTCATCCATACCGGTTATAATATCGCAACTATTGAGATGAAATGAAAAGACAAAAATATTAACCTGATCCAAAACTTTCAAAGTCGCACTAATGTTTCAACCAAAGATATTCAATCCTCAATGTTTTTTTTGTTGTTGTGCAGCTCATTTGAATTTTGAATCTACCTTATTTTTTGACTTATGTACTAACATGACCTAGAAAAAACGATGGAAATAATTAATTTCTCACAAATATCACAATGAGACTACTTAGCTTCCTATTATCACCAACAAATCGTGTACAATTCCTTTCATATCAGGGCGCGAGTTGTTGTTGGGGAACCATGGAATCACACAAACACGAATCAAGTAAAGTACATGTAATCACACAACCAAGCCCAAACAATAACAATCTGAATTTTACGTGGGAAAACACACACACACACACACACACACACACACACACACACACACATATATATATATATAATGGCACAAAGCAATAAGTAATGCAACTACGAAATCAAAAATTACAAGAGATAGTAGCTTACTGACACAGGGATGAACGTGATGAGGATAAATACTCCGAATCCACGGAGCTTCTCTAGACTCCTCACAGAGACTTCTCGAATTCACGAGGAAAGAAAGCAGAAAATAGAAATAAATTCTAATAAATTCGATATTGATTAATTGATTCCTAAAAACGAGTTCACAACCCTTTAAATAGGGATACCAAGCAATGGGAAAGAAATCAGAATCAAACTACAGTTAAAACTCCTAGAATTCGCGACTTACTATAAATAGTAAACTTACTATTTATAGACGGTCGTGATGTTTACTAGTGCGCAAGGTTTTCGGCCAAAAATAGTAAGTGTCCTATTTGGCTTCACCAAACCGTTCTCCTAATTATTCTAAGCTCTTTTCACGTTGGGCGCAACTCCTAAAGCTCGACGAATGAAGAGTTATAATCAAACTAAGACTTACTATTTATAGTAAAAACGAAATTAAAACAGGGAAACGACCGTCGATCTAGGGGTTTCTTGCAATTCCGAGTGTCGCAACCTGGCGTAGCGGGGTTGGTTGTCTAAAGTAGCTCGTTCTACCCCAAAATTATATATTTTACGTCAGCTAACTCATCCCGGATTGCGAGATACACCCGATCTAAGGTCCGACGGTCCGGATCACTTCTGTCATCGACCGAGCCTTTTCTGATCCATCTTGGCCATGAAACTGTCCGCGACCCGCTCTACATCAGTCCCCTCCACTTCAAAAGAACTCGTCCTCGAGTTCTCATCCTGCTCTGGTTCATAATACTCGGTCAGGTCCGCGACATTGAAAGTCCGTGAGATCGCCATGTCATCTGGAAGATCAACAACATAAGCATTGTCATTGATCTTTCGAATGATTGGGACGGGTCCAATCTACTTATTTTTCAACTTGTTGTACGTCCCGGTCGGAAATCTCTCTTTGCACAGATAGACCATAACGCGATCGCCCACCTCGAACACCTTTTGTCGTCGGTGCTGTCCGCTTGTTCCTTGTACTTCTCGTTCGAGGCATGTAGCTTGGTCCACACTTCTGTATGGACGCTCATGATCTTGTCCGCCATATGTTCTGCTGCAATGCTCGTGCATGGATGCTTGGGCAGTCGGACCAAGTCAAGTGTGTGGCAAAACACTCGTCCGTAGATAATCTGGAACGGTGATTTCCCAGTCGAGCGGTTCACCATGTTGTTGAATGCAAACTCTGCTTGAGACAAGGCCAAATCCCACTGCTTCGGTTTTTCTCTTGAAATACAGCGAAGGAGGTTTCCCAACGTGCGATTTACAACTTCAGTCTGCCCATCAGTTTGAGGGTGATAAGCACTGCTAAATTGAAGTCATGTATCGAATCGAGTCCACAAAGTCTGCCAAAAGTGACTAATAAACTTCGTGTCATGATCAGAAGTAATGGTCTTGGGGACCCCGTGTAGCTGTACAACCTCCCTGAAGAATAGATTTGTCACATGTATTGCATCGAGGATCTTCTTGCATGGGATAAAGTGCGTCATCTTGGATAAACGATCTACCACCATGAACACTGAATCCATGCCGCGTTGTGTTCGTGGGAGACAAAGCACGAAGTCCATTGATAAATCCTCCCAAGGATCGTCAGGCACAGGTAACGGGGTGTAGAGGCCCGTATTTTGAGATTGCCCCTTGGAGGTCTGACAAACATGACAACGTTGTACGACTTTTCCTACATCACGTACTAATTGCGGCCAGTAATACCGCTCTTCCACAAGTGCTCGCCTCTTGTCTCGCCCGAGGTGTTCACCGAGGCCACCTCCATGTAGCTCCTGAATAATCTGCTCCCTCAGAGAACTTTGGGGGTGCATAATCGATTCCCTTTGAAGAGAAAATCGTCCTGTATATGAAGGTCACTAGGGTGACCTTCTTGGCACTTTATCCAAGAATCTTTAAAATCTTCATCCTCGGCATACAGCTCCTTGAGACAGTCGAAGCCGACCACCTCGTTGCTCATCGTAACAAGTAGTGATGCACGACGACAAAGTGCATCAGCCACCTTGTTCTGCTGCCCTTATTTGTGCTTCAGGAGGAACGTGAATTTCTGTAAAAACACAACTCATCTAGCATGCACACGATTCACGTTAGTCTGACTATTAATAAACTTTAATGGTTGATGGTCAGTGTACAAAACAAACTCTCTTTGAATCAAATAATGCCGTCAATGTTGCAGCGCCTGAACAATTGCGTACAACTCAAGCTCGTAAGTCGACCACTTCTTTCGGGCTTCGCTGAGCTTTTCACTGTAAAAGGCTACCGACCTGCCTTCCCGTGATCATACTCCTCCAATTCCGATGTATGAAGTGTCACACTCAACCTCAAATAATTTGTCGAAATTAGGAAGCACCAAGACCGGTGTTGTAGAAAAACGATGTTTGATCTCATGAAAGCTCTTGTCAGCTTTATCGGTCCACTGGAACGGTCCTTTTTTCATGCAATCTATCATAGGAGCGACTATGGTGCTAAAATCTCGCACAAATCGATGATAGAAAGTTTTAAACCTGTGAAACTCTTCACCTCGTGAATGTTTGTCGGGATCGATCATTCCCTAATAGCTCGTACCTTTTCATCGTCCACACGAATGCCTGTGGACGTTACAACAAACCTTATAAACAATAGGCTGTCAGTTAAAAAACTACACTTCTTCAAGTTAAGGTACAACTTGTTAATTTGTAGGACCTGTAGCACCTGCCTGAGATGTTTCCTGTGCTCCGCCTCATCTTGGCTATATATTAATATGTCATCAAAATATACTACCACAAATCGGCCAGTAAACGGTTTTAGCACTTGATTCATCAAACACATAAAAGGGCATGACCAGCCACTCATACAACCCTTCCTTGGTCTTGAATGTCGTTTTCCACTCATCACCTGGTCGGATACGAATCTGATGGTACTCGCTCCTTATATCTAGTTTAGAGAACACCTTGACCCCTTCTAGCATATCGAGCATGTCGTCCAACCGTGGTATTGAGAACCGATATTTGATGGTAATTTTGTTGATTAACCAACTGTCGACACACATGTGCCAGCTTCCATATTTTTTTTGTGTTAATAATGCAGGTACGACACATGGGCTCATGCTCTCTCTCAAGAGACCCTTACGGATCAATTCCGCCACTTACCCCTGAAATATCTCACACTCCTTCGGACTCATCCGATAATGAGGGCGGTCGGGCAGGCTAGCCCCAGGGACGAGGTCTATGTGATGTTGGATGTCCCTCATGGGGGGCAATCCATCAGGTAAATCCTCAGGCCAAATTTCTTTGAATTCGTTTAGCAACAGTCTTAAACTTGGAGGGATGTTTGAGGGTTCCTCTTCCTCGCCCTTCACCACTACGGCATACACCTCGCCGGTTTCATTGGATTCCTCCATGAAATCCCGAATAGTTAAGAGGGAACTCCCCTTCACTTTAAAGGCTTCAAGGTGGTTCTCTGGTGCCATAGGGGCTAGGATTATTTTTCGACTATTCTTGATGAATACGTAGACATTGTCTCGTCCCCGATGGGTCGCATCACGGTCCGACTGTCAGGGTCGACCGAGTAACATGTGGCAAGCTTCCATATCGACCACATTGCAAAGTATCTGATCCTTATAATTTTTACCAATTGAAAACGAGATAGTGCATTGTTCAGTTACATTGGTTTCATTCACCCTTTTTATCCAGCCAATTGAGTACGGGGAAGGATGTTTCGTCGTTGGTAGCCGCAACTTGTCCACCATCACTCTTGAGACGATGTTCTCGCTACTACCACTGTCTATGATCACATTACAGACCTTTTCGTTGACAGTGCACCGAGTACGAAGTATATTGTGTCGCTGTGGATGTAATTTCTTTCGTGGGGTATACAGTAATCGCCTCACAACTAGAAATTCGACATGATCCTCGCCCGTCATTTCATCGCCACCTGCTATTTCTTTAGTGGTTTGTTCATGTTCTTCATAACCATGGCCTTCTTCTACGGCCTCATCTTTAGTGCCCCCTTCTTTTATAATCAAGTGTACTGCGGGATGTTGAGGACAGGTGTTTTATAAGTGGCCTGGCTGGCCACAGTGGTAACAATTGTTCGACCTTGTTCGAGCATAAGGATTTGGAATCCTACTCGGGCCCGCTGTTGTGAGTGCTGCATGTTGAGGTCTGGATGACCCGCTCCCCGTATCACGGTTTGCAGTTGTAGGAGGTTGAGAACGTTCTCCTACTGGATCTTTTCCTCGTGTCAGCACTGGATCCTACATGGGACCTGTCATGGGGGGTCGAGTTGAAGGATAGGGACGAGCAGGAACTCTTGCAAGTTGTGTTTCTGCCCTACCCGCCAATTGAACTGCTTCATCCACGGTCCCGACTAGGTACATTTGAACTCGGTCCTGAATTGTCGGTCGCAACCCACCTATAAATCGTGTCACCTTTTGTGACTCAGATTCTGACATATCGTTTCGTGCAGCCAACCGCTGGAATTCTTCAGTTAATATGTGTTGCGCAGCACGCCAACAATGCACTGAGCCTAGATCCAATCTAAGGCCTCACCCACAAACGATAGACAGGAAGAAATATAAACTAGAAATAGATTAAAGCAATCCAAAACAAACCACAAGACAAGATATACGTGGAAAAACCCCAAACTAGGGTAAAAAACCACGGATGCAAAATTTCACTATGAAGAGAAACGAAGATTACAAGGCAATATACTAACCTCTCCCTTAAAAGTACAAAGAAAATCCTTTGCCCACATCTCAGAATAATTTCCTAAAATTCACCTTAACCTAGAATAGCCCTAGGGACCCCAATTTATAGTTTTGGCAACTTCCCTTTCCGCATCCCAGTTACGAAAGGACTTGCGACACAAAATCCGCGAAACTCCTTTCGCATCCCAATTGCGAAAGGACTTGTGACACGAAATCCGCGCAACCTTGACTGGTCGTGGACGGCCCCAGATGTGGCTCCACTTTTCAACAATCTCCCACTTGGAGACACATCTCCATAAACCTGTCTTCTTCATCCGGAGTGCACCACCTCCCCGTCTTCAAGCCTGAAGACCAATCAAAGCTGAATAGAGCTTCAGCTTCTCCCTTGTGACCGCCTTGGTCTGCATATCCGCAGGATTCTCACTTGTATGAATCTTCTCCAGAGCAATCGATCCATCTTCCAGTAACGAACGTATGAAGTGATATCTGATGGCAATATGCTTGGTCCTTGAATGAAAGGCTGAATTCTTAGCCAAGTGTATTGCACTCTGACTGTCACTGTACAGCTTGTAATTTGCTTGCTTCTTACCCAACTCTTCCATAAAACCTTACATCCACACCATCTCCTTGCATGCTTCTGTAGTCGCAACATATTCTGCTTCTGTCGTACTGATAGATACTATCTTTTGTAACTGAGAGACCCAACTGACTGCAGCACTACCCAGAGTAAAAACATAACCCGTAGTGCTTCTTCTGCTGTCGATATCTCCTGCCAAATCTGAATCCACGTAGCCTTGTAACTTGATTTTCGATCCATCATAACACAGCCCTACGTCCTTAGTACCTACCAAGTACCTAAGGATCCACTTCATAGCTTCTCAATGTTCCTTCCCGGGGTTGTTCATGAACCTGCTAACAACTCCCACTGCTTGAGCAATGTCTGGCCTCGTGCTCACCATAGCATACATGAGACTCCCAATAGCTGACGCGTATGGGACTTTAGCCATGTAGTCCTGTTCCACCTGCGTCTTTGCACCTTGCTCCTTAGATAGCTTGAAGTGGTTGGCTAATGGAGTGCTAACCGGCTTAGCACCTCCCATATTGAATCGATAAAGTACATTGGCTATGTACTCTGCCTGTGACAAAACTAATTTCTTGTTTTTCCTGTCATGCTTTATCCTCATGCCTAGGATTTGTTTTGCAGCTCCTAAATCCTTCATGGCAAATTCTCTAGACAATTGTCTTTTGAGATCTGAGATGTCCTCCATGCTTGAGCCAGCCACAAGCATATCATCAACGTACAGAAGAAGGATGATGTATGACGTATCAAACTTCTTCAAGTAACAACAGTGGTCTGCATGACATCTCCTAAAACCGTTTCCCGACATGAAACTATCGAACTTCTTGTACCACTACCTCGGGGCCTGCTCCAGGCCATATAGACTCTTCTTCAGTCTGCACACCTTGTGCTCATTACCTGGTGCCACGTATCTTGTCGACTGATGCATATATATCTCTTTTTCAAGGTCCCCATGAAGAAAGGCTGTCTTAACATCTAGCTATTCTAGATGTAAGTCCTCTGAAGCCACTATACTCAAGACCATGCGAATCGTAGACATTTTCACTACCGGTGAAAATATTTCAGTGAAATTGATACCTGCCTTTTGTTGAAACCCTTTCACAACCAATCTGGCCTTGTACCGTTTCGAACCATCGTGCTCCTCATTCAGTCTGTAAACTCACTTGTTATGAAGAACTTTCTTACCCTTGGGTAGAGTGACTAGCTCCTATGTACGATTAGACTCAAGAGAGTCCATCTCATCATCCATGGCCTGCTCCCACTTAACCCGTATATCTGACTGTAACGCCTCTTCAAAACACTCTGGCTCACCATTATCTGTCAGTAGTAGATAATGTAAGGAGGGTGAGTATCGGACCGTGGGTCTCCTCTCCCGAGTAGACCTCCTCACAACTGGTGTATGCGGCTCTGCCTCATCCTGTAGCACTGTAACACCCATGTCCAGTAACTCTTCCAACTCTACGAATTCCTTTTTCTCGGCCTTATTTTCCTGCACACTGTCCTTATGCATCACTTTTTCATTAAAGACTACGTCCTTGCTTCTGATGATTTTTCTGTTTTCTGCATCCCAGAACCTGTAGCCAAAATCATGTTGCCCATAGCCTATAAACGTGCACCTCTTGGACTTCACATCCAGCTTGTTTCTGTGCTCTGCATCAATGTAAACATATGAAGTGCAACCGAACACTCTGAGATGTGCAAGGTTCACTTCTTTCCCAGTCTACGCTTCTTCTGGTAGCCCACCATCCAATGGTGCTGAGGGACTTCTATTGATGAGATATGCGGCAGTATTCACAGCATCTGCCCAAAAGGTCTTGGGCAACCCTGCATGTAACCTCATGCTCCTGGCGCGCTCAAGGATGGTCCTGTTAATGCGCTCAGCCACACCATTCTGCTGTGGTGTCCTTGAATCGTTTTCTGATGTTTGATTTCATTTGCTGCACAATACTCCTCAAACCTCTTATCACAATACTCTCCCCCATTGTCAGATCTGAGACACTTTACTGTTTTACCTGTCTCATTTTCTACCATAACTTTCCACTTTTTAAATACATCAAATACATCAGATTTATGTTTTAAGAAGTAGACCCACAGTTTTCTACTAGTATCATCAATAAAGGTAACAAAATAACGTGAGCCACTAGAGATAATACCTGTGCCGGTCCCCACACATCAGTGTGTACAAGCTCCAACAGATGTGTCTTTGGAGCGCATTCCGTCTTCTTGAAGCTTACCCTCTTCTACTTGTCATACACGCAGTCCTCGCAGAATTCCAAGTCAATAGACTTCAGCCCTGGTAGCTTCCCTTTTGACAATAGCACTTTCATCCCTTTCTCACTCATATGTCCCAGCCTCTGATGCCATAACTGCCCATTCACTCCAGTTGATGTGACTGCGAGTGAACTATACGATCCTGAAGTCACGTACAAAGTACCTTCCTTTTTGCCTCGAGATATTACCAAGGCACCTTTTGTGATCTTATAGGATTCACTGGTGAATGTCGTCACATAACCGGTATCAGTCAACTGTCCCACTGAGATCAGATTACGTTTCAAACTCGGTACATGTCTGACATCCTTCAATTTCAAGACCGTTCCGTCTTTCTGATTTACATGAACATCTCCCTTTCCAACAATATTGCACGGCTCATCATCACCCAGGTAGACTCTCCCAAAGTCACCTAACACATAATCACGCAAAACTTCCTTACACGAAGTAGCATGAAACGAAGCACCCGAGTCTATAACCCAAGACTCATTCCTCGCATCAAGAGACAAGATCAACGCCTCTGTGTCGCTCTCCTCAGACAGATTCACTGAATCTTTCCTACTTTGAGAGCTTCCTTCTTGTTTCTTGAGCGCTCCGCAATCACGTTTCATGTGCCCCTTCTTGCCGCAATGCCAACACTCGTCTTTGTCTTTCGGTCCCTTGGACTTATTCCTTGACTTAGAATGCCCGTGTTTATTGCCTCCTTTGTTCAGCGATCTTCCTCTTCCTTCAACGTTTAGAGCATTCCCTGAATCCCCTGAAACTCCTGATGCCTTCCTTCTAGATTCTTCGCTGAGAATTAGACCGGCCACATCATCAAATTTCAGCTTTGTCGATCCTGAAGAATTGCTCACAGCAATCACCAAACCATCCCAACTGTCTGGCAAACTGGATAAGATCAATAACGCCCTGACCTCATCCTCAAAAGCAATGCCAACGAATTTCAACTGGCTCGTGACTGTATTGAACTCGTTTAGATGTTCAGCCACGCTCCCACCATCTGACATCTTCATATTGAATAGCTGTTTCATAAGATGAACCTTGTTGGATGCTGAGGGCTTTTCATACATGGTGGCTAGGGCTTCCATTAATTCTTTTATCGTTTTTACCTTGGATATATTGAAGGCGACGCTCTTAGACAAAGAGAGTCGGATCATTCCTAAAGCCTTCCTATCCAGTAAAAACCATTCATCATCTGTCAACTTTTCTGGTTTCTTCTCTTTTCCTCCTAGAGGAATATAGAGGTCCTTCTGATACAGATAATCCTCCATCTGCATCTTCCAGAAGGCAAAGTTTGAACCATCAAACTTTTCAATTCTAGTTTTCCCATCTTCTGCCATTGCTCCCAATAGAACTAAACCAATAGCTCTGATACCAGTTGTTGCGCAGCACGCCAACAACGCAGTGAGCCTAGATCCAATCTAAGGCCTCACCACAAACGATAGACAGGAAGAAATATAAACTAGAAATATATCAAAGCAATCCAAAACAAACCACAAGACAAGATATACGTAGAAAAATCCCAAACTAGGGTAAAAAACCACGAATGCAAAACTCCACTATGAAGAGAAACGAAGATTACAAGGCAATATATTAACCTCTCCCTTGGAAGTATAGAGAAAATCCTTTGCCCACACCTCAGAATAATTTCCTAAAATTCACCTTAACCTAGAATAGCCCTAGGGACCCTAATTTATAGTTTTGGCAACTTCTCTTTCCGCATCCCAGTTGCGAAAGGACTTGCGACACGAAATCTGCGAAACTCCTTTCGCATCCCAGTTGCGAAAGGACTTGCGACACGAAATCTGCAAAACTCCTTTCGCATCCCAGTTGCGAAAGGACTTGCGACACGAAATCCGCGCAACCTCGACTGGTTGTGGGTGGCCCCAGATGTGGCTCCACTTCTCAACAATATGTGATGGTTCGATTTCCTTGTCGACAATTTTGGTATTGCTGGAATAATATCTGCTCATAATCACTGGAGAGAAATCGTGATCGAAAGAGACGTCTTATCCGTGCCATGATGAGATGGGCGCCTTGTTCTGGCGGGCTTGTGAGAGTTGTAATTGTTTCCACCATGCAGAAGCACCAGATTTTAACTTAAACGCTACCAATTTTACCCTTTTATGATCTGGCACGTCCATATAATCAAAATATCTCTTTACTTCGGCTAGCCAATCGAGGAAATCTTCTATACGTAATAAACCATTAAAACTAGGAAGTTCAGCCTTACCTCGATAGTCTCTTTCAGCACGATTTAGGTGATCGCCTCTATGGATTGGTCGTCGGGCAAAACCCTTATTAAGATCCTCGTCGCTAGAACTTGAATCATCTGGCGTAGCCCTACGGTTTGTCACTGGTAGTGCTCTATGAAAATCGGGGATGTGTCGTACAGCAACCACGGGTGGTGGGGCCACCCTGGTTGGTGGAGCAACCATAGGTGGTGGAGCACCGCCTAAGGCTCGGGGCGGAAGTAATGCATCCGCGAGACGGTCGAGGGTTACCTGCAGCCCTTGCATGGTCAACTGACTCTCTCAGTGGAAAGCTTTCATTCTTTCCAAATGATAACGAATCACTAGATCACCGTCCACAGGATTTTGATTCATACCTTCGTTGTTTGCCATCGGCCCGAGGGGAATCCTCGCTCTGATACCAATTGACGCAGGGATGAACGTGATGAGGATAAATACTCCGAATCCACGGAGCTTCTCTGGACTCCTCACAGAGACTTCTCGAATCCACGAGGAAAGAAAGAAGAAAATAGAAATAAATTCTAATAAATTCGATATTGATTAATTGATTCCTAAAAATTCACAACCCTTTAAATAGGGATACCAAGCAATGGGAAAGAAATCAGAATCAAACTACAACTAAAACTCCTAGAATTTGCGACTTACTATAAATAATAAACTTACTATTTATAGACGGTCGTGATGTCTACTAGTGCGCAAGGTTTTCGGCCAAAAATAGTAAGTGTCCTATTTGGCTTCACCAAACCGTTCTCCTAATTATTCTAAGCTCTTTTCACGTTGGACGCAACTCCTAAAACCCGACGGATGAAGAGTTATAATCAAACTAAGACTTACTATTTATAGTAAAAACGAAATTAAAACAGGAAAACGACCATCGATCCAGGGGTTTCTCGCAATTCCAAGCATCGCAACCCAGCATAGCAGGGTTGGTTGGCTAAAGTAGCTCGTTCTACCCCAAAATCATATATTTTACGTCAGCTAACTCATCCCGGATTGCGAGATACGCCCGATCTAAGGTCTGACGGTCCGGATCACTTCCGTCGTCGACCGGGCCTTTTCTGATCCATCTTGGCCATGAAACTGTCCGCGACCTGCTCTACATTACTTACCAATTCGAACAAGCCTCAAATCTCTTTTATAAGCCCTAGCCATGCCATTGAACCCTTATAAACAATTTATAAAGCCCTAATACACTTTCTCCCTTCCCTAATCTCGATTACACCCAATATATATACTATCACAATCGGAATAGAAAATAAATCCCGCACTTACGCAACTTTGCGCGCCCGCTTGATAGGACCTTCGATGGCATCGAAACCCCCATCGAGGATTTGTCGATGGCATCAAACTCCTTTGATGCCATCGAGTAGCAACTCCCAAAACGTTCCAGCAACCAACATGAACCCATATTACTAGAAGATTTAAGACATCAACAACAGTTGTTTGTTCCTCTTGCTCACAAGAAGTTCATGTAGTAGGAAGCTACGTGTGGCCAACAAAGATTTTCATGAGAAATCCACCTTGTCCATTAGTTTCTCCATCTCATGTTAGGACAATATCCAGAAAACAAAGCAGATTTGAAACTTAAGTGGTGGGGATGGAAATACCCACCATTGAAACCATCCCAAGGCTCGCCTTGGATTTTCATATGCCATTTAAAACCTTCATAAGGTATTTCTATTGGGGTATGAACTGAAAACCCAAATATCAATCTAATCCAAAACTTTTATGGCTCCATAAAAAGTTTCGACAGGGAGCATTCTATCCCCACCTTTTCTTATATTGTAGATTACTTGAGTTTTAGATTTGCCTCATTTTTGTGATCATGTCTTAACATGAGCTGGAAAAACTGATGGACTGGGTAGATTTCTCATGGACATCTCTATTAGGGGTGCACACGGGTCAGTTCGGTCCGGTTCTAGGGTGAAACCGGAATCGAACCGTTCCTTACGGTTCTACAAATTATGGAACCGGAACCGGACCGTTAGCACCATAGAAGGACTTTAGCGAACGAGCAATCTCCAATTCCCGCTACGGTTCTGGATCGGTTCCACGGTTCTGGGCTTTTAAAAATCCAGCCCAATTAGATAATGTTATAATTTTTTCTCCTTTTGGGTTATTCAATCAGTTGTGAGGCCCATGGAATTGCACTTCTAATCAAAAGATCCGTCATTATCTTTTGATTTTAAAAAGGTGGTGGGATGTAACATTCCATGGAATCGAAGTCTTCATTAAATGGTTCTTTCAATCCCAAGGATTCATCCAAACACTAGACCTACAATTCCATGGAACCAGAGAGCTTCACCCAAACATAAGAACTGACTGGCCAATCCACCTATGAAGTGGGTCATTTGCATTTGGCAAACTGCATGCCTATATTCAACCTACACATGAGGGCCGCCTGATGATTGGAACTGCCTGATTTTGGGCCAGGCAATGCTCAAATCAGGTTGCACCCGATGAACGGTCCACATTCTCACATGTAACATGCTAGATTAGCATTGGTACCACCTCTTTAATCTATCCACAGGTATATTGCCTTTGCATTTTCCCTAGTTACAATTTGAAACAGATGATAAGTAGCCAAGCACTCTTGAAAGAATTTTTTGCTACTTACTATGTGAAGAAACTGATTTGGAGAAGGACAACCAGAAGATCTGCCATATATGTTGTGAAGGTGGACTGTGGAATTCTGGGACACTTGTACGTTCAAAGATCCAAACCAAAATTGCCACCAACGAGAAGAGAGTGGAGGTGATAAACCAAAATTCTATTGTTGGTGGCTTCCTGAACGACCATGAACTCTCCACATGATCATCTATTTTCATAGGGGCAATCATGGATTCTTCATATTCGATATATTGAAGTGTTTCACTCACATAAATCATTCTGTTTGCTGCAATCGTTGCATCTCCCAATACTGCATCAAATGCTTGGTCTCGGTGTTTTGCAACAAAACCGAAACTGATTTAGAAAAGGAAAAAAAAAACAATAAAAGAAAACCTGCACGACGAAGGGTTTAGAACTAGAGATACTCACCTTAAGATAGGCTTCATAGATGAGTTCGTTGTAGCTTCTCGAAGTGTCATCGTTGCAATTGGTGTATGGGAAGAAGTCACAGGATCTATAGTTCGGGTCACGGTTCGAATCTACGGTTCGGATCAACGGTTCGGCTCACGGTTCGGTTCGGTTCTACAGGGCCTTAAACCGGAACCGATCCGTATCCAATGGTTCTCGAATTTTTGGAACCGGAACCGGTAATGTCTAGAACCAGAACGATCCAACGGTTCCGGTCCGGTTCCACGGTTCCGACGGTTCGATGTGCACCCATAATCTCTATGGGACCCTTGTAGCTTCCTACCACATGTGTGTTGAGGATTATGACATTAAAAAAGGCAATTAAAGGGGATTTCCATTTGTAAAACTCTCGGTAAATAATGAACTAAATGGAGGGTTGAGATTAAATCTCATTACTTAAGAGGGATAGTACATTTTCACCTGGCACGATCTGACGCTATAATCAATCTAAATGTAAAACTTCTGACTATATTGCGAAAGATGTCTGTCTATATAATCCGTTCAATTGAATTTTACAAACCTTAAACTGTTAGATCCAGCCAAGAGCGGTTTGATTCTCATCATTGGTTTACATCTACCACACTGTACATATCTGACAAATTCAATCTTACCTCTTTTTTCGTACGAGAGAAGCGAGCATATTTGAAATTGTTTGTTGTATGAATAAATCCAAGCCGTCAATTTATAAGTGTGCAAAATTTCAAATTTCCATAAATACCATCGTCTAAATTAAAATTTTCATTCAAAGCCTGTCTGGATACCACCAAATAAGTTACTTTTTCTACTTACAAGTTACAACAGTAGATAAGTGACTTATTTCATATAAGTAAGTTTGATTTATGATTAGTTACAAGTAACTTTTTTTACTTAAAAATACATAATCACTTCGATTAATTTTATTTTTTTTAGCTTTTCTACTTTTCATAAGTTGTTGAAGAGAGGGACCAAGAGAGATGAAAGAGAGAAGTCGTGTAAGACCTTGGATTTTTGCCAATTTGGGAATTGGATGTCCTTGGGTATTATATTTGATTTCTTGATTTGAGTGCATGTCTTAGCATGCATTCACATGTATTTGGGACAAAAAGTGATGTGGGGTCCACCAAAATGGCCTAAAAGAGTAGAAGTTCGAACTTTAAAGAGTGTGAACTAACTCCGGCAGTGCCACTGCAAAAATAATAATAATAATAATAATAATTGGACAGACTTTGACGGTGCCATCGCCAAAATGGTTGTGATGATCCAAACAAGTCACAAAATCCTCAAACGGGTTTCCTCCCCTTAAAATGGTTTTGATTGTGCACCCAAACAGGCCCTTACACATCTGGTGGAATGGCCCTTTTTTAGCAAACCCATCTCCAAGTTGCTATTTGAGAAATTTGGGCAAATGGCCCTTATAACTAAACATGAAATTTAAGAATTTCCCAAAAGCACTCCAAATTGATCATTCAAATGCAACTTCCACAAATCTCTTTTTTGTTGACTCTATCAGCCAACCTTTTAGTTGACATATCAAACTAGATCCGTATGGTTTTCGGTGAGTAGGCTTTTTTTAATGCCAGTTTTGCCTGGTGAGGCATTAAACAGAGTCCACAAACATACATTGAAACATGGGCGTGGAACTGGGGTTTGACTCAAATCAAGGTTTTAACAACAAAAACCCATGCGTTAAACCGCTCATGAAAATGCCATAGTAGACTATTCAAAAATTCTAACTTTATTTGAGCATTTGTACTGAATATTTCATTAATCCTCAAGACACAATAACCCATTAGACTACCTATTACAAGCCCATCTAAGCATGTTGTCATTATTCCTAAAACACTCTCAATATCCGCAACAAAATATCATACATGATGAGATTTTGATGAAACGTACGAAATAATACTTTTCAAAAACCAATTTTAGTTAATCCTAAAGATCATCGCCCTAATCATGCCATATTTCACAAATAAACATAAACGAGATCATACATAGCATGCAAAGAACTGCTTAATGTTATCGTGGTCGATCTTTCAACTAATGGAGCTTCTCCTCGAGCTATTGTAGGTGTAGGAGGGTGAGAAACCACATCATGATCTCTAGTAGGAGCCGAGAACTGACATGAGCCATCCGAGGAGTGTACCACATGTCTAAGCAAAGGTGTGCGCATGTGTGGATGGGAGATGGGGAGGTAGGATGTCTGTAAGTCTGTAACACCCCGGGTTTTTAGGGGCCGTGTAGGAACTCGGCCTCCAAATTCCCGGGTGTCGTTTATATCTTAATTATAGTGATTTGTACATAAATTAGTTTAAATGAGCAATAAGGGAATCGGCTAGAACATAAACCACAACCACAACTAATCTACTGAAATAAATGCGACTAAGAAATACAAGTCTATAGGAATATCAAACGGGTTGCACAAGGCGTCGCCCAAAAAAATTTATAAAATAAATGTCCAAAAGAAATGGCGTGTTAGATTTACAGCTCAACAACCCATAAACAACCTGCACAGTCTACGGTGATCCACCTATAAGCTAGAAGTAGGAAAGCTCATCTTCCTCATCCATGCTCACCCTGCTCGGCTCGTCGAGCTCCGCCTCACCTGATTCTAGTAAAGGGTCTGGTTGGTGTTGTAAAACACCGTCCTAGATTGAGAGTGAGTAACTAACTCAGTGGGTGTCATCAACCACAAGTTACATCAAATAACAATTCCATGATGAATTTAATGAAAAATACACATTCATAAATCACTAACTAGTCTTTGTTAATGTGTATGCATGAGTTGTGTATGATGCATGACCTCACTCACAACACTCTGTCGATCAACTTCGTCTCACGGTCGCGCATGACTAACACTCCCTCATTGCGACCTCAACTGCCGAGTTGTCAAATCCTAGCTAATATAATGCATGAATAATGTTAGCTGAGTATTTAGTTAATTTCGTTCATCCAACAAGTTGGAAAAACTGGTACACCCCGACAATATCAATGCCCTCATCCATTTGCAAGGTCAGGACCCCTCAACTTGCGAGGCTAAGACCCCGCGATCCTTGATCCCATCGAAGTCCCCACCCCCGTTACAAGCACGTGGGGAGTGTTGGGAAGCGGGATCACTCGCAGTTAATACGGCGAAGCTCGTCACCCCAGCGTAGGCCGACAACTTAGACATAGTGTCCCATTCCACCATGCCCGGCTCACGAGACTGTGGATCAGTTTCTAACTGTTGTCAGTGGGTGTCAGTGGGCGAGGGGTATTCCAGGTTTTAAACAGGCGTGAACAAACATGGTTGGTCAGTCAGTGGACTAGACCACCCAAGTTCAGGCGAGCACGCAACACACGACATCGGGTGCAGGCAACCCATGTAGTCCCGCTACCGTCGCCCGTTCGCGTCCGCCCAAATCAGTTGGACTAGTCACAGGACGGCCCAATCAATAGAACCACCTTCACAAATCTCAGTTCCCTGACCAATCCAGGAAATGGGTTACATTTTATAACACTTCTAGTAATTAAAAGTTCATCTTCTAGTACAGGTGGAATCATGCGTATAATACATCAAGCATAAATTTTCAGGTTATTAAAATGAATGCAACTACTTATAATAACATAAGTTAGACATGTGTGCATGTGATGCAAGATTACCTAAGAGACCAAGAACAACACATCATTAATAATACAGATAAACACAACAAGAAATAATGCAATCATACATGTTACAGAGAAGATCATGCAAAAATCAAAGGCGCAAATGAACATGCAACACCAATTCCATGCCCAAACATGTTGAAGGCCAATCAACAACAATTAATCATTGCATACAGGTTGGGTGGACTTATCATGTAGGTTCTTAGATAGGTTTTCTTTAGATTACTCATGCACTTCACCCTAACATCCATAATCATTAAATTTATCCTAAAATTGGCACTTGGCCACTTAAGGATAATAGTCTGCACCTTAAAAGGAGATTTCCATTCTTTGAGATCTTAGGATTTGAGAATTTGGGTAAAACCACTAATTCTTAAATCAAAATCAAGAAAACAATATTAACGACTAGAAATCTACATTAGGTTGCTTAATTGAAGGGAAAATATACCATTCTTACCTCCGATTCTTGGCATGAGTAGATTTGGTGGAGGTTTTGTAGTAGTCACCGGTTTGGTTAAGGAAATACCAACCCTACAAGTATCAAGATTCCCCTCACTCACACAAACACTCTCTCCATTATCTTTCTCTTCATTTTCTCTTCATCTCTCTTTATCTTTTTCTTCCATTCACCTAAGGTAGGGTATGAAATTCGTATAGGAGAAGGGGTTGCCCAAATGAGGCCATTTTATAGTGTCAGATTTGGTGTAAATGACCCCAAGGGTAGGATTTTTATTATACTAGCCCTATGGGAGGGTTTTTCTAACCTATAGGGCCCACTATGGGGTGTACATATTGATATACACCGTAGGATAGTTAGCCCTAATGTTGATCTACGTATGAACATGATCAGCCCGCCATTTGGATGCGTCGATCGACAAATATGATTAGAAGTCTGTTCAACGGTCACCGATGGTCGATCGGGGCGCGGCTATACGGGTTAGTAGGGAAATATCCTTACTCTAAGTATGAAGTTTGGTCGTAAACCGACGGTCGGAAATTCTCAACTTTGCATAAGAGTGGACGACTCAATTCACTTAAGTTTCAGCTTATTCCTTTAGGGTATTTGAACTTCTCATGCACTTGTCCCTCGACTTAAGTTGAGCGGTTCTGGACACTACCCAGGTCCGACTCCCGCGATGGACGTCGAGCCCAGTAAGACGGACATTATTCTATAGTTTTGGAACTAGTGGCCCACTAACGAGCGGTCTAGAGCTTGTTCAAAAAATCGGGACATTTCTTGAATGAATTAGGTATTAAGAAGATTTCTCATGGGCAATGATTAGGGTTTAGATTAACTATATTCATAGTGTGGCCTATTTATAATTAGTGAAAGCGGAGATTTGGTCATGATTACTCTAAACCGTCAGTTTTAGGCTAAAAGAGTAACGGGTTGATTTGGTATATTAGTCAAGATTCGGGCCTTATCTGACTCAACTTCGATTAGATCTTTAATTTAGTTATGATTGTCTTAATTAGTTAGTGATGGGTCGGTTAGATTTGGGCCCTATGTGAATAAATCATGGGGCTAAACTTGATGTTCAAGTGATCGGTTGGGTTCATTGGTTTTATACAGTTGATCAATCTTATTTGTACTGTTCTTTATCGGTACCAGTCGCGTATAAGCTCGCATCGAGCGTCAATGGTTCGTAAGTGATGACGTGACTAGTTATATATATAAAAAAAATTTAAGAATTTTTGGTAGACCCAAAATGGCGAAAATTCGGGGTGTTATAATGTCCAACATTTCCTCTTTTCTCCACTCCCTTGTAGCCCTGTTTTAAAGGTATAGCCGTCCAAGTGTCTCCCTCCCTCCCTCTTGGATAGGATCTTAATTACTGATGATTAAAGTTTTAAGAGGTACATTAAATAGGGTGCTCTACCATCCTACAAGTTTCAGTGTACCTTACTATGAATGAAATATGTTTACTTTTCTCATTCATTCACCCCAATCATCTTAATCCCTCAACTCTTTGCATTTTCCATTCTTAAGCAATCCCATGCCACCCCAAGGAGTATTCAACAAATCTTGACTATTTAATGTTGTAGAGTGTCACGCCCCAAAATCGGAAACCGGGCTCACAAAATTTCCGATGGCCAAATCCGGAGCCGACGGCCTCCGTAGTACCCAATTCTCGGCTCCCAGAGCCCATACGCTAGATTCCGATGCTGGGATCCTATAAGGAGGATTTTCCGACGTACATTTATCTCGTAAGAAGCATAACCACAAGTTTACCTAAATCACAAAGGCAACATCATCATCACATATCCACTAATACGAACATTTGAATACAATGTTGAAAGGGAAATACATATATCGATAATCAAGCTCCAAAAGTCCGCTGCATGCTCTAATGCTCAGTGCTGCTGCAACCTAACGCCACCTGCATGCATTTATCGTGCATAAGCTTATAGAAAGCTTAGAGAGTGGTGAAAGTGTGCGCGTAAGGTAAGTGCCAAGAATGCAATACAATGCCATAAATCATATAACATCGGTAATACAAACAAGATAATAATTCATACGATATCAGAGTAAGTGGAAATATACTGGTAAGTCCACGAGTGCCATCAGTCGTACCAAAGTTATGCGATGCAAGGCATAAATGCGAATGACATATCAAGGTCATGCGATGCAAAAACATAATAAGCCAATATCCGATGTTGAGGATGCAATGCAATATGCGATGCGAATGGAATGACCAAGCTGGAGTGTGAAGTCGGGATGATAGAATGTAGTATCGTAAGCTATGGGGTCTATCACAAAGGACTTCTATCCAAACCAGTCTCATACATAAATTTGGATAGTTAGACTTAATGTGGTAGACTCCTGATCTCAGGTTAGTCGCGCACCCAACCGAAATCCTGGCCATGCGAAGGTACACAACAATTAGTTGCGCACCACCAGCCCGAGCGGATAGTGAATGAATGAATGAATGAGTAAATTATTGAGTATGCAACTCATGCTCAATAATCCACATATCAGTACTGTACATATCTGCGATCATCATCGGGGTCTAGCACACTCTAAACCAGATTGCCGCCCTATCGGCCGCAACAAGGAGAGTGGAAGAGACCTCACTATCCGCCTGCCAATATCGGGCCCGGCTTGTTGATAGTGAACCAATTCCTCGAGCTGGTCAAACTCAGCCTAGATTTGTCCCCTCCTCTCGGGCAGGTAAGGTTGCACCCCCTTCCAACCGACCAAGACACAGTGGGAGACGCGGCCTAACAGTATACGGCCCTCATGTGCTCATGCATCCACTCGGTCTAGACGTTAGAGGAACCTCTTGAACCAAGAGGGTTCTGGGACTTTCACCCAAGGATATTTATAGCACCCCATGTAGAAAAGATTTTCGGTGTCTCATCTGGCCATCCACGATATGCCTGTGGAGGCTACGTCCCTGATGTCGCTAGGGCGTACGGTAATCATAATCACACAATGTGAGATGCATGAGTCACACAGTCCAATCATGCATCAATCCTGCGCATATCGTGCGCTCATGTGGGCAACTCCGCCTATCAGAGAGTTCCATGAACAACCTGCCCTATGGCATATGCAATGGTCAACCATATCTCATAACAAACATGTAGATGATGCGTATGGGTATATATCATGATGTTATGCTGTCACATACTCATAATCGTATAAATAACCGGCATTGATAATCGGCCTATCAAAGGGCCTAAGGGAAGGTCTCAATGAGGACATTAACCATCATTGCCCATCAATGTCGACATTTAACCAACATTGCTCTCAAGGAGTGGCCTATATATAGCCAAACATATAGTGGGCGCATAGCCTCACACAAGGGCCTAATATACATCACAATGGGCCTTGCTTAAGGGCCACATATACATCACATCAGGCCTTATCAACGACCACAATTACATCATAACGGGCCCCATACAATTACAGTGGGCCACATACATCACAATAGGCCACATACAATCACAATAGGCCACCTACAATCTCAATAGGCCTTACACAAGGGTCTCATACATTAAGTGGGCCGCATCACATGGGCCTTATACATCACATTGGGCCCCATATAATCACAATGGGCCTAATACACAACACTATGGGCCTAATATACATCACTATGGGCCACTCACTCGGGCCTAATACACATCACTATGGGCCGCTCACATGGGCCTATTATACATCACTATGGGCTGCTCACACGGGCCTAATACACATCACTATGGGCCGCTCACATGGGCCTAATACACATCACTATGGCTGCTCACTATGGGCCTAATACACATCACTATGGCTGCTCACTATGGGCCTAATACACATCACTATGGGCCTAATACACATCACTATGGGCCGCATTACATGGGCCTATACACATCGCTATGGGCCGCTCACACGGGCCTAATACACATCACTATGGGCCGCTCACACGGGCCTAATACACATCACTATGGGCCGCATCACATGAGCCTAATACACATCACTATGGGCCGCTCACATCACTATGGGCCGCTCACACGGGCATAATACACATCACTATGGGCCGCATTACATGGGCCTAATACACATCACTATGGGCCGCTCACATGGGCCTAATACACATCACTATGGGCCGCATCACATGGGCTTCAAATACAAAACAGGTGGGCCTCGTCACATGGGCCAAAAATACAAAACAGGTGGGCCCCACACATGGCCAAAAATACATCATGATGGGCTTCATGGATGGGCCGCACCAATGGGCCTCAACTGGGCTTGGACCACACCAAAAATCATTTCACTAGTTGCAGGTGTAACATTTGTATCACTGTACACTATCATTTTATGGGGCACATGGCCACTAATGATGATTTGGACGTGCAAATCAGCACCGCCAACATTGTCCAGCACCATCCAACACAATTGGACGGTGTGGAT